>BRZM01000104.1:1235756-1835756 GCA_033238685.1 Lates japonicus
AATGCTAATATATTCAGCTTCTCTGAAGCATTACACAAATTTGCTTTTCCACCAAAATATCAAAAAATTAGGTGCTCAGACAAACACCTGTGTGTTTGCAATGGGAGTTTACTTTTGCCTTTGCCTGGATATCACCTAGATCAGAATCAGGAAAATAGGAATCAAGAACTTCTACATGGTACTAACAAACTCAGGCCAACCATTTCAAGTCATTGCTGTAGAGTCTTATTTTCTATTTATATGCTGGCATTAGGACATCTTATACATAGGCAGATTATCAGTTTACACTTTTACACGGCTGATACACAGATATATCTAAGCTGCAACCCTGCAAATAGTTTTACAGAAACTGGCTGCCTCTTAAATTGTTGAAGACATTCAGAGGTGGATGTCTGACCTGAACTTTTAATAGTTAAATATAAACAAGGCTGAAGCCACATCCAGACTTTTCTGAAAGTGCTTTTAACTTGTGGAAATTACTTTGGGTCAGTACCACCCTTGTGTAAAACAGTTATATTAACCATATGCTATGCTTATTAGACTCATCCTCTAAAAACTTAAGCTGCTAAAGCCGGTATAATAATGATGACTGTAACATTGTTTTTCTCAAGTGGTACAGCACTTGAATTAATAGCACCTATTTCATAGTCTAGTAAAATATCTTAATAATAATAAGAGCTATTCAACAAATGTATTAATCATATGATAACAACAATGTCAGATAATGGTGAAATGATAATGGTATACTATTCACAAATACATAAAACATACATATACATTGAGGGGCCATGACATTAAAATCACTCAGGACAAGTGAAGTGAATGACATTGATCATCTCATTACAATACAATGTTCTGCTGAGAAACTTTGGGTTCTGGTGTTCATCTGGATGTTAATTTGACACGCACCACCCACCTAAATATTGTCACAGACCAAGCACACCCCCCTCATGACACACATGCTCCCTGATGGCAATGACCTCCCACAGCAGAACAATGCTGACACCACACAAAAACTGTGCAGAAATGTCTCAAGCAGCATGACAAATAGCCCAAGGTGTTGACCTGGCCTCAAAAATCCCCACCTGATCCAGCACCTGTGGGATGGTTTGGAACAAGCCAGATCCATGGAGGCCACACCCTGCAACCCACAGGACCCAAGGCATCCGCTGCCAATGTCCCAGTGCCAGACCAGACACCACAGGACACCGTCAGAGGTCCCGTCCCAACCTACACAATATTAGGCAGGTCCCACAGATGTTAGATCAGATTTGGATCTGGGGGGATTTGGAGGCCAGGTCAACACCTTGGACTCTTTGTCATGTTCCTCCAGGCATCTGAGCAGTTTTTGTGGTGTGGTGGAAGCATTGTCCTGCTGGGGGAAGCCCCTGCTGCTGGAGAGTGCCATTACCATTGGGGTAGGTTCTTACTCTGCTTGACAGAGTAAGAACAGATTCATTTATATTATGAACACTTGGACAGTCAATAATTATGTCACTGAATTAAAACCCATCAAGTTACAACCAAGGGGAGAATGCTACTAGCCCAGAAAACGGTAACTCCTTTGATGGTTGGCAGTCCTAAAATGTCATATAACTCAAAGGCAACACTCTCTTTGCAGAACATATAGAAAAGCAGAGCTGACTAAAATCAAAGCTGAGATAGCTACTTCATGCTGGGAAATTAAGACAGATATATTGTCTCAATGTGAAGAAAGAAGCTCAGATATACGTGAAAGATGAGCTGCCAGGTGAGCTGGGCCAAGTCCACAAGCAGAGGGAAACATTAAATACAAAGAATGGGACAATCTCAAGAAACAATGGACATTTTCAGCACAAAGCAAATTCAACTAAAACCAACCAGAATCTCGGAAGTGTTTGTATCAGGAAGCAAAATTTAAAGGTTTGATTTTCAGGAGAGAAAATCTAAAGCTGGATCAGGAGGTTTGGTCTCCAGGGATGCAAAGCAACATGATAAAATTTCTGTCTAATTTTTCCAGAGGTTCTGAATAGAGTCAGCATCAGTTCCCTAGTGGTAGAGGTGACGGAGGTCATAGAACTCCAACCCTATGTCATATCAAGGAAAGAGCAGTTCACAAAGGTTGTAGCCTGAGGGGTCACATCAGGTGTTGGACAAGTTCAAATCCATATTCAGTGGATGAATACATGAAGGCTGATGTTGACCATTTTCTCAGACAGTGACTCAAAGAGTTGATCTGCACACACATGTGTAAGTCATCTCCTTCAAACTTAGGCCACAAACTTATCAGTCCCCACTCATAGTATTACTTTTTACTTCTCTCTGCTCACTGAACATTGTACAACACAGATGTCTACGTTTGGACAAACAGTCTTCTCAGAGCAACCCACTACTAGAACAGTCTAACTTCTGAGTTAAGAGAATGCTCTAACTATCTAATCTTTAAACATAAACTTAAAACATGGCTCAAAGCAAATCAAATATGCAGTCATGAGTGCTTTTACTTTCACTGCTATCCATACTTTGTGACATATTTATGCAGTGTTTTGTATTGTATTGTTATGTTTTGTATTACCTGTTGAAGCACTGTACAGATCACATCAGGCATTAATTTGTCATAACCTCCCCTCAGACTATGACAATGAGCTGGTTAGCTAACTCTAGCACATGTGTGTAAACTGTGATGGTGATTAATGTGCACTGATAAATAACCCTTGTAGGTAAATAAGATGAGATATCAGTTGAGTAATGACATGTTTCTTAATTCTCTGCAGATGTGATAACATCCATGATCACCCAACTTAAGGGACTCCTGTCTGGGCAGCTGTAGTGACAGCACGTTATCTGTCAAGTTATGTGTTTTATCCTTTGAACTCTCCTGTATTATGACACATTAGATTGTTTTACCCTTCATGTTTAGCTATATCAGAAGTGGTGTTCAGATAGAGATCAGTGTATTTTAATTTAATTCACTTGTAAGGCTATGGGATCAGTCAGTATAGTACTATCTGTGTGTGGACATTAGCTTGGGGTTGGAGATATTCCAGCATGCTGGCAGCTTGTAAGACAGAAGCAAAGCATAGCATAGCATGCAGAACAGTATATTTCTGAATTGGTAAAAAATCTCAAAACTCTATAAACAGCAAAAAGTGTCCAGTATAGGGCCATTGTACTGTCAGATCATGCTCCATAAATACAGCTCACACTTCTCAATATGCACACACCCAGGACTTATATAGAACTTATACAAACACCCAAAACAATCACTGAGGATGGAAAATAATAATATTCCAGATGTGTTTAAGCAGATATTGTGAGGAGACGATGAAGGCATTTATTTACAGCCAAATAATCTCTTATAGTGTGGGTCAGGTAGCAAAAAGAGAAAAAACTTTGATAAGTCTTTGAGGGCACAGTTTCTACATCATGGTGGTCAGCATGCAACAACCCCCACCAGAGTTGCAAATTTCGTGCATTTTTTCTGAGTTTAGGTTTCATTAAAACATTATACATTAGTGACAAATTAGTTATGTGACATTCATGTCATGAATCCTGAACAAAATAATTTGAAATAATTTTGTTTGATTTTTAAAACAATAGGGCTCTTGCTGAAAGAAGCCACTCTTGTGCACACTAAGTTCGGAGATCATATTTACAAGCCAAACCTTTTTTCGTAAACATTAAGTGCTCTGCATTAGCGAGTAAAAGGAAATTGAAAAAATAATATGCATCCTTGAGCCTGTCTTCCTTTCCCTTACCACTGCTTCTCAACGTGGCTGCTAACTGCACCTTTTGCAGGAATGCGACAGCCTGACTCAGTGTAGTTCAGTAGCTCACAAAATCCCTCACCTTCCGGCCACGTTTATCGGTAACATGTCCTTAAACACAATAAAGCAAATCTTATGAGTTATTTTCTCTGAGCGTACATCACTGCAGCTTCACAGATGTGACAGTTTGACTTTCTCCTCGCACTGCAGCCGTCGGGTGCTGACGATGTATTGGAGCTAGGTTTGAGAACTGTGTAGCGATATTTACTTTTCGCACTGATGTCTTCTACAGTATAATGCTCACAGCTACACTATATTTTGCCTGCTTCATCTTGCCTCGCATCTCTTCTCCTGACCTCTGACCTCTTCTTCCTCTGTTATGTTAGTAATTTGTTTGAAGTGCTCCCTCTGCTGGTGTAAAAGTTAATTACACAGCATGTGAGCTCCAGAGAAATGATACAGAGATTAAGTAAAACGTACACTTTTGATTAATTGATTAGTTAATTTTTAATTGGTTAAAGTCTTAAAAATTAATCGACTAAAGGATAATCATTAACATCCCTAACCCCTACACTTGATTTATTCACTCAGAGGACTTCTGTACAAACTGAACTCAATCTTTTCCCTACATCAGTGTGTCGAAGACAGTTTTAAGTCATCACACACAGTGTACAGTACATCCCAGCAGCCCTGTAAGTGTAAGCTAAGTGGATATCTATTATATATCAATATCTATAATCCTACAGTACTCATTGCATGTATAAAACATTTAATGGTGTGTCTGTCCTCAGGTCAGGATATAGTAAAAAAAATTAAATAACAGAGGTTGATGCACTGTAACAATGCAGTCTCATAACCTGTCTAGAACATTCATTATAACGTGCATGTTTTTGGACTGTGAGAGGAAGCACAGGGAGAACATGCAAACTCCACATAGAAAACCGGGGCTTGAACACAGAACCTTCTTGCTGTAAGGCATCAGTGCTAACTACTGTACCACCGTGCTGTCTCTGTCTAGAATAATATAAAAAATTTCACCAGCCCAAAAGCAGTGATGATATATGAAAGTTTCCACTTATAAAGTTGTTTTGTGTGTGAGTTTGTGTTTTTATGTTATAGTTACAGTTAAAGCCTCATGTCAATGTGAATAAGAATGACTCATATCAGTTCAGTGAGCAAGTGTGACTAAGGGGATACTATCGGTTGATATCGGGTTGGTACTCTGCATCAGCAGATGCTCTGAGTCAGAGTGAGAGAGAAAAAAAGATGCATTTATAGTACAAACTGTACTATAATCACATTGAACATGTAAACCTTTACATTAAATCTGTCTACTGTGCAGCTGTGGACTGAGCATGCAGTGCAAGCAGGCCTGAAGCATTGTGACCTGTGACACAAAACCCCACTTACTCATTCTCTCTACATTTTATTTTAGCTTCACTTCTCTCCTTACTCACTTCATTATCCTCCCTTTGCTCAGCTTTCATCTAGATGTTTCTACTTTATATCATATCCATAAAACCTTTTGTTGCTGCTCTGCTGATTTAGTTTAAATTAACAACATTTTGTTTCCTGTATTACTCTGACTTGTGTCACTGTTGCCTTTGTAAACAGAATACAGAAAGATATTGGTAAAGTATATTACAGACACTATCAGAAACAGATTTTAGGTGAAGCGTTGCTGGAAAAAAAAAAAAAAGAATGGATAAAATATAAACTCACATCTTCATCCTTCTCTAGCTCCAGCCCCGTGTCTCTCAGTTTCCCCTCAAACTCCTCCCTCCTGAACGCCTTGTGATCCTCCTGGCCGTTGAAGGTCTCTCCCAGACAGCCCAGCTCCACATCAGCCACTGGTGATGACGGCAGGGACGATGAGTCTTTTGCCCTTTGTGCTTGGTGGTGTCGAGGATGTTCGCCACGGCTGTGGGCGCCACGGCTGTGGGCGCCACGGCGTAGGCTGCGGGCGACAGCGTTCTCAGTCAGCAGGTGTGTTGACTGTCGACTGGAGCGGCCCCCACCAGGCTTCTTCACAGGGTAGGTGAGGACATAGTCAACACGCCGCTGACCATCCTGGAAGTACAGGCCGTGCTGGCATTGGGTGTTTTCCTCTGGGGTTAGAGCCTTCAGCAGCTGACAGTATGCACATGGGGACAGACAGAGAGGGGTGAGGGTTTAGGATGCAGGACACAGCATGTAGATTTAAAAGTGTTTGTTTATGTGAGCAGTTTTGTTTCCCTCATGTTTCATGAATGCCAAGTTTAGAGCTTTCTTTTTTCTGTTCAAAGTAAAACGTTCCACCTGACTTACCAGATGATGTAGCACCAAAGCAGGTGTTTCAAAATGCGGCATGATAGGTGTTGACTATTGGTCCGTTTGCACATACGGATACAAAGAAGTTGCAGTATCTCACCTCTCATGAATCTGAGTTCAGGAGGTGTGTTGTGTTGAGCATGTAACTCAAATAGATCAGAGGATATTTGCATAAAGTTGAGCTTTCTGGACTTGACCCTGTTGTGTGTACTTGCACACTCTTTGAATGTGTCACTCTCAGTGGGGGGCACAGGACTGTACAGCCAGGTCTCCTTCACCATGACCAACATTTGTCACCATCTCAGCTGTTTGAATCCATCGTGTGTGAACGGCCTTTGAGAACCATGTGAAGCTTTGCAGCTTTCTTCCTGTTTGTGCAGGAAAAAAGATTTGAAGCTTTGGGGCGTTGAACTCATGCACAGTGACATCTGCTGAAACTATAGCAGCAATTCAAAACTGGGGCCTGACCATTAGAACAACATACAATATCAAAGCAACAAGCAACAATAATATATATAACAGTAACATCTAATTCTTTTATCATTTATATACAGTATGTCTTCCTAAGGTAGCTGTGAAACACTGCAGTCCATCAAATACAATACCTAAGACTGTGATGGTGGTGCCCCTGCGATTCTTTGTGCTGTTAATTCATTTTGATATCACTGTTGAACTGATTACATAATTCTGTAGACAGAGGCTGCAACTTTATCTAATGTTATGTAGTATCACTGGGGAATCAAGTTGAGCATACAGTAAATTACACACATCACTGACTTGTTTGAGTTGAAGTTTATACAGATAGAGCTCCGACGTCCATCCTGGGCTCCAGCCAGATGCAGCTATGCTTCAGGCTGTCAGTTTTTGGCTGACTTGTTGTGTGTGAAAACAGCTGTGCAATTCATGCCTGGCACAGAGCCCTATTTTTCAGAGTCACAGTCCCATTGGAGAGCACCATGACTTCTTAATTTCCTACATTTTGGTGTGGAGATGTGGTGAATCAAAATTAGGATTTTGGGGGCCAGCTGGGTGCCATACCAGGAGTGGCAGCTGCTACACCCACTATGGAACTTCTGAGTAAATTCTAAATGAGACATAAATAGTATGTGAATTATTTGCTGTGTCAGGACCTGAGCCTATTACAGTATTTCTCCGTATGAAGTCTCCTTATAACGTCTGGCTGCAGATCTGAGGCGAGATGTTTACAGATCAAACTACACAGAGATCACACACCAACGTTTAAAGGGGAATTCCACTCCACCCACTTTACACTTGAAGATCAGTTTACTAGTCATGGGAAGGGTTGGGTTGAGATAGTTGGCAAAATACTTGAATTACCTAAGGTCTTACTCTAACAGACTTCGTAGAGCAAAGGGCAATGCATAAAACATTCACATAGCATCTTAAAATGACAGACATCACTGTCAGCTGTAGATAACTGATGTTAATTTAATATCAGCTAAAATGTAACTTTGCTGTTGTCTGGCTGATGTAGGATCAGCAGTCAGTATCATTTGTGAGGGAAATGAAATATGTTTGATGTTCAACAAAACCAAGAGTGGCAATCCATCTTTGAAAGAAATGATTTAGCTGATTGTGTCATATCAATAATCTCATTACAAACTATGGTGTAAAGCTCAGTTGGCTGTAGCTGTTATGTGTGACAGAGGCGTCTAATTAATTATTTGTATATTCCGCAGCTCATCTCATTTTCAGGTTGGAGTTACAGATTTTTAACATTAACAAGGCTGCCACTTCAAACTACACAAGTGTTTACAGAACTGGGGTTTAATATTGATATTGAAGGGAGGGTCTAAAAAAAAAGTTCTGTTAGTTATGAAGGAAAATTAGGAGCTAGCACCTCACCACATGGCCTTGATTCTGAGAGTAGCTCTGACACCTTAGTTACCCTCAGTACCGTGATAAATTCTTAACTTTAGGCCTCTATCCAAACTATCTGGGATCTGTACCAAATAGAAATGACTTCACTTTCACAACAATGTGTGATATATTTCTGTTTTACCAACTGCACATTTTTTTTACTTTCGGTCAACCTGCTGACAACTCTACAGTAACCTTAACTGACCTTTATCTCCACCTTACAGTTAGTTCACATTTCACTCTTAAGTGTGTACGTATTGTTAATAGCGTTTTCTGTTCCTTTTTGTACATACACCGATCAGCCACAACATTAAAACCACTGACAGGTGAAGTGAATAACATTGATCATTTCTTTGCAATACAATCTTCTGCTGGGAAACCTTGGGGCTTGATATTCATCTGGATGTTACTTTGATACATGCCACCCAATTTAACATTATTGTAGACCAAGCACATCCCCCCATGGCAAACACACTCCCCAATGGCAGGGGCCTCCCCCAGCAGGACGGTGCTCCCACACCCCACAAAAACTGCTCAGAAATGGCTCAAGGAACACAACAAAGACTGAGGTGTTGACCTGGCCTCCAAATCCCCCAAATCCAAATCTGACTGAATATCTGTGGGATGCACCAGAACAAGCCAAATGTTGGAAGCCCCACCCTGCAACCCACAGGACCTAAAGGATCTGCTGCCAATATCCCAGTGCCTGACATCACAGGACACCCTCAGAGGTCCTGTTTACATGCCCAGATGGGTAAGAGTTGTTTTAGTGACACAAAGGGGGCTTACACAATATTATGTAAGTGGTTTTAATGTTGTGGCTGATCGGTGTAGTGTTTTTAGCATTGGCCTTAAGTCTTAAGCCCATTTTACACAGAGATCGCACAATATTGGCAATTATTGCCAAGTAAATCTCCAACCTCATTGGATAAAGGGTTTAATTGTATGCGTTCTGCTATATCTTCACTACAAAGAGTAAAAAAGAATCAATGACGTCAAAATGTCAAAGCTGTGCAAATACTGAGTGACTGGCAACTGGAAAGTACAGTACCCAAGTCCCTGTACTGTCAGTGAAACCCTTTTTTTTTAACCTTACATAAGAAACTAATTTTACTATAGAATATTTTCTTTATTTAACAAAGGAAGCCAAGGTTCCCTAGAAGTTACATGTGAAATATCTCAACACAAACATTTAATCAAAGAATAACATTATGAATCTGACAAAACATTCCATGCCAGCTTTTCAGACAACCCTGACCCAGATGAACTATTTGATTGATAATTAAGCAGTGGGCTGATGGGCCTAGATCAAGAGTGTGCTGTTGCTGAATACATTCCACATGCATGTCACACGTTTGGAAGTGAATATAGCAGTTCTATTTAAGATTAGCAACCAAGAAACATCTGTCAGCTGTCAGGCACAGCGCTAAGGTCACCAGAACAGGACACTGATCATGGAGATGCTTGCAAGTGAGTGCACACCTGCAGCACTGGAAAACATTCCTCTGCAAATACCAGGAACCACAGTCAGATATTTAGCTACTCAAATGATATCTGTGTATTCAAGTGTGCCAAAAATAGTGACTTATTTTATGTCATGCACCATCATCTGATGTCAGGTCAGTCAACAGTTTAATTTCTGTAATACAGAAAAACAAATTAAAATGTTATGGAAAAGGATCAAATGCATCTCACCACAAGATACGATACAATTCTCCTTAACACACAAAGATCATCAAACTCCAGGGCAGCTGTTTCTGAGGTCAAGAATTAACTTTCAGTCTCAACCTCTTGAGCCAACATGGACAAAAGGCTCAGAAAAATGTAGGATGACCATGATATGATTTATTAATGGTTCTGACCATGAGTAAGTTTTGTTGTAGTTTACAAATATTTCGTAGAGCAACAAAGTCTGTGTGGAGGGGGTTAGAGCAGATGGATGGGTCAATAAAACACAGGATTTAAGTATTGTTTCTTTACTGTTCCACAACCTATTTGAACCTAAACCATGATCTATCCTTAAGCTAACCAATTACTTTTTATGCTTTAACCTCATTCAGGAACAAGCCGGTCAAATCTGTGCACAGACGTTTCATGAAAGAGGTCACACATCTCTTCTTTTACAGTCCAAAAATAAAAAAATAAAAAAATCAGGTGCTGTCTTGAGGAATATTCATCTTTGTTCATGTCATTTATGTTTCACTTCATTCTTGCTGGTTGCTCCTGTTATGTTTTATTGTACTGTACACAATATGTTGTTTATACAAGTGAAATGCTTAAACAGAGGACTCCATGTTGTTATGTTTGTTTTTAATGGCTGAACCATTCCATCTAATGGACAGACTGATTTCATGTCATGTGCATCATTTTATTCATATTTCCCCAGATATCAATCTGACAAATGTGTTATTTCTTGAAACTTTGTTATCTCCACTACAATTCCAAATAAAGTTTTTTAGGTCTTCAGCAGAACATCAGTAGTTTGTTTGGACTGACACAGCAGGAGATCATTGAATTTAAAACTTATGTCAAATTGACTGTTGCAGCTCTTTTGAAACCTTTTGTTTTTTACTGTGTCCTGTAACAAGTATCTGTGTACATCTCTACCTGAGCAGATTTCATTCACTGTCTGCCTATGTTGCCTTATCAATCAGCGTCAGTCTCTGTGTGCTCTGTTTGTCTCTTGTGGAGACACTCACCTTAAACTTGCCGTGGAAGATAACATCTCTTAGAAAATGTGGTGCCTGTTGCTCAGACCCGGATGTTGGAGACAGGTTGACTTCCACTTCTGCTTCCTCTGTCATCGTCCAGTCCCGGCAGTTTGAGAGCAGAGATAAACCGATGTGGTGAAGAGTTGTTTGCAAGCAGAATAGTCCAGTTTGTGCTCTTCCTCTCTCTACGTCTGTGTCTCCTGCTTGAAATGTCTCGTTATATGACGATGTTTGCTGAGGGCCCCTCCTCTGCCTCTCCTCTTATTTTCTTCTGACTTGCCACTCTTCTGTGGCTTCGCTCGTCTCCCTTTAAAGTTCTGTGTGGAGCTCTGTTTCTGTCTCAGTGTGGAGTGGCTGAAGTGAGCCTGCAGCCTTGTTACTTGAGAAGCCGTCTGTGAGCCAAGATCTAAACTTAGACAACGATAAAACTCTGATGAACACAAGGTGCCCTCCCTCGCTCTGTCTCTGCTCAGCTGTAATCACTACAGGATCTACCACCCCAATACGCACCCAACATCTCTCTCTCCTCTCTCTCTCTCTCTCTCTTTCACACTCTCTACTAGAGGCTACTAACCACTGCAAGGTCCAAATGTGATGCATTACATGTAAAAGAAATGACAACATGGCTCATGAACTGGAAACATGCCAAGGTAACACCCTCATAAGTCAACAGAAGCATTATTAGTATTGTATTTATTATTATTATATTATTAATATTAATATTAATATTAATATTAATAATGTGTGTGTGTGTGTGTGTGTTACATGATATCAAGATGCAGACTGAATGAATTAATGGTCAGGTCTGGACCCTCAGTGATCCAGCGACAGATAGCAGCAGTGGTAGTACTAGGGAACAGAGATGGAGAAAATAACCTCTGCACCTCTGCTGTAGTGAACACCCTGTAGAACACATCACAATTTGACAAACCAAGAGACACAGCAAAGCTGCCTCTACTGGACAACCAGTAGGTACTCTGTGTTCAATGGACCTGTGAGTGGTGCAGTTCACATGCACTTCGGGAGTGTGACAGAGGGGTGCTGATTCACAACCTGGGCACTCACCCTTTGTGTAATCTTCACTAAACCTCCTGGACTGCCATTTTCCAAGGCTGGACCGAAGGACAATACCTTTTTTATTATAGGAGTCTACACTGGAGTCTCCAGAAGGAAAATCATGTTGCTACAGGAGACACCAGTTACCAGTCTGCTGTGGATTTTGTCATTCAGAGCTTAACTGTGTTTAACAGGGTCACAACAACAGAATGCTGCACAAGGTTCAGTTGAAGTTTTAGTGCTCACAGTGTTTCCACCATTTTCAAGAGCTAAACAAAATACATTGAGTTTTGAGTTGTAAACAGTATACATGATTTCAGGCTATACAATATTCCTGATCACTTAAATTGATTGATTGAATATATCATATGCTGAGGTTGAATCTTATTTCTGAACTATGACTGGTATAACATGCTTCTGCCCCTCGTTTGGCAGCAACTGTGTCTCACATGGCCAATGCTGAGATAACAAATAAAAACACTGGCACTGGACAAAATCCTCAATTTGCAGACTTGTCAGCTACTGACATTATTCTGGAGGCTGTGTTGCCTTTTTGCCATGAAGTGCTAAAGAAGAGATTTCAGATCACTGTCTCCCACCTCAGCTCACATTACTGCTGAATGAAAACATCTCATCAGTTTTTTGTCTGTCTTGTTCATTAAAAAGAACTTGAATTAATGAATGTGATATTTCAGGACAAAACTTTATTGTCAACCCATCCATATATAACTACACAGTCAGGAGTCTCTGGGGACAGTTAGAATAAGGTGCAAAAAGACTACACAAGGTGGCAAGACAACAGTACAAAAGAAAAGACAAAGGCCAGGTTTTGATTGGCCTGACTGGCTGAGGGGAGGAGCTGTTTGCAGGGATTCAGACCCAAAACCGCCCTGTGTTGACAGAGTGCAGGGCGTTGCATCAGTGGGGGCATGTTGTTTAAGGTACTGATGTGACATGAAATAAGATCCAGGAAGTCCAGTTTTAGTAACAGATTAGTGCAATTAAAGGATTATTAGATAAGATAAGATGAGATTTAACTTTAATGTCCCAAAGGAAATTTGTCTTGGACATGTACTGCATCAGCTGTTGATAAGACAAATAAAACATAATCCAAAGTATGTGCACATTTGTCATTCAAATATACAGTATACACACACACAGCAAATCCACACTCAGATTGCCACTGACAAATTATTGCATGTCCCCTTCGTACAATACATCATCAGCCAGAATACATAGGTATAGTGTGAAGTTAAGATGAATAAGTACAGACAAAAAATGTTGCTTTAAGATTTTGATGGACAAAAGAAGAAGAGCTCTGAAAAACTGTCAGATAAATAAACAATGAATGAAATAACATTACAAGCAGCTTGCCTGCCTTTGGCTAGTGACAACCATGAGGTAAACAGCAGACATACAGTCTTCCTGTTACAAAGTAATCCACAAAGACTGTGCACTTACATGTATTTGATTAGCCAAGACAGTGCAAAAGAATATCATAGTATCACCTCTAATCATCACCCTTTGATAAAATGTGATGGTTTTTTTGCAATGTCATGACTTTGGGGCCTTAATTAAAACAGCTGTCTACACCGTGATATCAAACTTTAATATCCTGATCTCTTTCCTTTATTTCTTCTGACAGAGTTATCATAATCAGTTATAGAAATATGAGATTACACCAAATAGCTTAATAGTAATAATGGAGAACAGTGCACTGGTGGGTTTTTAACAGTTTTCTAATACTGTGCATATTTAACTAACCAGCAAGGAGTTTAAGTTTAAATTTGCACATGAACCGTGAATGCACAGTTTTATAATATATGTTTTGACGTACACCATTTTTCTCCTTTGTATGCACATAAACTTTTAGTAGGGATCCTACACACAGTTATAAAAATGAGGCCATGTAACATGATAAGCAGAAAAACAAATCTGAGCAAGTCTCATTAGAACCACTGCAAGAATAGTTATTAACCTAAAATGAGTCTAAAATGAATTTAATTCATTTACTTTGGTTTCTGCGTTTTTTCTCTTTTTCAATATATAAAGCTGCAAGCAGCAGTGATCAGCCCCCCTGGCTTGGGATGTTACATGTGCCCAACAAATTTTATACATCTCAGTAAAATGTACCAGGGCTTCTTCATTGAAACTTGTAGGGTGCACTAGCGAACCATTTTGCCACACTCAATCCTCCATATCAGAGCTTGTGATGCATCTGCCAGGTTTCATGAGTTTTCAAGCATCCCTCATCCCTCAACAACAAATTCTTGTTTCAAATTTTCAAATTTGTTACACTGCCAGGTCAACACGCTTCGCCATGTGTCACGTGAAGGCCTTTAGATGAGACTGACGATGATGTCGATCTAAGTAATTCTTTGGGAGGAGTTTGTAGAAAGTGGCGAAAGCTGCGCCAGAATTGCACAATAAATTCAAAATGGCTGACTTCCTGTTGGGTTTAGAATATTGCTCCAAGAAGCTTAATTGTAAGTTGTGTAATGACTACAGAATTTTGTAAATGTCGGTAAAATGAACAGAGAAGGCTACATCGTTGAATTTTGTAGGGGGCGCTATTGAGCCATTTTGCAACACCCATGCACAAGGCCAATAACGCACATTTTCACCACTTTTGATGCATGTGCAATTTTCTGAGTTTTCAGGCACCTTCAGTTCCTAAATATACTTCATATTTGTTAAGTATAATAAACACAGCAGGTCCTCGCACCAATTGTCCTTTGTCCTCCACTCAACAGTTGCATAGGGATGTATAAGAAAGAGAGGCTGACAGAGACATTATCCAGGACACATTTCTGGGGATAAAGGGACATTCTTTTCACTGTGGAAATGGTCACATTGCTTTGGTACATAAAACTCTGGAATATAGACTAAATACAGTTTGAGTAATTGATTTCAATACTGTTAGTGTTAGCTTTTAAAGTGGAGCTCATGAAAGCTGTGACATTTTTTTCTCAAGCATAATAAAAAGTGGCCAAAACATGAAGCTTGAAGTTAATTCTGTGTAGATTCTTCTCTGTGAAGCTGTTCCAGGAAACTGTTCTTTCTTCCGTGATTGTTTACTTTGTGAGAACTAAGATCCAGAAACTTTCTGTACAACCTCTCATTCCTGACACTTCAATCCCACAAGCTTATGTAACACAGCAGCAACATCCGCACTCAAGTGTATTTTTAGATTTTAAGAGTTAAAAAATATACAGAGAATCAAGCAAAGGAAAGCAGGGACCTTGTAGAGCACAGGCTCCCAGGGGATATCATGTGTCTGACTCGATGCTGGGAGCAAGATGTAGGGGTCAAAGGTCAATTCTCACAGGAAACAGAAGGAAGTGGTGTTTGTGTTCACATACTGTAACTCAGCTTTTCAATACAATGGCCAAAACTTTGTGTACACCACTCAAATTAAGTTTTGACTAATCGTGACCCTTTTGACACCTCTTCAGTGGTGGTTTATTCATAGGGGAATAAAGATCCTCAACAATCAAACAGGCTGTACAATGAGAGAACTAGGCAACTCTTTATAATATGGTACACAAAAATGTGAGTAGTTACGAAGGAAGGAGTGAGAGATAAATTAGGAATTATGTGATAATTAAGGACTTGATAAGTAGCTCCTGAATAACTCAAGGTCTGAAATCACATGTATGCATTTCTTTTTATAGCAAAGAATAATGCAAATTTTGTTTTTAAACATGTTAATAGATTTTTTATTTATTATGTTTTTTATTAAAAGGAAGAACAGGGTCATTGGGGAAATATGTCAGCTGGTTGGAGGGGCATGCCAAAGTAAACGCTGCACTGTAACTTGTGCTGTAGCTGCATGTTGTGGACAGATGTTAATGACCACGCCAGACTAACATTTGCAGGTACATTTATATGCCGTTGATTGTCCTGCAGCTGAGCAGCTGATTGGTCCAGCCTAAGACGTGTTCATGTTTGTAAGTTAGATGTCTATGTGGCTCATTGGGACTGTCAACATTTCCACTTTATTCAAGATCTGAATGATTTTATCAAAATATGGTCTCTAACCGCACAGACAGAGGGGGTGGCATTATGAAGGCAAAAAAAAATACATTATAAATATACATTGTCATAAATTTCTCTCCGTTGGTTTGTCATATTTCCTCGAAGGAGAACACAGGACAAGTGATTTCTAATATGTGAGCATATAATTAGTTAGTTAAGATCAATTTAAGAACATTCAATGAGGCTTAAATCTAAATCTGTGATACCATGGGCAGCTGTGAGTTCTTCAGTCAGTTCTCCCTAATTTCACTTCAACTTCCATTCTTGAGCAGCATCAGCTCTTCAACACTGAAGTAACAACAGAGGCTCACAACTGGAAGTCCAAGTTAATTCAAGCCAGATTCAATAATATGATGTCCGAATGAGTCTCCTGACACAGTCACAAATGTAAGCAGACAAAAACAATTCAGTCCTTCTTTCACATCTCGACAGTCAGATAATACAAAATGCAAGCAGTCAGGAATAATAAAAACGTCCATGAAGCAGAGAAAAACCTTCACCTCAGGTTGATTTTAACCATGAGTTTGACAGTGAAGTGTAATGAATAATGAAATGTCAGCTGTTTATAATGAAGTTAAGCAGCTTTTTAAACTGTGTGAACTTTTAAAACTTGTGTAGGTCTTTCAGTTCAGTTATACAGCAATCTGCAGGTACATTACATGAACACCCACAATTACAGGCTAATTTAACTCAAGATTCAATATATGAAGTACCATAAGTCCAAGGATATAACAGCTTTAAACTATAAATACTGCCTGTTGGAAAAGGGGACAGCTACAAATAAAATCCAAACAGTATTTATTAATTAACATGGAGCTGATGGCAGTGAACAAGTATAAACATTTTCAGGTCATTACAAGGCTATCGACCCAGCTGATCTTTCTGACACAGACTCTTGTTCTTGTTTTGAAGGTGTGATTTTAAATGTTATGTTATTAGAGGAGGGGGCTGTTAAGTTGCACTGGGTGGCATGTTGATGTATGTACAGCCTCCATAGACCATTCCAGTCAGGGTCAGTGCTCCACGCAGCAGTAAGGACATCTCCTTCAAAGACATAACATTATTTGTAATGTTCTGGAAATTTCAGCCGGAAGACCTGTGGAAACTGCACTTCACCAACATCCAGATGTCTGAGGAGATCCACACCACCCAGAACTGCATGAGTTTCCCAGCAGCTGTGGAGATGCTACCAATCTGGATCTATTCCAATAGAACCCCTATATTGTTAATGCTACTATAGAATGAGATGTTGGATATCATTGCTCAGCACTAGTGGAAGGGTAATTTAAAAAAAAAAATTTTTCTCATGTGTGACTTCCATTAAAAGACTTGCTGCCCGTAATGTGAACAGAGGAGTTCATGTAGAAGAAATTGTATTTCTGCCCAGCTGTGTCAAACTGTATCTGCCTTTTATTTTGCAGACCAAAATTAGTCTCATTCATACAGACATATGCATGGATTGCTCATACAATATGAAACACTGAGTGAAGAGGAAGGATTACATTAGTTTACTTCTGTGTGAAATATTTTCCAGATACTGAGGAGAGTTCAAATCCCTCAGGGAGCTGTTGGACCTGATAAAAGGTATTACACATTATATGCAATGCATACTTTATCATTTTATGGGTTTGTGGCATCTGAGTCTCAAGTTCTAGAGTTATAAGCTAAATAGTGTTTCTTTTATCATGGAGACATATCATAACTTAAGTTAGAATAACTCAAGAGGTTAGAAATATTCAAAGGGACTAAACATAGTATCAGGTCAAGCAGCAGCCACAGGAAAACAAACAAACACATTTTAGCCTACAGGCTCCAACAAGTGGTTCTGTTTGGCCAAAGGAAGTAAACACAGCATGTAACAACAGATGCAGAAAACAATCATTAGTTCCATGGATGTAGTGTGTTCACCAGGATTAAAACTGTTTTAAATTGAACACGTTCTGCAGCGTGAAATGTATCTAAGTTAACCTGGACTATAATGCAACTGTTCTCTGTTTGTGATTGGGGGGGGGATTTCACTAAAACAAAAAACAAAGGAGGATTGGCTTTGCTGTTTTTAAAGCTGGAAATCCACAGCAGCTATAGAGGACTGTCTGATAACCTCAGCTTCTGTGTTATGGTCATGTGTGAATTTGAGCAAGTGTCTAAATGCATTTTATACTTTTTGAATGTTTTAATTAACTCTTGTCTCTGCTTTATTGCAAGCCTGAACTGTACATGTGATGGATTTACAGAGCTGATGTGTTGTTTTTTTCTGGGTGGTGTGCATTAGTCAAAATGCTGATACAAAGAAGAAGAGAGCAAATAAGATATTTATGTAGTGCTTGTGTTTGTTCAGTTCAGTGCATCATTGTGAATATACTAGAGCATGTCACGGCAGATAACAACCATATAGAAAAGAAAGAGCTTCTATAATCTAAACTTACTGTAGTCTAATGGTGACATGACATGTCTTAACTGGTATGAGAGTAGAGCACTGAGTGTGTATTACTACTTATAAACTCTACAGGACTCTGGATAACATCCAGGCTACGAGGGACATGAAAAGGAACGGCCTGATGTGGTCTGATGAGGTCTGATGAGACCTGATGTGGTCTGATGAGACCTGATGTAGTCTGACTTTAGTTTACAGTTTTCTTCTAATGAGCAACTAATGACCTGTAAGAAAGTAAAACTATGTGAAATAAAGGCCAAATAAATGTGTTGACCTCTGAGTTCTGTTTTGTGTCACTGTTATAAAGGCTATGCCCAGTACAATATGGCCTTACATTCATCTAATTACAGCCTGTGTCTTCTCATGTCATAAATGTGATAAATGTGATCTTTATTACAGCATAATTTATAGAAAAGTGTCTAACTTTGGTATATTTTTGGATCTGATATGGCATTGTACTTTATTTCTAATTAGAAGAGCTTGTAAAATGCTGTCTAATAGTTTATTAGGGTCCCCTATTTGGTTTCTAATTAGAGTATAATTTTGGGAAATAACGTCTAAGTATTGTATATTTTGGAATAAATACAGAATTATATGTGGTATCCCATACAAAGATAGATAAATGAAGAAATATAGAAATAAATAAATGCTGATTGATAGAAATATGTTTGCACAGTGTAATTTTCACTGAAATCCTTTAAATGACACAGAATTTAACAGACACGTCCAGAATATGCTGCAGATTTGCTGTTCTGAATTTGGTGACAGGAGCCCGGCAGCAAATTTTTACTACAGTTAAAATAACAAAATTCCAAAATAAGGTCTAGGGTAAGAGAATGTGATTACTGACCTGCTGCATGTATAAACAGCTTTACAGTAACCGTATTCTGCCTTTCTTTTCTCTATATGTATCTTGATTTTTTAAGTTGTATTGTACTTATTTCTCTCCTCCATTTCTCCACCTTTTGAGTGGTTTTGTAATGTGTTTTGTGTTAAACTGAGAAAATTAAAGCATTCTTTCAAAGATCACCAGGTAGTTATTTTTAGAAAAAGCCAAGGCTTATCTCTGTGGCACTAATGTGGGTTGATACGTGAGCAGAACAGACAAGGTCTAGCCTACTTCAAGTGGTTTCCAAGAAGGTTCAGCAAAAACCTTGAGCTAAAGTGGCAGAAAAGGAAACATGCCCGGATGTACACTTTACAAAACTCTGGATATATTTGAAACCATCACATTTTTCATGCCTAATTAACAACAACAATAACCTTTGCTTTATTTTAAAACAGCACATCGGCTTACTCAAGAACACTAGTCTACTTTTAGTTCATGTAGTTTACTCTTTCCCTGCTTTTATCCTCAATTATTTAATGGTACCAGATGATTGACATGATGAACTCCAAGATACAAGTACATCGTCAACTCCCCAACCCTGCACATTGAATCCACTGCATTCTGACTCTGAGAGGAGATATTCTTCAAACATATGAAGCATGGTCTCTCTTCAGTCAGAGCACTAAAGTCACGCTTGTGTTGGCTGACTGGCTCCAGCTGCTTGCAGCATACTTTACAATGAATAGTCATTCCAAGCTGTGTAGCTATTTATTCAGGTTTACACTGCAGGCATTACAGCCTGACAATGCCACACTGTTGCTCTGAAGATAATTCCATTGACTTCCACAGCTCCCTCCACCAGCCCAGCTCCCTCCTTATGTGGCATTTCATGTTTTGGTTTACTAAGATTCCTGTTCATGTATGGGGGAGTAGCTCTCTCAGCAGAATCCACTCACTCTCTCAGCAGAATCCAATTGCTGCTTGGATTCATTGAGAGCGCCTTCAAACAGCGCAACCTTTTCCTTCAAATCAACCTAGATTTGTTGTAAATACTAGAAATGGTCACTGGAGAGAGTTCCTGGTTGCCGTGATTGATCCTGTTACCCTTTCCCAAAACAATTCAACAATTAGGTCAGATATCTTCAACTAATTTACAGTCCTGATTCAGCCAAAAAAACAAAAAACAAACTCATATTAGCTTCAGCTAAACTTTGGTATGTAAGATCTCTACACCTGCAGCACAGAGGAACAATTATAGTGACTAACAACTTATTCAGCATACATACAGGCATGTGAGGAATATTTTAAGAAAAATGTGAACCTGTCCTTAAATTGTGATGTGTTCATGCCTCAGGAGATGCTCTCAGAAGAGATGAGTTTTCAAGAGATTTCTGAAGGTAGAGACCAAGGATTTCAAAGATTTCACTGCCCATGAAGGGAGATTTGCCAGGTGGGCACTGCAGTAGTCGTGGAGAGAGATAACCATGATCTGTACCAAGAGTTGGGTGGCATACTGAGACAGGTAAGGCCTGTTTTTTAAGCTGTATAGTGGAAAGTGGCATGACTGGGAGAGAGATGCAACATGATCAGAGGGGGAAAGCTGGTCATCAAACATGACACCCAGGCTTCTCATGAACTTGTTTGGGGTGAGAGATGAAGAGGCATTTTGATGTTTGTATGGTGACGTAGAGACTGATTGGCTGGGATGACTAAGAGTTCAGTCTTTGAGAGGTTGTGCTGACGATCGTGTTCCTTCATGGGGACATGTCTCACTCAGCTAAAGGACTAAGAGCAGAGAGGACTGGTTGTTTCTGAGTGGTTCAGAGAATTGGCTACTGATGGCCACCACCTTTTCAGTGAAGAAGCAGACAAAGAAATCAGCTGAGAAGTTTGTGACTGGTGGAGGTGGCGGAGAACTGAGTAATAAGAAATTCAGAAACTTAAGAGTTGTATGTAAATGTGCACAAAAACTGTGCAAGATTTGATATGTTTATTTAATGATTAAACATGCAGTTAATAACCTTAAATTTAAACCCATCTCTGAATGGCCATTTCTACCTAGAGTTTTAGAGAAAATGACTTCCCAAAAGTGAATCTCTTCTATGAATAATCATAGGCAGGTTTCTATTCAGGTTGACCAACAGCTGAAGCTGGTGATCATTTACTGCCAATTTTACTTGCATTTATCTTGGCTTTTGATAGATTACTACCAGGGTCACATTAAACACAAACACAGTCATTATCATTATCACTGAAAGCAAGCTGATATCTTCTCTCTTTGAAATCAAACATTGGATGGCACAGCACTTCCTTAAGCCAGATGAAAATAAATATGGGACATAAGAATAGTCTTCAGTTTTTATTTATATAGTGCCAAATCACAACAGATGTTATCCTGAGGTCTTCAGAGTAAATCCCTACTCTGCAGAAACGTCTCTGCTCCCTGTCAGTAAAAATCAAACCAGCAGCAAGAAACCTGAGTATAGTCTTTGATAGTGTCTTCTCGTTTGACAAAGTCACAAGAGTTGTTCAGTCATGATGCTTCCTCCAGCTGTGAAGTATTACTACAATCATGTTTGTTCCTCTCTTATGCTGATCTTGAGAAGGTCATACATGCTTTCATCTTGCAGTGGATATATTTTACTTTTGTGAACCACCTTTATTTTGAAAGGTGTTAAGTAAAGTTTATTATTATTATTGTTGTTGTTGTTGTTGTTGTTGTCGTTGTCATAGAGCACTATGTACGATGATAATGGATGAGAATCCATCCTAACCTATCCCTGTCCTAAACAGGTTTCCTAATACTTTACTGTAATGTGTGACTGCAGTGGTTTGAGATAATATTATCACCATCATTATGAACATACTGAACAATCCTGACTCGAGTGTCTCTTTTAACACGGAAACACACAAACTGTACTCCCCTTATGCCTCAGTATCTGTTTCATAGTTTTTCATTGTTTGAACTGGATTTTAGACAGGTTTATGACACATATGACGTGCTCTCATTACTGAAGCCTGTGGAGTTACGAATATTGATCATATCTGTGGATAAACTGTTTGAACCTGGCGCCTGCTGAGCACGGGCTCCTCCGCGTGTCTCTGCTGACGCTGTGCGGACGAGCGCTGCCTTTATACCCACCAGCACACAGTAAACAACACGACGTCACTTCCGCTTTCAGGTTGACAGCAAAACAACAGAAGAAGGAGCGAGAAAAAAGACACCGGAGAAATATTTCACAAAAGCAGCTACCGTAACGGAATGAAGGTGAGAGAGAGACTCCTCGGTTTTATTAGAGTGTGTTGCGACGGCAGCTGGAGACAATGACACCGCTAATACTCACTAACGTTACAGTCATAACACAATACCAGCTATGTAAAGATGATGTCTGTCTGTGCATCACACGAACCGTTATTTGTTTTGATTTTATTTTATTTATCTGACGATTTTGTCGTTGTTTTATTTGTCTCTTTATTTTTTGTTTGTTTTGTTTATGTGTGTGTGTGTGTGTGTGTGTGTGTGAGTGAGTGTGTGTGTGTGTGTGTGTGTGCTACTCATTCAATTCAGTTTCATGGAAAACCAACGCTTCTCAGGCTCCCTGCTATGATTTGTGGTGATGAAAACAAAATCATCTAATTCCCAGCGAGCTAACGTTAAACTGAGAGTATATGATGCTGTAAAATATGGTTCTGATGAGCACAAACATGATACAGGTTAACACACACAATAGCTGACGTAAGTCCATTAGACTGAATTATAATGTGACAGTAACATCAGATGAGTGAATTTGTCATTTTGTTGAAACAATACATTTGAAATGATGTTCAGAAGGAGGAGATAACGAAACAGAGAATGAGAGACTTTCTTGAATATTTTCTGCATCTTCATTCTCACATCATATTCATTGGTGGAAAAACTGTGAGACAACAGCTACTTTGGAAAGACAAAAGCAGAAAATCACAATTTTGTAATTTGACATAATGTGGTATTTCAACAAGGTTTAATAATGTAAATAAGCTGTTACAGTTTTATGCAAAAGGTTGGACAAACATTAAAAAATGAAACTTCAAATGTTACCTCGACCGATTTACTGAGCAGCGCCATGGTTTGTATAACAGCAGCTGCATCTTCTTACAATAAGTACTCCATAATCATGTGTTTTGGAGACATTTAAAATTGTTTTTGGCTACTCAGTTTTAAATCAAAGTCATTCAGTTATTCAGTGTTTTACTTAAATATTCCCTAAATAAAGGAGCAAGCTTTGCAGCTTTTGAGGCTACAGGGCCACTCCTGTGTTGTCTCAGCTGTGTGAAGGTGAACCAGTCCGGTCTAAGGTCCTGAGCGCTCTGGGCCAGATCTTCATCAAGAATATTTCTGTACTTTGCTTTGTTCAGCTTTCCCTCAACCCTGACCAGTCTGCCTGTCCCTTCCACTGAAAATCTGCCCGCAGCTTGATGCTGCCACCACCATGTTTCATTGTTGGGATGAGGCATGTGGGCGGTGATGAGCAGGTGATGAGCGGTGTCTGGTTTCCTCCACACGATGCCTTGAACAGCAGTTTAGTTTTCACAGATTTTCTTGTGTCTTTCACTGAGGAGAGGCTTCGTCTGACCAACCTGCCAGTAAGCCTGGATCAGTGGAGTGTTGCACTGACGGTTTTCCTTATGGAAGTTTCTCCCATCTCCACATAGGATCTCTGGAACTCAGAAGGAGTGACCATCAAGTTCTTGGTCACCTCTGTTACCAAGGCTGTCTCCCCGATTGCTCAGTTTGGCCGGGCCACCATCTCTAGGAAGAGTCCTGGTTGTTCCAAACTCTAAGAAGTATAGAGCCCACTGTGCTCTTGGGAACCTTCAGTGAAGCAGATTTTTTTGTAGCCCTCTCCAGACCTGTGGCTCGACCCAACCCTGTCAACCCTGTCCATGAAACCTTATATAGACAAGTTTGTGCCTTTCCAAATCATGTCCAATACAAGGTCTAGAAACATCTCATAGATGATGAAGAGAAATGGGAGGAACCTGGACTACATTTCAAGTGTCATAGCAAAGGGTCTGAATAATTATGTTGATGTCATATTTCCGTTTTTCCTTTTTAATGAATTTGCAAAAAGATTCTGTTTTTGCTTTGTCATTATGGGGTATTGAGTGTAGACTGATGAAGGAAAATTTGAATTTAAACAATTTCAGTGTGAGGCTGCAACAAATCAAAACGTAAAACCGTAACAGGGTCTGAATACTTTCTGAATGCAATGTGTGTGGATATATTTATGTATTTTATTGTTACAATGTTTCAGATCTTTGTGTTAAGTAAGATAGTTAAAATGTAAGTAGCATCATGACACCCAAACGACACTGAGTTAAACCTATCACTGTCAAAGTTAGCTGGTTTGGATCAGCAAATTGTTGTAGCAGAAGCTCTACCTCCTTGTTGACATGAATGTGTTGCAGTTATCATGATTTACTCTTAATGTGATAATAATGGTTGTGGTTTCTGATATTTAAAGGTGAAAAAAATGGAGGACAAACATCATGATATTGCGAAGTCTTGTGAGGGAAAATAAAATATACTATATTTTACCCTTCTGATGAAGATCTGAATTGAAAGTTAATCTCTGAAACATATATATATATATATATGTATATTATTATCAGTAACTGTTAAAGTCCCAGGTGTTGTGAACAGTTTTAATTAAGTTTTTAAGTATTGATGAGTTGAAGTGGGTGAAGAGGAAACGGGACATTCCGTCCAATCATTTCAAGGGAAAAAAATGACAAAAGAATGCTCAAATGTTTAAGTATTAAAAAAGTTGATCAGAAGTCTAATATCAACAGTTGATGCTGTCTTTCAGGTGCTGACGTCACAGCAGGAGGTGGAGGAGGAGAGCCACTCATCTCCCGTTGACTCCAACAGCCATCACAGTTGTGAGGACAGAGAAGAGGAGGAAGTCCCCCCCTACCTCCAAGAAGAACACACACATGGTGAGTTCCTGGTATCTGAGACCTGACCTGGGACTGGGAGTCAGGCTGGGTCCAAACTGTAGGTGTCCCATTGTATAGCTGTTGGTCTCAGGTTCAGTATGTGTGTAAATATGTCTAATACCAGAGTGGGTCCAAGTGGACCCCCTATCAGCTCTGAACACGTGGTGCATCATTTTAATCATCATCACTGGGGACGAATGTGTTTTCTGAGGAAGATGGAGAGTGTGAACTGTAGAAGTAGAAGAAAAATAACATGTATTGCTGCTCTTCTTGTTAACTGGTGGAGCATCATGCTGCTGCCATTGTTGCTGGTCTGCTACATTTTGAATGAAGTCCAGTTATCTTTATACCTGTAGTCTGACTGGCCTCAGGTCCCTCATTGCAGTTTTACTTGAGCAGATCTGGTGGTGTGGTAATTCCATTGAAATGAACTGATGTGGCTCTGAAATGCAGCTGTTTACACGGTGGTCTGACTGGGCCATAAAGGCCAAGCAATGCTAACAATGTCTTAAGTAGAGAAAGCTAGCTACAAAGATCTTTATCTAATCTGTTGGCAGTATACCAGTTTTGTAAGGTGTCTGCCAGTCATATTGTCATATGATGCTGCTGGATATGATGAATATGATGAATGTGACAATTTGACAATGATCTCCAGTAGATCAAAATGTTGCTCAATTAAAATTGCTGGGAGCTACCATTACAGTGTGAGGATCCTTTGTCAGATTTTTGCCTTTATCATTGATTTTTGATCCAGCTCAGAATTTGCGTGCTCTACACCTTGTTTGTCTGTGTCAGTGGACTAAGGCATATGCTGCTGGATCAGGAGTGGTATTAGAATTGGCACATGCCATATGACAGATAGGAACGAGGCTGCTCATTGTAAGCCTTAAATATCTGGTGAGTAATAAACAGCACAGCTCTGTGTGATCCACTGTACGGTCATTGAGTGGTTTCCCGCAAGAGAGAGAAAAAGAGAAGAACAAACAGATGGTTTGTCTTTGCCTTCCTGTGGAGAGGGTGACCACAAACCCAGCTCAAATCAAGGCCAGGTGGTGGTGGGGCACTATTTTAGCATCAGCACATGCTGATGATTTTTATTCAGAGATAAATTGAGTTTTAAAAAATGTATTTAACCTTTATTTAACCAGGTGAGTGTTGTCTTCAAGGGGGCCTGGCCAAGAGAGCAGGAAAACATACAAACATAGAAATAAAGCAATAAGACTTTGTTACTGGGGCAGTAGGGGTCCAGAGGCGCTCCCAGTTTGCAGAGGTCTCTGATGGGGCAGGAGGGGGCTGAGGGATTTTTCCTAGTTACAGCTGACTTCCAAAAACAGAACTGGGAGAGTGTGTCAGAGTAAGTGTGTGTGGGCGAGTTTAGGCTGAAATGGCTGCATGCCCTAGTGATCTCACAGTGGAGGGGGTTTGGTAGTTACCTTGTCACCTCAGCTCTTTGGCACAGACTAGTTGTACTACCACCACTGAGGACATACAGTGGCACTTAGTGGATGTTTTTTGGTCTGGTCAGCACCAGTTCTGAGTAGCTGGATAAACAGCCATACCATCTAAGAACAGAGGAGGTGGCCCAACCTGGACTGACTCCATTTTTCAAGTCGGTGTTTCAGGTGTAGCAGATTTTTAAAACCATCATACTCTGAATGTGGCTTTTTAAAGAACCTCTGTTCTACAGCAGCTATCCCCCAGTCTGTGGTCCTGTCCTCTTCCAAGATCAAGCTTTAACCGACCAATAGGATGATGACTGTGAGTATGGTTTTCCCTCCCTGATGGCCCTGATATTGGGAGTTAAAAAAGGAGGCAGGGCTCTTTTAGAACACCTGAGCTGGACCAGTTTAGCTTCGTTGGAAAGAAACAGTTGTACTTCCCTTGCATTGAGTTTATTGAGTTTACATGTATGCTTTTTGGGAGGCATGATGGGGTCGAGGTGGGCTGAATTTTTTGGCCTAGACTTTTCTCCTGAGAGATGTTGAAATCCTCTGTATGAGCCACCTGTTGAGAATCAGATGGTTGACCTCTGGTGGAAGATGTGCTTGGGGTAATAGCTATAAACAGATACTGAGCACACCCAAGCACCTGGGCGGCTGCCCATACTGTGATCAGGTTTAGACTCTGGCACACCTGCTTGTACAAAATCCTAGGCTTGAAGAAATGTTTATGGTGCTACAGAGCTGCTATCTGATTAATTGCTTATGAGCTGTAACAAAACAAACTGCAAAATCTGATTTTGGAGCATAAATGGACAGATGTTGTCCTTCGCATGAAAGGGCTGCTAATCAGCTCAGAATAGAACATGCTTTTTATAAAGTGGTAGTCCGGAGCTCTTCTTAACTGTATGGGGGATAGGAGGAACTCTGTGTTCACTGTAGGAGGATGGATTGTTTGCTCTCAGATTGTGAGCTGCTTTGTCTGATTTTTTTCTATGTACTCTATTAGCAGAGTGTGGAGGTGGGGTGGAGTTGATTTATGTATTATAAAAACTGGATACTAGACTACAAAATGTCACCTATTCATTTTAATAAACACAGCTCACCCAGCACATAGGAAAATTACCTATTTTAAAATCACTTTTTTTAAGGCCCTGGGAAAGTTTGCAAATATAAAGCCTCAATGGATTGAAGATTCATACCACAAATAGAGATAGCTGACCCTGTTTGCTGTAGACAAATGTCCTGTCAAAAGTTTTACAAATGTCTTTTTTTGTAAAGAGAGATAAAATGCATGTCACAATGGCTATTAAGTAATTATATATGCAAAATCAGTTTTGAAATCAGTGATTCAGCTCATGAGAGAATAGAAAACAGACTCCTTTCTTGCTATCATAACATTTTTAACACTGTCAGCACTGTCTCTGTTTTCTTCCCTCTCTTAATACGCACACACCTTTGCCTGGATGACAAAAAGCCATCACAGATAGATGTAGCCAGTAATTTTACTTATTCCCAGTGGTAGGCTGTGCATTTCACACCTAGGCCTTCACTGGTGTCCTACCTGAATTAACCCACCTCTTAATACTGTCATTATAATGTCACGGCTATAGAAACTATCAATAATATACAGAAAAGCAGTATACTTTGCATCACAGACAGACATGTCATGTAGCCAGAATAAAAAGCATTGCTATAAAAACCCAATTAACACAATTCAATAGGTCTCCAAACACTGCAGCCACAGCTGCGCCACACACATCATCTCCAGCAGAAGCATCAATATTAACTCATAAAATGACAAAGACATAAACAATAAAATAAAGGTAAAAAGCATTTTACTTACAGAAACTGCAGATTATTTGTAGACAAATAAAAAAACTGCTTCAGTCCTAAAGCAAATTAAAACTGAGCAGACTCAACTTTCAGCATTAGCCTCCATAGTGATAGAAAAGGACTTATTGTTGGAACTGAGACACACAGATAACCTCTACAACAGAGCCATTGAACTCTTCTTCCTCCCTCAGCCACTGTGGGTTGAAAAAACAACTATTAAATCTTCTGAATGTTTTAGTTTGCACTAGTAGCTATACATGCAGTTTGCTAGCTCTGTCCAGTACACTCTCTGACCATCCAATCAAATGACATGAAAATGTTGACATTAGCGAAGGTTTGCTAGATGGCCCCAACTCAAAATCTGATTGGTTAAAGGATCCGCGAGGCAACAGTTTCACTGCCATTTATTTTAAATTACAGGGGCCTGCGCTGTTGATTCCATAGACTGTAAAACTCAGGGCTAGACTACTGGGAACAAGTATTATCAAGTATTAATGGAAAAAAACATATAAAATATAATTCAGTGATTGTGACAGTGTTTGGGCCAGCAGAGAAGGCCCTGCTGGCTCTGACAGCCCACCACTGCTTATTCCATATCTGAAAAGGCTTATGATTGAAATTTTTTGTGCTTAATGAACATTTTTTTTTTTTCTGTTTGTTGTAGTTTCGTGAAGGTATTTTTAAATTCAATTCAGTTCAGTTCTCCCTGTATCTTAATGTCTGTCTTGTCTCTGTCTCGTTCTGTCACAGACACAGACAAGGACCACCCCAGGCCAGAAGGAGGGGTCATGTGGAGAGTGGGCGGCGGCCTGTTCGGCATGACACGAAACGTTGTTGGTGCAACCCTAGGGGGTGTTGCTTGGGTAGGAACTAAGAGTTTTGAGCTCACCAAGACAGCTGTGACAAGTGTGCCGGCCGCCAGTGTAGGACTGGTCAAAGGGAGCGTCTCCATGGTTACAGGAAGTGTTGGAGCAGTGGGATCTGTGGTGGCAAGTAAAGTCACACCAAGGAAGAAGGACAAGGCTGACTGATGGACCCTGGGCTGTGTGTGTGTGTGTGTGTGTGTGTGTAATGCAAACAAGAGCAAAATACCTCGAAAGCTTTGGATGGATTTTCATCATTGTTCTTCTGATTTAAGCAGTGTATTCACTCATGCAGCTATAAAGACACAAAAGCAGGTAGATGTCAGTCACTGTCAGTGGAAATCTGCTACACAAGGAAGCGCAGGCATCAAAAGTGCAGAGGTGCAACAAGTACTCAACAATGGAGCTGTGGTTGAGAAAGGTTTATCTTTATAAAATGGATATGTGACAGAAAACAGTTTTCTAATCAGAGGTGAATATATAAATTGTAAAAATGTGCTCAAACATGTTTAAAAGCTCAAGACTGAGTGAGGACATTCAGGCAGCCTATCAGTTTGTATCTGCGTGTCTGAACACACGCTGTCATTTTCCCTGAATTCAATAGGACCTAACTGCTTGAGATCAAAATAATTTTTTTTTGAAAATTATGGCAAATTTTGTGTTTGAATTTGGGATCACATGGCATGAAATAGAGTGTGTGAGTAAGAGTATAAATGTTTCCAGTTGGAATAGAGTGAGTGATATTCATTGATAAAGCTCTACATGTATGTTGCTAATGAGTCTGAGAACTGCTCAGCTTGTATTACTTTGTTTTTACTCTCTGTTACTTGGTAATGTCCTGAAGCTGTAGTTACAAACACATTTACTGTCACTGTGCACAACCAAGTCACATTGTCCACATTCTACAACAGAGGTGGAGAGTTCAAACTTAGCATGACACAACTACGACAATTAGACCCAGGTATAAAATTTTCATAATTAGACTTTAACTTTGGCTGTTCCAGAGAATATCAACTTGAATTTAAATCCTGACAAAGGGACTTAAGTCCTTCAAGGGTTCACTGATGTTCTGAATCAGTTTTTATCAGTGTTGGAATGAACAGATATCTTTGTATGTGAATGTGATGCATCATTTTTTAGTTTTGTAGGTGGAGCTGCAGGGACACAGCTGAGCTTAGTGAAAGGATTGGCTCTGAGCTCAGGAGCTGATTGAAAAATAGATACAAGTGGATGTTTTGGGAGGGTTTAAAGATAAGAAAGATAAGGTTAGGTAAGTAAGGTTAAAGCATAACTATTATCTGTGTAGTCAAATCAACACACTGAAAGAGAGACTAGAGCCTCAGAATCTCAGGTGAGGATTCAAAGTTACTGATAGCAGACACTTGGTCACAACAGAGTAGCATTAAGTAGAGTGAGACTCTATCATATGTAAATTTTAAGTCATAGGCTTACATTAAAATAAAATGTGAAAGATCGCTTTAAATCGCTTTAAAAAATATAAAATAAATTCCACACAAATACAAATCCTGTTTTGGGTAAGTTATATAAGCAAATGCACTTTGCTTAAAGCAGCCATTTCTGCAGAATTTAGCTTCTTGTGTTTGTGTATGTGTGAGTATGTGCATGTGAGTGCACACACACACACACACACACACGTGCATATTACCCATCTAATAAAAAAATCCAGTAAAAAAAAATGTGACTACCAAAGTTAAAACCAAATGGTCACTCTTAGGTTAAAGGACAGTTTCCCTCAGTGAACCTTCCTGTTCAGCCTCCCTCAAACCACTGCTCAGCACTGCATGCAGTAGTATGATAATTAACAAATGCAGACAGCAGTTTCTCCTTTCAAGGATTATCAGTGATGAATGAAGACAAGTTAGTGAATTTTTATGTCACTTTCCCGTGCAGAATGTTTGCAATATATAGGCTACATTATTTTCAGCCGCCACTGCTGATAATAATTTTCTTATATATACTGTAATGGTTTTTTTTTTAAAGTTCACTGTATGTTCATATTTAATATGAGATTATGTACTTTTACTTGCTATTACTTCTTCTGATGTATGTGTATATTAGCTGTGTATTGTCTTGGCTGCCAGCCTGTGGGTTAACTGGAGCCGATTTCACAACTTTTATGTGTTCCTGTTCTTACACAGAGATCACACATTCTGATAGAATCACATTTGGAAATCACAATTGGAATTTATTTCTGAAATGTATCTAAAGAAAGAGAACACTGAAATGTCAGCTTCCATGCTGCAAATGTAATGAAATCGGCCTCAGGCTGGCAGAGGGCAGAGTATACTGTATGGTACAGTATATTGAAAATGGAGGGTGAAAATGTTTGGTTTTACCGGTTAACCAGTCTGCTGTTACTGTGAGACTGCAGGCTTTATTGTTGTTGGGTCAGATAGTGACACATTGCAGTTGTAATTTCAAAAAGGGCACATTGAGTGAAACCTGCTCAAATGCATTAGACTGAAAGAGAACTGAGATCAGTGGTTTATATTTTCCCTTACGCTTAATGTTCCCAACAAAACAGCAATAACACAGTTCACAATGTCAATGCAATATGTAAATGTACTAATTGAACAGGTCAGTGTTGGACTGTCAGTATGGGACCTTGACTTTAGTTTTCTTTTCTAGTTTGTGGACCAAACCAGAGCACCAATGCTTTATTAATGGGTCCATGATTTTCTGGAATAATTTCCTGGAAAGAACTGTGTGATTGATTTAGAGAGGAAATAGAAACTGTGTTTGTCTTATACACCTCCAATTAATCAATTCCAATTACTTGTTTGTGTAACCTAGAAACTGAAATATGTCAATAGGCAAGCAAACAGTTCTTCATGTATGAAGAAAAAACATTTCAATAGTAATACTCAGTTTGGTTTACAGTGAGCTGTTCTTTCAAAGGAAATTTCTTTTTCCTATAATTACCACCAGAGTTCTTTTCAGAAAACAAACACAAAGTATTCGGAAACTACAGGTTTGTAAAATAAAGTGTTACTTCCAGTGAATAATCAAACACTACAATGGGGTGCAGATGTTGCTCATAGAATGTCACAGTTGTATTTCTGGGTCTGTTGTTGAGTCTGTCTGCCCCCTGTTGGTCAAAATACTCAATGCAACTTTTCTTAAGCAGTAGTTATGGAGGAAGACATAAACCTGCTGCAGAATGATCTGTGACATGAGGATACACTTTTTATAATAGCATACATGTAGATGACTCTCCCTTATGATGTGATTAGTATGAAGATCAAACTCTGTTTGCATTTTGTTTGATTGAATTTTGTAATTGCACTGTTGCTGTGAAGCTACATTTTTATATGTAAGAAAAAAATCCTTTTGCTGCATGCCTCAGAATGATGTTTCACATACACAACTGGCTCTCTCCTCTCTCTCCTTCTTTCATGTTACTTTTAGCCTGAATTATTCTCTCCCTCCCTCCCTCCCCCTCTCTCTGTGGTAGTTTAAACCTGAAGACTCTGTTACTATGAGACTTTTCGGACAAAGCAATTTTATGTATGATAGAATTATTTTTGCAAACAGGATGAGACTGTATTCTGTAAAATAAAACAGCAGTGTTTCTGTGAAGTCAAGCCCATTTTATTTATGTTGCATAGTCAGATGTCACAAATGTGTGTCAAGAGGCTTTTCAATCTGTACATCAGACACCCTCTGTCCTTGGACCTGCAGTGTAGATGAGGGAAACCCTACCACCAAAAAACCCTTTGACAATATGGAGGGGCTGGCCAATCATAGATAGACAGTGAACAATATGAATAATATCTGGAAGGACGTTGAATAACAACCAGGTGCCACAAAACAGATAGGACCTGAGCCACACAACCCTCCAGGAGGAGAGGCCTTACATGCAAAGCTGTCTTCAAAGACGGGAGAACAGACAGGAAACCATACACACAGGCTGAGAGGTGAAGACTGGGGCTGCGGTCCAATAGTCCTTTTTGCTTTTCCTAAATGAGTGAAATGACCCGGAAGTATGTCAGTGGCAGCCATAATAAGAGCTGGTCGAATTCTCTAAGGAAAGGAGCTTCAGTGCTTCCTATCTTATCTCCTTTAGCATAGGATACACTGGACCTTGCTTTACGAAAAGAGAGGAGAGAATGTCGTCCCATAATTCCTTGCAGCAGGAGCGTTTAAAGCGACGCACCGTCGTAGTTTCAACGTGGTAGATCTACGAACATGTAGACGCATCAGAGTATCTGTTTAATGTTTGTGACACCATCCAAAACTTCTGAAAATCCTTCCACCCTCTAAAAAATACATTTTCTCTACTTAATAACGAATGAAAGAGGTAAAGGCTCCTATAACAGGAAGCCATACATTTCTGTCTGAATATAAGTTTCTCTGGACCCGTCGCACAATTTCTCAACTTATAAATTATTTTCAATGATATTATATTATTAGTGTTCAACAGGAAACACTGTTGAATTGTAGCTTACACATAATACACTGTACATGTCTTCCACGTGTTATAAATAAAGTTGGTTGAAAAAGGCCTAGTGTATGTGCAGTCAGATTCTCTAAATCCCGGGGGTTTTCACCTTGAGTAGATGCTTTTCTGTAAATGCAGTGATGTTACACTGTTTGCAATTAGTGGACAATGTATTTGTTGTTGACCCCTGGCCGTTATGGAAGCCCATTTCCGCCAGTAAAAAAAAAAAAAGATGAAAACTTAGCCTTGATTTTTAAAAAAATTCACACACTAAGTCATAATTATGAGATAAAAAGTCGAAATTATGAGATAAAAAGTCGAAATTATGAGATAAAAAGTCATAATTATGAGATAAAAAAGTCGAAATTATGAGATAAAAAGTCATAATTATGAGATAAAAAGACGAAATTATGAGATAAAAAGTCGAAATAATGAGATAAAAAGTCATAATTATGAGATAAAAAGTCGAAATAATGAGATACTACTTTAACACAACTGTCAGAGTAGCAGCTCTTTCTGTGAATTCTCCTAATCAGAAAGGGATTGTAAACACATCGAGGACTACTTTAAACGTGGATTTACAACAAATGAAATACTCCATTTGCTTGCAGCAACGCACCCTTGAAAGAATCTTAAGCAAGAAGAAGCTTTGGCGTGGGAAGAACAAAACTGATGTGGCTGAGGTGGCAACCTTCATTGAACAGCAACTGGAAACGTCTGGTCAGTGTCATGGTTACAGATGGATGCACCAAAAATGTTGGTTAAACGGAATTGTGACTGACAGAGAAACAGTTCGAATATTGTTGCAATTATTGGATGGTGAAGGTGTTGACCTGAGGTCAACAAACAGACTGTATAGGCATGTGTACCACAGCTGTGGTCCAAACTATGTCTGGCACATTGATGGCTACGACAAGCTAAAGCCATTTGGAGTTGCAATTAGTAGATGAACTGATGGGTTTTCCAGAAAGATGATATGGCTTGAGGCTTACAAAACAAACAATGACCCAAAGATCATAGCTGGCTACTTTATGGATGCTGTGATCAGTGCCGGCAGATGTCCTGCCAAGCTCAGACTTGATTTAGGAACAGAAAATGGGCACATGGCTGAAATGCAGCGTTTTTTGCATTTTTCTGAAAACCAAGCTGAAACAGACAGTGTAACCTTTGGTCCAAGCACTGGAAACCAGCGGATTGAACAATGGTGGCTGATCTTGCGAAGTGAGTGTGTCCAGTTTTGGATAGATCTATTTGACAAACTGAGAGAAGATGGCTTCTTCTCAGACAACTTCTTGGACAAGTCCCTGATCCAGTTTTGCTTTCTTCAAACAATACAGGTAATTGACACATAATAAAATAAATGATTACCCATTCAGTAAATACATTTTTGTGGGTTGAGGTATTCAAAGTAACTCTGCATCAAATAAGAAGGCCTCATTTAAGAATTATCCTGTGTAATGAATGACATGACATAATGATTTGAGAGCCTCTTTTTAATTATTGGGCTCTTCCACCACATTTGATAGCTGTGAAAATATATTTGGAACATTTGTTACATTGCACAAAATTACATTTTGGCCTTATTAATAATAGTGTCAACCCACCATATTACTACCAGAAGACAAATCTCAAATATATATAGCCAATATTTTTATATGCTGTGACTGAATATCATATGCCTCCTAGGAAGAACTTAATGAGGTTGTATTGACCTGGAACAACCACAGAGTACGTCAGGTCCACAACTCACGATCACCTCATGGACGTCCCTCCATATTGCATGCAGTCCCTCATCTATACGGAGGCAGAAATTATTTGCACCATGTGGACCTGGAGAAGGTTCAAGTCTGAAGCCTTGAAGAGTGTGTGTTCAAGGACTTTCCCTGTGATGAAGATGTGTTCCATGTCTGTGTGGACTTAATGTCAGAGTATGACCTGAAATTAACAAACGATGTGTTTCAAACAGTTAACCTGTATATCGAGCTCAGACGCCTGATAAACAATGAACTGGATCTAGATCATTAACTTACCTGGTCCTGTGTCACATTTTATATTTCAAATGTTTCACTGCAGTACAAATTGAAACTTATACGTGTTATGATTGTCAAAATTATATGTTTTAACCTGTGATGATAAAATATATGTAGCTATTTCAGACAAATCAAGATGTACCAAATATGTTAATGTCTTTCTAACAAAAAACACAGTACATACACAAAGTACTTTGTTATTCCTATATTTACTATTTCTAAGAGCTGAGTAAAAAAGGAAATTCCACACACGTATTAACTGTTGTTTTATTTCATTAAAACATTTAAAACATTACCAGCATACAAAACTGCATGTGTTTTTCCTTTCAGCTGTAATTTAATTCAACTTGCTACAGCAGGGATCCTTTAACAGTAACTCATCAGCTGTCTTATAGAATGGTTGACAATGGCAAGCTGTCTCTTGATAAAAAAAAAAAGCAACCTGATGTTAGAAGTGCTTACAATGTGAAATTTAAAAAAAGAAAAAGTAAACTGTAACAAGACTGGACTATTAAGTAACATATACTTATTATGTTATAAACAAAAAACAAATAAAGGCATTTTGGATAACAAGTGCAGAAATAACATTTTATGAAAACAAAAATAACTGAAATATTGCTGTTGATATTAATGTTTTTACTTTAGAACTACAGCAGTCGCTGTATATCAACATAATAATAATGACTAGTAATGAAAAAAAATGTTTTTACAAATATAACAAACATAAGTCAGCAGCCCCATTATATTTGCAACAAAAAGCAATGCTTAACAAAGCAAGAGTGGCAAAAAAAAACACAAGAAAAATGTGGACAGCATGTTAAAGCTGTGACACTCAGTAAGGCTACAAGGGAACAGTACTATTTCCTTCACAAACCCAAACTGTGGAAAACCTAGTCCTAAAAAGACTAAACATGGACCTCTGATGGCAGTTCAGTTCCTGTTGGCTAAAATCTTTGTATCTTAGGCAATGTCCATTACCCACACGTTGCTTTCAAAGACTTTGTTCATTTCATGACAAAAATCTGGGTAGTTGTCATAACTGACGGGCAACTCCAAGTAACAGCCACATGTATGAGCAACAGGTCTTCTCTGAAATCCCTGAACCTGTGTAAAGCTGACAGTGATGCTCTTTCCTGTAAACAAGTCTGATCCAGTGCAAAATCTGAGGAAAGAGGAGAGATGCTGGGTGTCTGACTCTCTAAGGTATGCACTTAGATACTTGACAATTTGTTTCTCCTGGGCATTCTGGGTACTTGGGTAAGTAAATGATTTCATGATCTTCCGTGATGTTGGTTGTAGGTCTTCATAGATTGCTGCAATCCCTTTCAGCTCTGATCTAACAGGTGCCAACATGTTGCTCCACTGTTCAATCGCAAAAGCTGGCTGAACGACAAGATTCAAAGATGACTTGCTCAGATTCTGACACGTACTTGAAAAAGGTGTCTACAAGGTCACTCTCCACAGTGCCCAAAACAGCTTGCTCCAGAAGTACAGGTGCAAGTTTTACAGGAAGGTACTTCTCTCTTTGCCAGCCAAATGTGATTATTCTGCCTACACTTTCCCATTTTTTTTTTTTTACCCAAATCATGACGTAGTTATTGCACTAGGGTATTACCACTGCCACTGAACCTAGCACAGGTCTCTTTTTCAAAACTTGGTCTCTAGGTTACCGGGGATCAGATTATGTTGTGGCTTGATTTTAATTAATATTGATGTCTCACTGTGTATTAAAAATAATGTAGGCCAACAATAATAACAAATTACGACCAAAATGTTCCTTGAACAAATAGAAAAACAAGATGCTTGTTAACGTGAGGAATAGACAGAGGTGTATTCACGCTCTAAGGTGACGTGCAAGTTATCCATGCTGGCTGTGCCACCGAGATACTTAACAGTCTTATGGCATTAGTATCGTTTTCAGAATAGTTAGCTAAACTGGAAAATGTCAACTCAGTGCACGGTGTACAATATCCGCATGACTTTTCAACATACTGTAGGCCTTCACAGCACAACGTTACATGTATAACTAGCTCTGATAACATTCTGATTCATTGACAGCTGAAAGATATTGTCAAAATAATGTTGTAATTCGTTTGGCAGCACGGATGGACTGATTAAAAGAACAGTAATATCTAATATCTATCAAAGACACCTATAATACTTACCTACTTTACTGATGCGTATCGTTTGCACGGTGCGTCCAGTGAGGTGAAGTGAGATCCTTGAAGACGGCGCCATAAAAACATGCGCACTAAGTATCTCATAATTTCGACTTTTTATCTCATAATTATGACTTTTTGTCTCAAAATCTCGACTTTTTATCTCGTAATTATGACTTTTTTATCTCAAAATCTCGACTTTTTATCTCGTAATTATGACTTTTTATCTCATAATTTCTACTTTTTATCTCATAATTTCGACTTTTTATCTCATAATTATGACTTTTTATCTCAAAATCTCGACTTTTTATCTCGTAATTATGACTTTTTTAAATCTCATAATTGTGACTTTTTATCTCATAATTGTGACTTTTTATCTCATAATTATGACTTTTTAAAATCTCATAATTATGACTTTTTATCTCATAATTTCGACTTTTTATCTCATAATTATGACTTTTTTAAATCTCATAATTATGACTTTTTATCTCATAATTTCGACTTTTTATCTCATAATTTCGACTTTTTATCTCATAATTATGACTTTTAATCTCATAATTATGACTTTTTATCTCATAATTATGACTTTTTATCATAATTGTCATAATTATGACTTAGTATGTGATTTTTTTAAAAATCAAGGCTAAGTTCTCATCTTTTTTTTTTTTTTTTTTTACTGGCGGAAATGGGCTTCCGTAGGGCCGTGGTTATGTGCACGTTTCTCAAATAAATTCAAGAGACTTTTTAAACTTTTCCTGTGAGTACATCAGTATAATTAATTATATAACTAATTTTGTGCGCGTGTCTAGGTTATTTTTCTAGTTTTAAACAATTTATTGTTTTGTTTAGATTATAGTCACATCCGCCACATTCTTACTGAAGTTGTATTTTTTCTGTCATCGCCATGTTGATGGTGTGACACCTGTCCGGGTGAGATGGGACTGTCAGAGCAGACGTGCTGATAGAACGGACCTGAACATTCCATGGTTGCCATGAGTTTTATTTCAGGCGCATCATTCAGACCTGATCATCATTCAAACACAAACAACCTTCTGGTGACCAGAAAAACACAACTCGCTGCTTTCACTGGACCATTTCTTGGAGAGACATCAACCTCGGAGATTTTACAGCCGGACATCCACTTAGGACCGACTGTCACTGACAAGAGGCCTTGTTCGTGGAAAGTGTGAGATTTTTAAAAAACAAATTTCAAACCCATGTTGTTTTCAATGTATTTTGCGCCACACCTGGACTACAGCCTTTATTCTGGACCCCAGCCAGCCAACCATCCCACGGCTGATCCACCGCAGGGTCCCGACCCCTGTCTCCCACAGTAGCTCTTCGTCTACCTCCTCCTCCTCCTCACTCCTCTCACCCTCCTTCCCCACCTCCTCTCTCGTCCCTCTCACTTTCTACCTCCTCTCGTCCCTCTCACCCTCCTTCTACCACCTCCTCTCACTCCTCTCACCCCTCCTCTGATTCTTCCTCTTGCTTCCAGCCTCAGACACCCAGTGAGCCTGGGTTGTTTGGGAGTGGTCGAAGAACGTGAGGCAAATCATGGAGAGGAGAGAGCTGTATGATGAAGTGGGGTGCAAGAGACGCATTGAACCTGAAGGTGAGTCTCCAGGTAAGCGTGTCTTTCAGTTTCTTCTCTATGAGAATAGGGTAGACTTCCCACATTATTATTCTTTTTATTTTTGAATTTCTTTGAGTTTAATTTATTTGAATTGATGTGAATTGAATTACTTTGTGGTGATTTTTTTTGACATTTTTTGAATTTGTTTGAGAATGTATTTGTGCAATGGTGAGCATTGTGTTGTTGTTGCTGCACCATGACACAGGCAGAGTGTCTGCACAGAGTGAGTGTGATCTGGGGGGGACAGTGTGAACCTTCAAGGTGTTTCGACCTCCCAGTGAAACTCCTCTGTGACAGAGAAAGAAAAGGATGGCGTCAGCATGTCAAGGAGGTTCACATGTCTGTTCACGCCCACCCAAGACCAATAGGAGTCTGCAGTGACAAGGACCTCAACGCAGGGTCCACAATAGGTATAAAAATTAGAATAAGTGGTTGTATTTGGAGAAGCTGTAATAGTAGTAATAACATTATGGTAAAAAAAAATCTGGTGCACTCTGTTACAGGGGTCCAAACTAGGAAACACAATTGTAGTAGCAGGTATAGTTGCATTAGAGAAGAAAAGATTACATTAGGGATGTTAAAGTATGTGAAAGAGAAGAAAACACAAGAAGAAATCATCAAGGAAGAGAAGAGACGGGAAGAGAAAAAAGAGAAATGTAAGTATCAGGTAGCTAACAGAGAAGGAGAGGAGGTGGGAGGACCTCTCATGTAAAAGGTAAATATTTCTTGTTATTATCAGATTTCATGCAGTTATACATTATATCTCTGTTTAACTGATTTCTCAGTTTTTAACCACATCCTGTCTTCTGTTTGAGGAGAAGAGAGGAGAGGAGAGGAGGCAGGAGGGTAATATGACATCAAAACCTTCTCATGTAAACGGTAAACATTTCATGTCATTATCAGATTCCATGCAGTAATACATTATATCTCTGTTTACCTAATTTATACGTTTTTAAACACAACCTGCTTGTTTTTATTTTAGAGAGAGAGAAAAGAGGAGAGGAGCGGAGAGGAGGGGAGAGTAGAGGAGGCGGAGGGCATTATGACGTGTTATGACTCATGTCAAAGGTACATTTCCATTTTATTTTATGAAGTTTAGTTTATTACTTTAAGTTTTTAACTCTTACTCCCTTTTGTCTGCCATTTATTTTTGCAGGAGATACAATCAGAGAAGAAAAGAGTCATGAAAAGATGAGAAAAAAGGACAAGAGAAGAGGAGGAGAGGAGACGGGAGGGCAACATGATGTCTAAACCTCCTCATGTAAACGGTAAATATTTCATGTCATTATCAGATTCCATGCAGTAATAGATTACATCTCTGTTTACCTGGTTTATACGTTTTTAACCACAACCTGCTTGTCCTCTGTTTTTCTGTTAGAGAGGAGAGGAGAGGAGGAGGAGGGCAACATAATGAGTGAACTGTGTCAATCAAAAAGATATCACCTGTTTACTGTTTAACCTAATTTGTAAATGTTTAACCACAACCTGCTTTGCTCTGTTTTTCTGTTAGAGAGAGAGAAAAGAGGAGATAGAGGAGGAGAGGAGGCGGGAGGGCAATATGTCATGTGAACTCCCTCATGTTAAAGGTAAATTTCCATTTATCCAATGTTATTACCAGATTTTATGAAGTTTATTTGGTTTATTATTTGAAGATTTGAACTCTTACTCCCTTTTGTCTGCCTTTTATTTTTGCAGAGAGGAGAAACAATCAGAGAAGAAAAGAGACATGAAGAGATGAGGGAAAATGATAAGAGATGAGGAGGAGAGGAGAGGAGGTGGAGGGCAACATGATGTCTAAACCTCCTCATGTAAATGGTAAATATTGTCTGTTATTATCAGATTTCATGCAGCAATACATTATATCTCTGTTAACTTGATTTATAAAGTTTTTTACTTCAACTTGTCTTCTGTTTGTCTTTTAGAGAGGAGAGGAGAGGAGAGGGCACTGTGACATGTTATGACTCATGTCAAAGGTAAATATCCATTAATATAATTTCTGATTGATGTGTTGGATGAATCTGCAAATGCATTTTGTAAATGTACACATCCAAGTCACTAGACACAAAGCAAACTGGAGCTTAGAGCTTAAATGATTTAGTAGGACATTTCATTTTGTTAATTTCAACAGATTTTAAGATGAATCTGATTCTATGAAATATTACACAATAGTCAATAAATGCTACTCCTATATACAGGGACAAATATATTACATTTAAAATGATATAAAACAAAACAACACACATATTGTAATTGTTTTAGGAGTAGTTGATGATCATAAAGTTTAACGCCTAGTGTGAGTGTGTTCAGATTCTCTAAATACCATGGTTCTCTTTTCCCTAATCCCTTATGAATTCTCCTTCTCATCTTTCCTTAACCTCATGATGTTTTCCATTGAGGTCAAGGAAAAGTGGTTAGGAAAGGAGATTCTTTTGACTATTCGACCGCAGCCCTGGGACTGAGGTTCAGCACAGAGAGCCTGACCGAGGAGAGAGGACAGAGACGAGAAAATAGGGGGATAAAGAGAAGAGCCGGTTAGCGAGAGTGGTTTCCAAAAAATTTACAGTACTCTTGTCAGCAGGACGTACATTAGTTAATACATACACATACACAGTGATATGTTTAAAAGATTCATTGAGTCTGGGACTGACCTGTATAGAGGGATAATGGAAACAAATACAGTGGCTCTCTGGTAGGCTACTGGATAATGGTCCTGACATCCAAAACACAGTGTGAGTTCAGAGCTTATGATGGCATAATGGTAGCTTCTGTTTACAGCTCCAACAGGATGAATATTGAAAAATGATGAATGTTAAATTCCACCTCAAGATATTGTATAGTGCAAATATTAGTATCTATACAATATCAGTGTGTATATACATTTTTTATCATTACATCTCTCTGCTTCAACTGCTTTACCAAACGCAGTCCTCACAGTGGAAGACCACGCAGCCTCCAAGACCAAAGAAAATGCACCATGAATTTTCTTAGACATTCATGGGGTCGTGCACTGTGAATTCATCCCCCAGGGTCTGGTTACACCAAGCTCCACTGTGTCCTCCTGATGTGCCTGAGGTAGGACATCAGGTGGAAACAACCTGAACTGGGACATGATGGCAATCATGACAATGTGCTTGTTCACAGTGCGTTTTTATGTGCTGTGTTTTTGGTCCTTACCAGCACAATTGTCCCCCCACCTTACTAGCTAGATATGGCTTCCTGCGTCTTCTTCCTCTTCCCCAAAATGAAATTCAAGCTGACAGGTTGCCGTTTTGACACAGTGGAGGAGCTCCAGTACATGTTGCAGATGGTGCTTCATGCGCTTACAGAACAGGACTCCCAGGGAGTGTTCCAGGTGCAGCAGGAGTGCTGAGAGAGGTGTATCACTGCACAAGGTAAGTACTTTGAAGGTTTCTGCTTATTATAGACACAATCTTAGAACTTTTTGATCACTTTGTACATGAAGTTCTGAGTTTTCTTTTTTATGATTTTTTCCTAAAAAAAAAAAGCCTACACAAAACAAAACTCAAATTTATACTCTGTTATGAATTAATTACATTCACTGTGAGATTTTTTTTTGCAGTAATTTAAGGTTGAATCAGATATTGTTGAAGAGCTGAAGGGAGAGAGGGACAGCTTCTGATGGAAGAAAAGAAAATGAGACTGTGCCTGGACTCACAGACTTTGAGGTATTTTGTCACACCAGCATCAGCAAGTCAGCTTGGCTCCTTATGTGGGCAGCCTGACTCCGTCTGGGAGTAAGGAGTCACCTCAAAGATAAGTGAGGCTCTAATTTGTATCCAAACAGAGTACTCAGTCAATACAAGCCTGTATTGTAAAAAACAATGAAAACATTCAAAATCACTTTAGCATTAACTCCTTAACCAATCATGTGTTGGTTTACAGAGAATAACCAGCAGCAGTGCAAACCAGTGCAAAACCCACAAACATAACCTGGTTTGTTAATAGCAATAAAGTTTAGTGATAAATGAAGAAAAGTCCATGTTTAAATAGACAGGTGAATTAGTGAAAGAAACCCTGAACATCCTGTAGTTTGTTACATGAGAGAAACTGTCCACAGACAAAAATGGACAAAAACCTTGGTGCACACCCACGTGTACCTGCTGCATTCACTGTTGGTTATCATGTAAAAGAAGCTGCAAATGTGCAGTCAACATTGTGCATCCCATGTGTTTTTGAGTTAGTGCTGGCTACTAAAAGGAAAACATTCTCTTTGTCTTTTTTTTTCTTTTGGAGGAATTTAATGACTGTTACAAATCATTTTTTACAGGATGGGAAAAGCACACAGTCACACTCAGGAGGGATGTCTGAAGAAAAGTCACCGCACAGTCAGCTGAGAGCAGACAGTTCTGCTGCTCAAACAACAAGCTGAAGTTAGTTTGATAATCACTAGCTGGATGCATGTTTACCTAATATGGTCTGCACTGAGAGGAAGTTAGTTCAAAGTTTGGTGTTGATCAGCAGGGCTCAGCTGACTGCTGTCAGTACAGCAGGTCTATCACTGACTCTGATCAGAGTTATTTTGAGCCAAAGGCAGAGTCACAGCTCTGTCTCCTAAACATCCTGTGAATCCACCATTTATCACACAGACTGAACACAGGAGTGGAGTCTATAATTCAGATCTCACGTGCTAAAATTATATTATTACAATTATATTGTAATCGTTTTAGCTCTGTTGACACTGCTTATTTGATGTTTTTCTGATACCTACATAACACATTGTGCAGATTTCACAAGAAGCATCTCTCATTGAAACAACACATCACTTTATCTTGTTACATCACAGAACTTTGTTTCTACAAAAGAATGTGCATATCTTGTTTTAACAAGAAACTTCTCTCGTATACCATTTTTAGTCGGTTTGTTGTTATAAACAGCAAACGTATCGAAACGTCGATATTTTATTATAACAAGTAAAGGACCCAACCAATGCCTGAAGAGAAAATATTACATCAGCTAGAAAAACTGACAATGACTGGTTTAAATAGTTTGATTTGATTATTATATATTTCCTGCTATGGGTGAGACTAGGCAAAGTATAATATGTTTTGATTTAAAGGCTGTGTAAGAATGTCAACAAAGACATGAAATATGCTGATAATAAGGACATTAGGAACCCTTGACATTTAAATTCCCCATGTTTAGTTTCACATAGTTTTTAATATGGACAAAAACATATTAATAACCACCTTCACTCTGTAGTTATCGAGTAAGACATGCTGTTATTGAAAAATATGAGCAGTTGAGTGCAAATCTAGTGTTTCCTAGTGTTTGAGTGAAAACAAATCCAGAAGGAAATGTATAATATTAATAATATCCTGGTCTAGCCCGGTCTGGGTATTCTCCACAGAGGGTTATATTCTGTGGAAGAGGCTAATCTGTGATCAGGGAAACCCAGACATGTTTAATTAGACACTGAAAAACTACTCATGACATCTTACATAAATTCAATGCCATTTCAACAATGACATATTCAATAATCAAATGGAGAACCAGCATGTTGGTCTGTGGTGATGGTGGGCCAAGTGATAGGTGCGCCAGTTCAAGTCCACAGTGGTACATCATTTTCTCTATGTAACAAATAATCATATTAAAAATACAAATAAATCTTGTTTTAATGAAATAGATTTTGTGTAGAAATGAAAAAGTTTCTTGATATAACATGATAAAGTGATATGTTGTCACAATGAGATTGCTTCAAACAATCATTTGTCATGAAGTAATTATGAGAAAATGTCATTACATGAAAATGATCTTGTTATGATCATTTTTTCTTGCTATAATGACAAACTGAGAAAATATTGTTCTGTCATGGTGGCACCAGCACGCTGTCATACATGTCCAAAACTTCACATGGTGAAACACGGTGCTATAATAACTGATCAAACTAGAATGTACACTAATGATCCAAAACATTATGACCAGCATTGACAATCTGACCGGTCTGCAGCGGAGTGAGATGAACTGTGTGTTGCGACACATCTCTCCCATAAACATCAATAAGGGCCACAGTAGCCCTTCTGTCAGTTTGGACCAGATGGGATAGTCTTTGTTGCGATGATACACAAGTTTGTGATTTGTCCCCGTCATTGGGAATTCACCACTGCTGACCAAGAGCATCCTGTAAGCTTTGGCACGTTGGACATACTCTGACCCAGTCATCAGGCCACAATGAGTTATCTTGTCTAAGTCACTCAGTTCTCCTTCCCATTTCTCCTACATCAACACGTTGACTACAAGAACCAGCTGTTTGCTTATCCTCTACGATATCCCTGACCTTGACATCTGCTGTTGTTACAAGATAATCGTTATTTGCTTCATCTGTGAGTAGTGATAGTGTTTTGGCTCATGGGAAATCTACATACAGTAGTTTAAACATGACTAACTGCAGAGTTTGATTTGCCATAAAGTGGTGGTACTTAAGGGGGAGAGGGCTGGAACTGAGGTAGTTGATTGCTCAGGGGGTAAATAAATGAAGAAATAAATACAAGGTTGCCTGGACTCCCCAGGTGACACTGGTACCACTGGAAAAGACACAGCTCCTCCTCCACCACAGACATAGTGAAGATATCCAGATCAGCTAAACAGCTTTGACTACATAATCTCTGCTCCATAAACTACAGTACTGACTTAAACCCACACTGGATGTATGTATGTCTTCAGTTGTTTACAAAAATGGGAGGAACGTCCTGTCCTCCACCAAAGAGTGTGAGAGGTTCCTCAGTTCTCTTGGGTGGAAGACTGTCTTGTATCCAAGGAGCTCCAGAAGTGGTTGACAAGCAGTCTGAGTGTAAACCACCATGTCAAAGGATAGCTTCACCCTCCAGTTCTCTGCATTAGCAGCAGAGTCCCGAACTGTTGTGAACTTTTGCCGGGATGTCAGATCACTGCTGCCCCGGGTGTTGTTGATGATCCAGTCCTCTACACTGTGGTCCAGGACCAGACCGAGGAAACTGTAGAGTTCTCTGGCCTTCTGGAGAGGAAACCTGGCCAAGTCTTCATACCTGAGGACAAGCAAGGGAGAGAGGATCACTCAGTAAGAAAGAACAAAAAGGACAGTATCTATGACCATTACATAGATGAGTCATAAAGACAGGGCAACTAAACTATGTATTGAAGGCAGCCAACAGATTGTGGTCACAGTTACAAAAACCCCCCAAAACAATGTTCAATTGCAATTCACATTGCAATATCTGTCAAAGTTATTGCAACTGTAATTATCCAGAATCTGAATCAGAATCAGAATCCTTTATTAATCCCTTGCAGGAAATTGTTGCATTGCAGTGCTCCATTTCACAAGTACAGATAAAAAAAAGAGGAATAAAGTAACATAACGAAAGATACAAATAAAATAAAATAGTGAAGAAAAAAAGAAATAAAGAAATATACCCCTTCAAAACTGACACTATATACATTGTTAATATTTACAGACATTTATATTATTTAAATTAAATTGTGCAGATAAAATTATATGCAGAGTAGATAGATTTGTGCTTATTGCACATTTAAGAAGAGAACTGTCTCCTAAGATGGGCCGAATCTTAGAGGAGTTAAACAGGTTGATAGACACTGGCAGAAATGATTTCCTGCACTCAGTGGTGCATTGTGGGGGGATGAGTCTTTGACTGAATGTGCTTCTTCTGCTGACCAGCACATCATGGAGAGGGTGTGAAGGGACCACTCTAATGACCACAAAAGGTTGCATGTCAAGAAAATGTAAATTTTAAGTGTCATTTTGAGTAAAAAGGAGCAACTTTATAACAACTCAAACAAAACATTAACTTTAAAGTGAAAGTGAGCATATAGTTACAGAATTGTACAAAGAGAATGCCTGCTGTCGATTTCCACACTGCACCACTACCTGGAGAACATCAAACTGTATAACCTATGATCACTGATACCAGGCATTTGTTTTCCACATAGTGCTATCAAATAACAATTAACATTTAAGCTGCCAGTCCCTTTACAACATTTAGCATTTTGGATGACTTATTGCACTCTTAAAGTGGAAAGCTTAGCCATGCTAGCTAAAATTCCAAGTACGCTATACTTTTTGTGCATGTTATTTCAACAACTACTAACTGACTGACAGTTTATGTCAAATACACTATAAGAATTTAGTCACAATCAGTAAGAAAACAGTATTGAATACAAAAAAGATCCTTTTTAGGGCTAATCCAAATGTCAAATGTATCAACTTTAGAGATGTGTTCAAGAAACAGGTGTGGTCAAAACTCCATTCAAGAAAGACGAAGAATTTAACTTCGATGCCTCCTGGTTCAAAGGTTATTAACCAAAACATACAGTGCTGTATAAATAACTACATGGTGAAACTGTCTGCACCAAAAACTAACCACTTATTCATTGGCCCTACCTTCAACTAACTGTGTTTGAATTATCCTGCTGCCTGACTGACATACAGCCCTACTGGTGAGGAATAACAGATCAGAGTAGTTCATCATAACTGAGCACTAAGGCATACACTGTGAACACAGACTGTATGAGGTGCCATCAAAAACTTCTGAGACAGCTGCTAACTTTTGTAAGTTGGTGTGGCACGTTACATTGCACAATCAACATCTGAACCTGTGTTCCACATGTTTTAGTGACCACTTGCAGGTAAGCATTTGCAATTTCACCATGGGGCAGAAGCAGCACCATGGTGAAGTCTGTGAGGATATCCGTCAGCAGTACCTAGATTATCCAACTGTCATGTAAACTATGACCCTGGGACCAAACAGCAGTCTTCACAGTGAAAGAGCCTGCAGTCTCCAGGACCAAAGAAGGCGCGTCAGGTCAGGAACACAACCAAGAGCATTCTCATCGTTTCCATCAACATTTGCGGGGTTGTACACCATGCATATTCCTCCTCTTCCCCAAAATGTAATTCAAGCTATAGGGCTGCTGTTTTGACACAGTGGAAGAAATCCAGAGTGAGTTACAAATACTGCTTGATACACAGAATGGTGGTGTATCGCTGCGCAAGGTGCCAAATTTAAGTCAAGAACAGTTTTTGCTTGTTAAAGGCACAGTCTCTGAACTTTTTGATATTATTGTATTATCTCATTCTCACCTGAGCAGCATGTACCTCCCTCTAAGCCAGGCTGGTCTGGCTAGGCCTGTGGACACAGACCTAAGAAAGTCCTCACACACTGTATTAATCTGTCCCAGGTCCAGGTTGTGGGGTCGACGTCCTGTCGCTCTCCAGAGGCGCCACAGCCGATAAGTGTCTCGGAATGTCTCAATACGAGATGCCAGGATGCCCCGTGGATCTCGAACAAGCTGGATCACCTGATGATGATGAATGATGATGAAACTTATTCACCATGAACACACTGTGGTAACAATGTCAGCAATAGTACAGATGTCTCTGAATGTCTCTGAGGGTTTAAAGGTCTCTGAGGGAGCTCATAGCAATAGTACTTTACTACAAGAGACAACCATGGCAGAGGAAATACTGATAGTGAAACATTTATAGTATTTCAGCAGTGATAGTTGCAATCGTACTACAGTGGTGGAAGTAATAGGAAGAGAAATCTTAAAGTAGAAATTAGGGTTATTGCAGTGGCAACCGGCCATTAGAAGGCATACACGTGGCACCTTTCCAGCCACAAAGCTTAATTCAGAGTCAGTAGGCTTATTAAATTAAATAAGTAAATCCCAAACAGGTTTTTACTTTATAAGGTTAATTCATCACTGACTTCCTCCTAATCCTGCCTCCATCCAAATTAAGGAAATTGGTGAGAAAAAAATTGAGACTTTTAGCCATGCTACTCCACTCTTTTGAGAAATAAGATACTAAGTTGGATCTAATATTTGGTCCAAGCTCCAGGACAGCAAATGGCAACAACACCATTAAAAAGAAGCAGTCGGGGGCAAGAAGGTATAGTAAGCTAAACTGTAAACTGTTGCCACGTTTTATATGTACTATTGCATATTTACACTGCGGTAACTATCACAGAATATAACAACCAATTAAAGACAATCTTTTATTATGCTTCTATAGTTTTCAAGGAGTCAAAGTTTTGTGCACCAAGCTGACAACAACATTAAACAGATATATATATATATATATATATATATATATATATATATATATATACATATCTGACCATATATATATATATATATATATATATATATATATGGTCAAAATGTGCTATGCACCCTATGCAATATTTAAGAAAAATTGGGGATAAGTTGAGCAAATGTTTTTTTGCATGACTATTGGAAGGACGTGGGATGTAAACCGACCTCTGATGTCAAAGTAAGACATGACATCAGAGGTCATCTGTACCAAACTCCTCCAGAGGAGGTTTTGGGGCCCTACATCAAGTTTAATCACCTGTCCTGACTCCCTCCCAAGCCTCAGACTCCCTCTCTTCAATTTCCCGCTGTCCCTTGCTAATTTCAGAGTCTCTAGGTCTTGTATTTGTTATGGAACTTTCCAGTCAATCTTTATCTGTCCACCAAAATCTCCCACTTTTAACCATCCCACCATTAACTGACCATGCACCTTCCCACAAACCCATTACTCATTTCCTCATCCAGCCATGGCCCCTGTCTAGAACAGGAAATGTCTTATTATTCCAAACTACATGCCCAATCAATACCAATTTAGAACTGCATTGATTGGTCATCCAACCTTCCATCATCCAGTCCACCATGTTCTCAGCTGGTGAAGAGCTGTTAAATGCAATCTCCTAATTCAATAGTACCACACTGACCAGTCAGTACAACAAGCAATCACATAAAAATAATCAGCTGATCAGCACATCTCGGTATCATTATTGAATGTGTCAATAATGTCTGTTGTTCAGAACACTTAACAGGTCAGTATTCATTGGCCTGAGATGCAACAGAGGATGACAAGTGAGGTCACTGTCTATATTTCAGTATTATATATATTCATATTGCTTCAAAGCAATCCTTACATAATACATTTTTTAAAACTGTACAAAACTCAGCCTCTTAGCTGTTAAAATTGACCTCACGAAGGTCAACCTGGTGTGTCTCCTTACATGTGATTTCATAGTGATTATGAAGCTTGTAGCTCTGCATATTCTCACACAGTGAGAAACATTAGAAACAAGAATGAGAATAATGTGAGCAGAAGACTCTTGCACGTTGTTAGAACTTGGATCATATTTTTGGCTCTTACCTGGACCAGTTGGCACCAATGCATCTGAATCAGAGCTGTATGTACCAAGTCCAATTCAAGTCTCAAATCTTTTAAGACGTGAATTACAAGTCAAAAGACATGTTTTTTCCAGTCTGTCAGTGCTTAGTATGAAAATTACAAAAGCAAAACAGCCACAATCACCTCAAATACTTCTTTTTTCAATGGAATCAGAACATTTATCTTCCAGTTACAAGCAATCTGCATGAGTCAAACAGTCACATAAAAACACTCAAACCAACCATCTGTCCAAAATCTTTCTGTCCGTCTGGAACATTGTAGTGTTCCTGTACATTACTGCCTCTGGATCTGTTCTGAACACAACTCTGTTAGGTCACATGAAAATCACAATAAGTGCTCACACTGAATGTTAACATTTGAACAAGCTACAATAATTAAGCAGTGTAGTGTACATGGGGTCAGACTTGAAACTTCTTTACTTGTGAAAAATAAGTACTACTAGAAGTCAAGCTGTCAGTATGAAGGATGATTGAAGGATGAAGGATGATTGATAAGTTTATAGCCTAAGGTAGAAGGAGATAGGTCAAACAGCACTTGTTAAATACATGTGCAGTTCAACTCTTTGAGGGGTTATGCAGAAAGTTTGAAGTTGATAATTTTTTGACATCAGCCTTCACACACTCATCTGCTGAATGTGGATTTGAACTCATCCAACACCTGTCCTTTTCCCTTGATCTGTCACCCTCAGGCTACTACCTCTGCCCCAAGATGAAGGAGGAGCTCATTGGTGATGATGTCAGTGCTACTGTGGACCATTTTCTCAGACATTACTCAAGTCCAAGTCACAAGTCTTAAGTCTACAGCTGTGATCTGAATGGAAAAAAACTGAAATACATTTAAGAAAATAAGAATAGTATAATAATATTCTCTACCTTCAGGTTGAGTCTTGGGTCCTCAATCAGCGCTCTAAGGTCCCTGATTTGGGGAATCCGGACCGTCTTGATGGCTGCGTGGCGCTTTGCTCTGCAGGCATCAGTAGCCAGAGATACATTAAGTGGCCCACATCTCCTCACACACTCTCCCTCGTCAGCCAGCACCAGGCTCTGCTCCTCTCGGCCTAGAGGAGCCTCACATACAGGAGGGGTGCACAGAGACCGGCCTAAAGACAGGGTACAAAAACAGCTACATACATAAAATATTACTGGAGTATCAATATCATTATGTGAAACAAAGCAGGACAAGTGGACAAAGTGCTAGCTCGTGTCCCTTACTAGCTCCTCGCCGGAACAGCTTGTCAGTGGAGTGGTTGGCTGGACGGGGGCGTATGTAACTCTCCAGACTATTGAGGTGACAGTGATACAGAGACCTCAGCAGGTCTCTGGCTGCTCCCAGCATTACCCTCCTCTCAGCCAGGTTCCGACTCTGCGCCAGCCGAGGAAGCAGTGCCAACTGGACATGGTATAGAGGTTCAAATAGGTAGAACACCTGAGATATGAAGAAATGATTATATATATATGACATAATATATATGACAGTTACACTGCACTTCAACATGTACTCTGTACTCTGCTTCACTGAAACCACTGGTCAATTACATTATTAAGTTGCAAAGTTTGTCACTCTATATTTTTCAAACTTTGCGTAATTATTTCACTCCAAAAACTTGAAGAGGACATGTGCAAAAGCTACCAGTTGACAGGACTGGACTGAATCCAGTCAGGGACTGTGACTTGCTGTTGTTTCTCTTCTGTCAACTTGGGAGTAAAGGCATAAAATGCTGCCAATGTAGTTCTCACCCTTTTCTAAAACTCGCCATGACATACTTATAACCACACAGGTATTTATTTACAGGTAATTAGTCAAATACTAATGCACTGAAGTCAATGAGCATCAATAACCTAATTGTATCTAGAATTCAGTCAGTAGTAAGTTTGTTGCTGTAGAAAAAATCCAGTTTGTGAAACTTGGAGTGTGCATCCTCCTGTTCCTCTCCATCGTCTGTGTGAATGCTGTTCACACATGTTGACATTTGCGGTTTAATGCATATAATCCAAAACAACATGCTTGGGCCTGTTTGCAGCTAGACTTGTAATGGGGTTCAAATTTAGTTGGTGCATTTTCATAGGAATATTTTTGTTTAACCAAATTACCTCTCAACAAGGGGTCCTGAGGGCCCCACAGTTCATTTTAGCCTTTGAGGTTAATCTGATCATGTAGTGTATGTCAGTTGTCACTGTATAGCTTGATTTTGGCTCTGACATGTGGCTAAACAGAGCTCTCTTGGTAATGTCAAATGAACTGCATTTGCCACATTCAAGTTTAATCATCTCAAAGATGATCAAAAGGAACAGGACATGATTGTTGATGATAATTTGATATGAAACAGGTCATATGTATCCATACTCCACTCTAACCTCTGGATGCTGGTTGAACAGCTGACCCACAAAGGACGATCCGCTCCGTGTGGTAGCCAGAATGAGGATGTGGGTTCTCTTGTTGGCATTATAGGATGGGAGGGAAAAGGAGGGGGGGGACGGGGTGTGGGAGAGGACCTCATCACAGCCTCTGTCTGAGCCCTCGAGTGTCTCCTGTCCCAGTCGTGTCAGATCTTTGAGGCTACAGTTGACAGCCTGGCTTGTGGGCGCCAGGCCCACAGAGCACAGCAGGCTTAAGGGCTTGGTGGAGAAAGTGCGGATGGCCGTGTACTGGATGGCTATGGAGGCTAACGCTAGCAGCACCATAGATTTCCACGAGCACTGCATGACGGCTGAACAGATGGATCAGGAAGCCACAGCAATGTCTGCCAGACAAGTCACAACGAACAAACAAAAGGAGAAAAAACATAAGGAGGACAGGAAACACAGAAATATTAAGACTGCTGTCTTTTGCTCTTTACTGTTTTAGGTTCACTCTAAGCACCCACTGTGCTCTACCTGTCCAGCACCACACAGCAGACAGACAAAATTAGAGATCAGTCTGGTGAACATAGTGGAGCTTATCTGAGAGTCAGAGAAGAAGACAGAGAGTTACACATATTGTCTCAGTCTCAGTCTGGCAGTAGTTTAGAGAGCAATCTCGCCCACACAACACTGCTATCCAGGAGGCTTATTACACCTGGAGCTAATTAATAAGCAACACCCACTGCCAACCAGTCAAAAGGAAGTGAATAATTTGAGTCTAATCATATGAGTTTAAAACCCAACCTGACAGACTGACATCCTCAGGTGGACACAAACATAACTCCAAATGAATACTGATGTTGTTCTGAGTTTCCTTAATGTGAAAACAGATTTGTCTTCATTATAAGATAGTTTTGTTGTTTTAACTGCTGCCAACTGGCCAAAATAATCAGTAATGCAGCTTTAAGTCATTTGTTTTTACTGATAAGTATTGCTTATATTGTATAACTAATATTGAAATAAGAACGAACCTACAAATAATACTACTAGCAACAGCCTTAGACAGAAACTGGTTCATCCCAAGGACAAAACACCTAAGCACAAGCTGAGCAATGTTGTGTATGCTGTGCAATGCAGTGAGGAGTGCTCAGACCTTCACACAGGAGAGACCACTCCACAGGCACATGGCACAACATAGGAGAGCCAGCTCATCAGGACAAGACTCAGCTGTACATCTACATCTACAGGAGATGGGACGCTGTTTTGAAGATACCGGAACGATCATCGTTGAGCAGAGGTGGTGGCCTACGACACCTACTATCAGCCACCTATAACGCAGTCCTGAGAGTCCCTCCCAGGCAATTTAACCCCCATTCACACCTCCACCCATGTGATCTTAATGACTCACGTGATGGCAGGGTGGGACAATGACTCTCACAAACCACCTCTAATCCCACTAAAGGTTAAATACCTGGGACTCCCCCATCAGCTTTTAGAAATCTTTCAGATGAGAGGGGAAACACCTTCAAGCAACCTGAAAGAAGTCCAGTTGCCTTTGACTCTAGCACTTAAGGCTTAAATTTCACTTTATATATTTGATCTATAAGTACAGTTTTATGAGTAAATAAATATATAAACAAATATTTAATTTAGATTTTAAATTCAAATTGAATATTTATGAAGCTAAATTACATCTAAATAGATATTGCTGTCTTTTACTTCTTGGAAATGTTAAGGAGTTGACTTATTTATTTATTTTCTCTCTTTCTTTCTTTCTTATGAGAGAAAAACGTTTATTGAACTAAGTAAAGAAAATGTAATGAAACAGTCTGGTTTCTTGTAGTTAATTAGCGCGACACACTTTCACTTTATCAAAATCAATTAAAATTCAATCTCAGGAGCCTTTTTAATTGATGGGTGAATCAGCACTGACTCAGAATCAGTCATGAAAATCAGACTTTTCAACAGCAAACAAAAGGTGTGCATTTAGGTGCTTGTATCTGACCAAGCAGTTTAGGTAAAGGAGCATAAAACTGAAATCTCCACTCAAACACTTGTAATCAGTATTAACACTCAAGACGAAGACTCCATTACTTTATGAAAAATAAAAAAGGAAGAATCAACTAGTCCAGGTTTTCATTTTGTAATTAGTGTAATAACTTGTCATCCATCAGCCCTCACCACTCTGAAATGAATCCCTGTCCATGTCACTGGGCCTGTGGCATATTCATCAAAAGGGTGAATTATGATAAACTGCCTTTCTGTCCCAGTAGGAAGGCCTACATCTATCTATCTATCTATCTATCTATCTGACAATAACGCAGTGACAAATATTAGCACAACAATGCAGGAGCTAACCCAGTCTGTCATTATGTTACAGTATCAGACAGACTCCTGCTAGCTGTAACGTTATCTTTCCTCAAAATGCCGCTGAATATTACTCCCGGAGCCTGTGGTCGGCGCGCCGTGATCCCCACCACATCCCCAGACCCGCATCGTCCCTGAGCACCGCAGACACCGCAGCTTCTCCCGGCCTCACGGTTTGCGTAGTTACCTCTCCTCTGTGTTTTGAACGTCAGCAGGAGGCGGCGGGCAGGCTGTGGCGGAGACATGATGCTGCTGCTGCTGCTGCTGCTGCGAGCCTCCGCCGCTGGAGCAAACACCAACCTGCGTCTGTCTGTGATCCACACAGGGGGGGTGAGGACATGACGCTGCGGTCAGGAGACAGTCCTTAACGAAGCCGCGACGACCGACAGTCACATCCACATCAACAGGCTGCACCAGTACACGACATACGTGAACGGTACAGGTCTCTGAGCCTCTCTATTCATCTCTACCGCGCTACATCCTGTCCGTCTCTCTCTGACCTCCTATCTACCCACCCCCCTACCACTCATCTCCCCCTTTCATGGTTTAAATCTTTCTCTATCAGTCGCCTACGCACAGTCCTGTGTGTACATTAAAAAAGCAGCTGCTATAATTATCCCTGTCTGTGTCCTGTTATGATGCGGAACCCATTCTACTATTCAGCTTAATCCATTGTAAAGCTTCAGCATCTGAACTGTCTGAATTAGTCTAAATCTTTTCAGTTCGCCCTGTTGTTTTGAAAAACTCTCCAGGGGCGATCCCAGCACACAGGAAACCTTCAGGGGACGGGCTCTAAAGGTTATTCTGTGGAATCTCTGGGAACTGCTGTTGCTGTTGTTATTTTTGGCAAATCTTTAGATAACTTTAGTTTCCTCAAAGGTTCTGTGACAGAAGCATCACACCAATACATAATGCATGTGCCTTAAAATGAACGTGTTTATTGACAGGTGTAAGTCTTCACTGTTGAGGCACAATCCACATCGTTGCATGTAGACAGTTAACTGAGACCAGCTCTCTGGCTGCAGCCAGTCACTGCCACACAGACTGTAGCTATAGTCATGGGATGATGTTGTTGCTGTGGCTGTGGCCACGACTGTCCTCAGGGTGTTAATGACCTCACATTAATCATTTGGGTGTAACACCAACTACATATAGGGGTTGTGTATGTGCAGTGAATTTACATGGTGGTGCTGACTGAGCATTATATTGAAGTAACTGTATTCCTGAACTCCTGTAACATGTCTGTCACACATGATGGAAGCTCTGCGTGGCTTAATGCTTTCTTGGCTAACGTTAACAAAAGCAGTAAAAAAGTAGGTACAGTACCGCTAGACACATTCACAGCACCAGAGATTCAACCACTAATGCAGCCACAGTCTGAGCAATAACCACATTCACAGCCGCAACTTCACCAAGCACAGCCTGGCAGAGCAGCTGCAGCCACAGCAGGTGGTTGTGTACTGTTTCAGGAGGAATGAGTAATGAATACATAAAGGGTCTCATGATCCTCCCTGGCAGTCTATTATAACTGGACTGGACCAACACATTACATGTTCCTATGGATTAAGGGGATGTGCTAATGTTTTTACCCTCATGTTAGGACATGGTTAAAAAAAAATACCATGAGCTGACTGGTTCCCAATTACTGTTAAATACTTATGTATTTGTTTGTTTGATTTTTAAATTCATATCATGTTGGTTGACAACCACCCCATTCACCACACCTGAAAACTGCATCTATAACACTGCACCACACATTACAGTTAAACTGATCTTTTACTGTGTAGTATAACTTTTCTCTGTTTATTTCAGTTGAGATGAAGGTGGTGCTGACCAGAGGACAGTAAAAGCTCTATTTGTGCGACGCTGCTTTGTGATTGGACTGTCATTGTCCAGTCAGGTTCAGGTTTAAGGACAAGGTCAAATTCACACTGATGTATGTACTGTATTAATTTCTCATGAATGCCTTTTACAGCGTTATTGTTGTTTATTTTTTTGAAGTCCTTTGTCATTTGTTCTGACTTTTGTTTTTTAAATATGATATTATGAAAAGGATATTATTTCCCCCTTAAACAGTTTTCCCTGTTTCCCTTGGCAGTTTTTCCCTCTATGTGGAGTATGTGGTGGATATTTTCAGTTTTGAAATCATCAGTTTTTCAAATCTCTGTCTCTGCTCATCAGATGTTTGTTCAGGGATGCCGAAAAACACAAGATTTTTTGTCCAGAATAGTTTGTTCTCCTCCTTACTCTTGTCATCTTGGTAATAAGCCATTTGACCAATTCCAGCAGAGCTTGATTTTTCGTTTAGTCAGAGCGAGGATCTGGTTCTGCCTGAATTCAAAGCTAAATCTAAGAGCTTGAAATTCCTTATGTAGAATTCTGGTATCAAGGGCAGAGTTTCGAGTCTGCGAGGAATACTTGCTCATGATGCTGAATGATAGAAGGCCGACATCATTCTTCTTCTTCGGTCTTAGTGCTAGACAGACATATTACAAGAGCTCTGGTGAACAGGTGTCTTCCTAGATTATCTTTGGCAGAAAGAAGTCTTTAAGTTTTCAGGTGTATGGCTGGATGAAGGTTTCACATATAGAGCACAAGTGATAAGTAAATGTGAGAAAGTCATAAATGTTATGAGATACTTGACTGGGTGTTCCTTGGAAGCAGATGCTGGTGATTTATCAGGGCATGATAAGAGCAGTTTTTTGACTACAGGTGCTTGGCATCTAAATCTGTGCTGGCTAAATTAGATGTTGTTCAGGTCAGGGCTCTGAGGCTGTGCACTGGAGCAGCAGCGCTGCCGGAGGAAATGGGGAGGCTCCACTGAGACTGTGACGAACAAAATTAGTGCTAAATTACTGGATAAAATGTAATGGTTTTGGAACAGTTCTTCCACCAATATCTCTGCTAGATGAGTGTTGGGAATTTGAAAATGGTAATAAGTGAGATTTTGCAGAATTAAGGTGGGGCCCTCTGTATGCTGGCCACCTGAGGCCTGTAATACAGGCCAAGTACTATGAAGTGAGGTTACTGGCTTATCAGGGTAACTTCAGGAGTAACTTAGTGACATCAGGTGTAACTTCCCAATTAACCCGTGGATAGGTTTTACCTGGGGTCTGTTGCCATGGGAATTTACACTACATCTCTAAACTGCTCTGAGCAGGTTATGTTTGTGGTTAATATCTTCTATAAGTACCACCCCACAGGTGGAAGAACCAATCAATATTGGCACAACGACTGAGAGAGGCTGACTCCACAGGGCGAGGATGTCTAAAAATAAATAAATCAAAAAAATCATGTATACGTGTTTGCATTCTCCCTTTCCCAAAAGAAAAACAAGAAAAAAGTATGTAGTAGTGGATGGTAGAGATATGTGGATAAAAGGATGGTGTCTTTTATGCTCCAGTTTTTCAATGTCCAATTTCAGTTATTCCAATTTGTAACATTTTTTTCTCACAGTCAAGTGTTCACATAGAAAAACACACTGAGAGAGAATATGGCAGAATTTAGCATCATTAGTGTTGCATATTATCAATATGAAAAGTCCTTTAAATGGGGGTGGGGGGTTATTGTCCTGAAAGGCAATATAATGCAACAGGCTGTTGTAATTGTAGTCAAGACTACATACCACAATATGCAGTATTAATGATAGGAAATATTAATGCCTAAGACTAAGACAGAATGTTTATATTTCATCCTGACTTGCTGCCAAGTTCAGCTTTCCACTGAGGCTGCAGCTGAAATTACTGTAAAAATGAAGTTAATATTTGGCATAATAACATTACATTTATACATATACAGCCTGATTGTTCTAGGCAGAACATCATTAACAGTGAGTAACAGGTCATTTTCTGAAATGCGCCCCACGTGTTGACCATAATGCAAGTATCCTAAAAAAGTATCACAGATTTTACGTGTCCTCACATCTCAGATTACAAATTGAGATTCTAGAGAACATATGACAAGTCTCCCTGGCTTTGTTGGCAGCTGCGGTTTTACATCTCGAAGTTTGAGTCTCTTTAAATTCCTCGTAAACCGACAGAATTACGCACAAACTCTGATGAAGTTAACACCGACTCAACTAACAGACATCTTAGCCACCGTCGTACCACCGTTTTATACAGATTGATAACCCTGATTTAAAACAGAGTACATTAAACTCCCTGTGTAGAACAGACCCCTGGAAAGAAGCCGCAGAGCCTTGAATGTCTGGGAATGCCTGTTCACCATTTTTCTCAACAGTGTAGCTTCTTGATTGGGTAGCCTACGAAGCCCCATTATCAACAAAGGTTTATGATACTTAACGTTTTGTTCAGCGAGATTATCTTCACAAATGCACACCACTTTGATGTTTTTGAAGCCTCAATACAATAGCCAGAAGTAAAAAGCAATTGTTAGGCTACTACATCCATGCTATAAACAAACTACACCACGGTCACATGACGATGACGTCACCACCACTCAGTTTCTAACTTGAAATTCTGTTTTGACATTTACCTCCTCTACAAAAGCTTTTCTTCTTAGAAAGGTAGTGTTAGTTTGAAAGAGCGTGAGTAAACATAACGGGGCTGTAAAGGTGGACTGGTGAGTAGGTCGGTTGTTGTCATAGGTTTTTATGTGCAGCGTTATGACGTCGACAACCTCTGTAGTCTCATTTAGCCACTTGCTAGCAACTGTCTTTTTTGAGACATGTAAAAGCTTTTAAAAAGTGGGGTATTTTCTGACATATTTTATGTCATAGACAAAAACGCGAATGTGTTTAACAAAAAGGCACATTCAAAAAACCTATTGACACTTTAGACGGAAGTGCTAAATTGCAAACTTGTTTCCGGGTTTTAAGACTCATTCCTGCACCACTCTTATCAAATGCATTTTGAGAATACCGAAAACTATACAACACACTGATTAGCCACTACATTAAAGCCACTGACAGATGAATTGAATAACATTGATCATGTTGTTGGGTGGCACAGCAGTGGTTAGCACTGTCACCTCACAGCAAGAGGGTTCTGGGTTCAAGCCCTGGTTTGGCTGGGGCTTTTCTGTGTGGAGTTCTGCATGTGTGTGCCTGCGTGAGTTCACCATGCACCCATGTGCATTGAGGGGGCAACCCAATAGCCGAATGGTTACGGTATGCACCACATGGGCCTTAGCACTCTGAGTACCAAGTCCCTGGTTCAACTCACAATCCATGTCACTTCCCTACTCTCTCTCCCCTCTCGCCCATAGGTGTGAATGTGAATGTTTGTTTGTCTATATATGTCCAGATAATGATCATCTCATTACAATACACTATTCTGCTTGGTCCTTCATTGATCTGGATGTAACTATGTCTCTCTTTCTGCTGTTAGATGTTCAGCAGGTGTTGGTGTGTAAAGAAGAAGCTCTCTCTGAGGAGCAGGAGTGGAGGATCAGTTTGGACCAGGAGGACCCAGAGCCCCCACACATTAAAGAAGAACCGGAGGAACTCTGGAGCAGTCAGGAGGGAGAGCAGCCTCAGGGTCTGGAGGAGGGTGAAATCACCAAGTTCCCATTCACTGCACAGTCTACGTTAGCTGATGGACTGTTGGTGAAGCAGCGTCTTACTGCAGCTGTTCAGCAGATAGTTGTGTTGTTTGAGAGAACAGTAACAGAATACGAGCAGGAACTTTGTCATTTAAATGAAGATCTCGACCGACAAAGTAAACTTCTGGATGCTGTTTTAAAGCCTGAAGTGCGGTTATACAGAGAAGGTTTGTACACACTGATAATCTGGGGCATTTATGTTGCATTCTAATACACCATTCAGACCTGAATGTCCACACCAGAAGGCAAGGTGAAAAGCTTTGTAGTGTGGAAATGATTAATCATGCAAGTTGGGATAACAGAGCACACTCTCTTGGTCAGTCATTCACAGTGTTGCACTTGGTAATGACATATGTAGTTCTGTGAAAAATGGAAAAAAAAAACAGGAAAAAAGTTCAAACTGTAGTGGGCATAATTGTTAGGTTGTCAGTGTTGGAAAGTAAGGAAAACTGAGATGTACATTGCGTTACACATCCCAGCTATGGACCCACATACCCATATCTTGCTGCTGATTGGCTACGATCTCCTGCAGATTCACAGGGCAAGATACCAGATTAATGGGCATGATAATGCAGCAAATAGTTATTTTTATGTTGCTCAAGGTTTATAGGTGCTTTCTGCTAAAAATGTTAACAGCTCTTAATGCAGTACTAGTAGCAAGTTAATGTGTTTGAAATCCAAGAACAGATTAAACCAACAATATAACAGGGTGTTTGTCTGAAGAGGGCTATAAAGTCACAGTATTTCTAATGCCTGTGTGTCTGTCTTTCTATCTTCCCTGCAGATATACAGCAGGTGTTGGTGTGTAAAGAAAAGGTGCATCACCCTAAGCATCAGGAGCAGAGGAACAGACTAGACCAGGAGGACCCAGGGCCCCCACACATTAAAGAGGAACAGGAGGAACTGTGGAGCATTCAGGAGGGAGAGCAGCTTCAAGGTCTGGAGGGGGGTGACACCACCAAGGTCCCATTCACTGCTGTACCTGTGAAGAGTGAGGATGATGCTGACAGAGCTCAAACCTCACAGCTTCATCAAAGACAAAGTGAGCAGATGAAAACAGAGGCTGATGGAGAGAACTGTGGAGGATAAGAACCAGCCAGGAACTCAGATCTGCCTGGTGATGACAGCAGTTCATACTTTTCTGAAGCTGAGACTGACAACAGTAATGATGTTTGGGAGGAGACTAGAGAACCTGAGTCACATTTAATTGGCTTCAAAAACACCAGTTCTCAAAGTATGGAAAATATCATATGTGTTGTTTGTGGTAAAAAACTTTGTTCCATGAGAAGTTTATATAGTCACACAGCAGTCCATGTGGAACATGAATCCTTCATTTGTCCAATATGTGGTAAAATATTAGCTCATAGGCGAACATTAGTTGCACACATGAAAATTCACATGGAGGGTAAACCTTTCAGCTGCACAGTGTGTAAAAAAGGATTTAATCACCGTCAATCATTGATTGAACACATAAGGACCCACACTGGAGAGAAACCCTACTCCTGCTCAGTGTGTAACAGATCTTTTAACAGGAGAGGAACTTGGGTCGTCCACACCAGGAGTCACACAGGGGAGAAACGCTTCAGCTGCACACTGTGTGGGAAAAAATTTGGTCGCCAAGCACATCTGAAGAGGCATGAGAAACGCCATTCAGCAGAGAAACCGTTCAGTTGTTCGTACTGTGGGAAATGTTTTAATGAAAAAGGACATCTGAAAAGACACATCAGACTACACACAGGAGAGAGGCCATTTAGTTGTGAGGTTTGTGGGAGGAGGTTTATTCGACAAACTCATTTCAAAAACCATAAATGTATAATTTTTCCCACCAGTTCTTAGAAAGTTTTACTGTTAATTTTCAAGACACCCTACACCTCTTGGACATCTCTGTCTCTCTCTGTAACACTATAGCTCAGATTGATGTTTGACATCTACCTAGATCAGATTGTGTGATATTATTTGGGAGTGTTGATTGGTTGCATTTGATCATTGCAGCAGTGACAGTTAATGGTTAAATTTTGAACTTATGATACCGTATGTTCAGTAATATGTATGCATGAATCGATGCTAAATGAAACGTCTCAGAATTCTTTGCTGTCCAAATAAATTAAGTAAAAACCTTTGACAGAATAAAATCTCAAAATGTATGACAATTAAAATTCTTAAATGTCTTATTTTTAATTGTCTTTCAGTTGTATGTTGGTCTGTGTAATCACAATGACCCCCCCCCCCACCCCCCAGTTTGCGTCCGACTGCAGACCTTTGTTTGCCAAGTTGGGCTCACAGTTTTGTGCTAAGGGGTCATAGCGTAACTTTGCTGCCTTTGGTGTACACATCAAGACTATGGCAGCTTGTCTAAAGTGAGGTTAACATTAAGTTGAAGTAAAGTGCTGTAGTTGTCTCCTTTTCATAACACCCTTCTTGGAAAACCATTTCCACAGCAAACCTTCTGCTCAGTGCAATCACTGCTCTGTGTCACAGCGAATGGTAGAATGCAAACACAACCACTGTGGGTCTGTGAAAATCAGTGAGTGAGACACAAATTGTCATAATCCCTCTGTTTGATGTTTGTGGTCGACACTTTATTTGTAGCATGGAGCATGCAGTAGAGGAGCAGACTTTTTAATTTGCTCAGCTGCATCCATACAGCGGATGATAGGACTGTTGAAGTGGACAAAACGTTGTATAGGGATGTCCCTCTCTGAATCGAGTAATTATTACTAAAGCATGCGTTTTGTCTGCGGAGGACAGTAATGCGTCTTTGCCGAGTTCAGTCTGACAGACTTTTACTTTGAAAGGTAAGAATAACGTTCTTCCGCACCACAACGTCCCGGAAATCCCTCCAACTAAAATCCATTTAAAAATTACTTTTCCGCCGCGGAACTTCCACATCCATTGCCGTTTCATACGATGCAAGCAGTCTCTTGTCGAGTCTTTGTTTCAGAATATCCAACGTAACTCACCTCCCGTGTCACAGACATTAGACTGTGCCTGGATTAAATCTGTGTCGACGGACTTGTGTTCACCTGTTTCTGGATGTTTTATCTCGGATACATCCCCGGTGCCCTGCTAAGCTGTTGAGGTTAGCTTAACTTGCTGTCTGGGTAAGATAATTACTTTATCAGTATAATACGACTAGTAAGAGAATAAAGACATGCTCACAGAGTTAACATCATTTATGTTAAAGCACCGAACGATAAATCTCTCTCTCTCTCTCTCTCTCTCTGTGTGTGTACTGAAAGGAGAAGAAACTTGACATTTCTGAAAGAAAATGTCAAAAGTCCCAACTCTGAAAGCTCTGGCGAGTCAGAGACAAACTGTGGCTGCTGAGGAGATCATTGAGCTGTTTGAAAGAACCATTGCAGAGTACAGAGACTTAAAAGAAGAAAACGAGCGACAGTGGAGGACCACTACAGCTGTTTCAGTCAAAGCAGGTTTGCAAACATGTATTAATCTGGGGCACAGAGGCTGTAGAGAAAACATCATGATGGTGTTCAGTGGACACTAGAGATATTAGGAGTATGCTGCCTCAGTAGAAACATTCTCAATAAGAATTTGCCAAATTTTATGATACATTGCTAATTCAGGTTACAGAGAGATAACACAACAGCATAACAAGCCCTGTGTAAAATACACTAGTTGTGAGTGAAGATAGACGGGGTTTACTGCAGTCAGAGCACTTGAAGATGTCACATTTCTGAAAGTTTATGTTCTTTGTGTTTGTGTGTGAGCTAAGCCCTGACCTCATGCAAACACAGACGCCAAAACAAGGGGCAGAGTGCTGTCTTGATTTGTGATAGTGTGATAGTGTGTTGTATCTCTGGAAATTTTTGACAAATCTCTACTATCTCATTCTCACCACTACAAGGATATCGTCATATTTCCCAGTCCTTTACCAGCCCTGCTCCGTGTCTACGGTCAGATGTGATGGGCTTAGACAGCTGTCAGTCATGGAAACAGCCCTTTAGCTACTGACACCATGGCTTGACCATAATTTTTCCTGCTCTAGACGTCCAGCATGTGATGCTTGGTGACCAGATTCAATTTGGGCAGCAGGGGTGGGCCCTTTAGCTATTGAAACCATAACAACTGTTTTTTTTTTTGTTTTTTTTGCTCTAGAAATCCAGCAGGTGATTGTTGGTGACCAGATTAAATTCGAGCAGCAGGAGTGGATTCCCAGTGTAGACCCAGAGCTCCCACATATTAAAGAGGAACTGCAGGAACACTGGAGTGTTCAGAAGGGACACCAGCTTCAAGGACTAGTGAAGAGCGAAGATGATGAAGAGCAAGCTCAGTCTTCACAGCTTAATCAGCGACAAACTGATGAACAGATAAAAGAAGAAGCTGAAGGGGAGCAGTGTGAAGAATCAGAACAACCAGGAAGCTTAGAATGTTGGTGAAGCAGCAACTAACTTCAGCTGTTGAAGAGATATTTGGGCTGTTTGAAACAATTTTGGCAGAGTACGAAACAGAGATTGAAGGTCTACATAAGCTGCTGGAAGAGAGGGTGAAGCCTGAGGTCCAGATTATCACAGCAGGTTTGTAGAACGTTTTACAAAAACTAATCTGTTAAATTCATTAATGATATGTTATTGTAGGGCAAGACAGTATTTCTAAATGATCCTGTCTTTCAGTAGAATCACATAAACACACCACATAAAGCTCATCTGACGAAATGAGCTGTTTGGGGTTAGTTGAAGTGGTCCTGTTAACTCTCACTAAGCTAACTGGGTCTGATATGGATTCATTTACTGGTTATCTTCAGTAATGGTGCACTCTTATTTTAAAAGAAGGGCATCAGAAGTGTAGAGCCTCTCTGTGACTATAAGCAGCACTTTTTTCACTCCAGCTGTCAAAACACCAACTATTTTACCTTAAAATAACAGCTTCAAAAATCATTTTGATGGTACACAGACTTGTAACAGGGAGAATGGCACCTCTTTCATTCCCACTCCATGCCCTGCTCATCTCTTCTTGCACTATGTGACTTTGGTGCTTCTAAGTGAGGCCCAGGAAGTCCAAGGTTAACGTTCATCTCCGATATCAATAGAGGAAACTTTGAAAATATCAGGAATTCTAAGCCGAGTTTGGCGTGTTAGTTATAGTGACAGCGCTTCCTGCTCCAGAAGCTGGGGATCATGGGTAATATACGCTGTGTTTCAGTTCAGTGAGTGGGGCCACGCAGTTAGTCGATAGACTTAGTTTTTTTGAATATCAAAATCGCGCAACCGTTTGGACTTAATCATCACCCATGGCTGAAGAGAACGCTGCCACTCAGGAAAAGTTACGTTATGATGCTTTAATTTAAAGCTGAGGGACCGTCTTAAACTAGGGAGGTCAAATGTCCTGCCTGCAATATAATCACGATGGGCAGAAAGACGCTGGGCTCTTTTGTGTACCATAATTTTTTGCAGCCAGCACAGTCTTGATTTGAGATAGTGTGCTGATAGTGTACAATTTTGACAAAATTTCCACTATCTCACTCTCACCACTACAAGGATATCGTCATATTTCCCAGTCCTTTACCAGCCCTGCTCCCTGTCTATGGTCAGATGTGATGGGCTTAGACAGCTGTCAGTCATGGAAACAGCCCTTTAGCTACTGACACCATGGCTTGACCATAATTTTTCCTGCTCTAGACGTCCAGCATGTGATGCTTGGTGACCAGATTCAATTTGAGCAGCAGGGGTGGGTGCCCAGTGTAGACCCAGAGCTCCCACATATTAAAGAGGAACAGTAGGAACACTGATCTCCTGATTGTAGCCCTACCCTATGGCATATAATTGTTGTGATAGATGTAAAAAATACATATAGATGTAAAAATATGATCCCTTGCGTGCTAGTAGCACCTAGCCTTGGACTCTACACTAACACACTCAACACCGCAGTTTTCACAAAGCATGTATAGCTTGTAGGAATGACTCTTTAAGATATATATATAGATACATAAATAATGACTTTTCTTTTTCATTAGTAGTCATTAATATTACAGTTCTTAATTCATTTCAAAGCTGTAATAATATCAAATATGGCAGTCAAAAGAAGTCATTCCCTCTCTTCTGTTTAGTGTGTGCCATGGAGGTGTCACCAGCCCAAAACATCGATAAGGATGGCAAAGTTTTTATTTATGTGTCTGCGATGGCGTAATGTTGCAGCACATTCATGAATGCACCATTGCCGAAGCACGCAGAGCGGGTGAAGAGAGAGCCGACTGGGATGTCTCTGTTGCGGAGCTAAAGGCCTGTTTTGCCCTTCTGTATGTGAGGGGTGCATACTGTGGGAAAAACATAGACGTTGAAAGTTTCTGGTCAGAGCAATGGGGCATCGTGTTTTTCACCTCAACAATGTCGAAGAACCGGTTTCGAGAAATCATGCGCCACCTGTGCTTTGATCAGAAAATGACTCACTGTTGCCGGTTGACTAGTGACAAATTTGCACACCTGAGGGAAGTGTGGGATAGGTTTATAAAGAACTCTATTGCATGTTACAGACCAGGGTGGGACATAACAGTGGATGAACAACTGTTCCCAACAAAAGTAAGATGCCCCTTCACGCAGTACATGTCCAACAAGTTTGGCATCAGGTTTTGGCTGGCTGTTGATGTTGACACCAAGTACATTCTGAATGGCTTCCCATACCTGGGAAAAGATGACAGCAGGTCGGCCACGCAACACCTTGGAGAAAATGTGATGCTGAAGCTGGTGGAGCCCTTTATTTGCAAGGGAAGGAACATCACCACCTCCCTCCCACTCACCAGCACGCTGCCTTCCAAAAATACCAGCCCTGTGGGCAAAATCAACAGGGACAAGCAGGAGTTGAAACATGGCAAAATGGTGCTGTCCATGAACCAATCCAAGAGAAATGTGGACCTGAAGAGAAAGCCAGAGATGAAGACCTATCACAACCAAACAAAAACAGGGTTTGACATCCTTTACCAAATGGCTCGTCAGTACACAGTAAAAGGTTATTATTATTATTATTATTATTATTATTATTATTATTATTATTATTGTTGTTGTTATTGTTATGTACAACATATCTTATTCTCTCTCTCTCTCTCTCTCTCCCTCCGTCTGTCTAGGTGGCACACGTAGATGGCCTGTTGCTGCCTTTTACAACGTGCTGGATTTTGCTGCCATCAATGCCTGGGTGCTGTACCAGAGCTGTATGAATGAAAACATCCCCAGAAGGGACTTCATTCTTCAGCTGGCCCAGGAGCTGCGTGCCGAGTGGATGGCATCAAGGGAGCCACCGCGTGTGGACGTGCCTCTCAAATATGCAGCAGAGGATCGCAAGAGAATGACCTGCATGGTGAAGGCCCAGTGCAAACAGAACAAAACATACTGTAAATGCCTGAAGTGTGGGGTTGCTGTTTGTGGGAAATGCACAGTTAAGGTGATGTATGTTTGTGCAAGGTGTGTTGTTTTTGTTTGGTTTTTCTTTTTCTGTTAAACACCGAACATACCTTGTGTGTCATATAAATAAAGTTTATTATAATATCATTTTATTGTCATGTTGTCATTTTGTGAGTAGCATAAAGGGACTACAACTAGCATTTCGTTATACAACCCTCTGTTATGGAAATGAACCTCGCACCTTGAAAATCAGTGAATTCTAATAGAGAAAATTTTACCCAATGGGGATTATAGGCATACAGTGATAAATAGGTAGGTGAGTGTGAATATTCTCTAGAAAAAAGGGTTCTATAATAATGATGAAAGCATTGTAGTTATGGTATAACTCACTAACAGTATATCGCACATTCATTTTTTTTGTTTGTTAGCCACAGAATTTCGAACTGTGGGGCTGCCATAACATGTTGTTTATGTTTAATTACATCATAAAAACAATTTAAATGATACATTTTAATATAATTCACTTTGAATTTCCTCTCTGACATGGGTTTTCCCCATTGTTCTTTGTAATTCAGAAATTAATATATCACTCTGTAAAGTGCTCCAGACTTCCACCTCACACACGTGTTTACTGCAGAGATCTAAGATGAGTACAAAGAACACAGGCAGGCAAAAACCATTGGATATTCAAGAATTAATAATAGTCATGAAGAGAAAACCACATAACATCAGCTAGAACGCTAAGACAGTGAAGTCAGAAAGTTTAGATATACTATATGTCTTTTGAGCGTAAAACACTTAACACTTACTATTCCAGATTGAGTCCAGACCTGTGCCAAATCATCAACTGTCAAATCAAGCTGTAGCATTTAGAAACCTTGACATAACCACTGTTTCATACTTGTGCATATATTTGACAACAGAAAATTATGTCATTGTTCTTTTCACCTAACTGAATTAGTTTGATCTGATTGTTTGACACAATACTGCATTTTTCAGTCCTCCAGAGCTACCTTAAAGTTTGTTTGTTGTTAGACAGATCCTTACTCATGTTCAGTTCACTGGATTTTAGTCTTTGCTACTACTACTAAATATTTTCTGTGTGGTATGTATTTCACTGAAGGGTGATGTTATATTTGACAAAATATGTTAGTGGGAGAATGTCTCCTCGTGAATTTACTGCAGGAAACCCTGATATTAGTGTGATCACAGTTGAGTTAAACAAGTCTGTTTTTGTCCTTCCTGTTAGATGTTGCACAGCTGCCAGCGAGTAAAGAGGTTCCCACTGAGAAACACGAGTGGAGGACAAGTCTAGACCAAGAGGACCCAGAGCTCTGGAGCATTCAGGAGACACAGCAGCTTCAAAGTCTGGAGGAGGATAATACCAACAAGTTTCCATTCACTGCTGTGCCTGTGAAGAGTGAAGATGATGCTGAGAAAACTCAGCCCTCACAGCTTCATCAAAGACAAAGTGAACAGATGGAAACAGGAGCTGATGAAGAGGGCTGTGGAGGATCAGAACCAGCCAGGATCTTTGGTCCAGCCAGTGACTTACAGCAAGAATGTCATGAAGAGGCATATTCCTCTGATCACAAAACTGAAAACAGTGATGATTATTCTCAAGGGATGAGTCAACCTCAGACAGGTTTAATGACTCTCAACTACAATAAGGACATTGTAAGTCATGAAGGTTGTAATTCAGAGGACAAACTCTGTGGTGGTAAAACAGTTAATTACAGAAAAACCATGGCAATTGACAAAGGAGGGAAACCATTTAGTTGCTCACTTTGTGGAAAAGGTTTTGGTGAAAAATCTGATTTGAAGAGACACATACGATTTCACAAGGGGGAGAAACCATTCAATTGTACTTTCTGTGAAAAAAACTTTAGTGAAAAGGCAGATTTGAAGAGGCACATGAGAGTTCACACAGGTGAGAAACCATTCAGCTGTCCCATCTGTGGAAAAGGTTTCAGTGAAAAAACAGATCTGACAAGGCACATTCGAGTCCACACTGGAGAGAAACCATTGAGTTGCTCAATTTGTGGTAAAATATTCAGCCAGAATGAAAACCTGCGCAGACATGAAAGAATACATACAGGGGAGAAGCCCTTCAGCTGTCCAGTTTGTACAAAGAAATTTACTCACAGAGGAGCACTGGTTGTACACATGAGAATCCATACGGGAGAGAAGCCATTTGGCTGCTCAGTCTGTGGAAAAAGATACACTGAAACAGGAAATTTGAAAAAGCACACGAGAGTCCACACAGGAGAGAAACCTTTTAAGTGCAGTGTTTGTGGAAGAAGATTTAATTATCAGTCTCAGGTCAAAACTCACAAGTGCTCTAGTGAGAGCAGGGTAACCACAGTCCATCATTCATGAGGAGATCCAAATCTTGAAGTGTTGTAGGTAGAGATGCAGCCACATCTCAATACCGCTCACACACAGTTTGTGCTATGGTAAATTCTCAAGTAGCGGCCCGGGTCTTTATTGGCTCAATCAGAGGTCTTCATTTCTAATTTTCTTGTTTTGTGAGAGGCCATCTTTCATGTTCTCTAATGTAATTAGTACATCAACATTTACGTTATACTCATCACTTTGCTGCTCTCGCCTTCTCCTCCGCCTTCTCAAAAATTAATTAGCTGATCATTTTCAGTCACTCATACTTTCTAAACTCTTTTTTCATGGTACCATTAATAAAACTCAGCACCTCCTGCACAGATTTAAAAGTTTTCCAGGGGCACAAATTTTTGGTGGATTTTTTATCTGAAATATCTAGAGGAAGGGTTTCAGTATGTAAACGAAAAATGGTAGAAATGACTAGAATTACAAAATGTAAATACATTCAATGATGTTTACTGACAAAATAATTAAACCATTAATACTAACAAAAACTGTTTTGATCTGAGGGCAGCAGAGTGATGATTATGGCCTGATAATTAAATAACAGTACCTTTCTCCATACAGGACATATACACATGATGTCTGAAGTCTGCTGATGCATGTTCATTTTACGTGGGACTTCCTGTTAGGAGAGACTCCAGTCTGCAGTATAGTTCTGTACATTTCACTGACAAGCTAGAGAATTGAACTATGTAGATTCATTGTATAATTGCTACATTTTATTTTATTTGGTAATATTGTTAACTGTAATAATGCATTATATTTAATGAGCATAGCTACTATGCATATTCAGCATAGCAACATAATAATTGTTATTATAAATAGCTGTAGTAGAGTTAACCTATATGTGTAGTCACAAAAGGGACATCATTATATACTGCATTTTAAATACAGTATTTGAGTAATTATACACCTGTGTTACTAGGTGTGTTATTTGATAATTCATGTTGATTTGAAGAAACACGTACCAGGAGCAGATGAATTAGTTTGCAAACTGAAACTGATAATTATTGTTACAAAGTAGCCTTTTTGCTGGAAAACACGAAAAAAAAATTTTTTTTCTATTTTAAATGTTTGGCCATGTCACCCAGCTCTTGTTTCATGCATTTTTAACAATAAATTGACAAATATGGACAAAGAACAAATATGAATACACTGACTGTGTTTCCTTTGACTTCATTTGGAAAGAAATGCTCTGTCTTCAAGAATTCTGATGAAATAAAAGCATCTTCTTCGGTCAGCCCTGTGTTTAGCCAGGCTCTCAGGACTTGACCCAAAGCACCTAGAGCAGCACTGGCCTGCGGCTGATTGAAGGCATTTGGTGCCAGCTGGGGTCTGTCATCTCCACCTCAGTGGCCATTTTCACCTGTAGTGTTGATGGCTGCACAGGCCAGCGCAGAATGCAGGTAAGAACAAACACTTCTGACTCAGCAATAATACTCATGTCCCTTGCATACCTGAAGCTTAAACTTACTGCACATGTTGCAGGTTTAAATGTTAAAGTACATTTATGTGAGTTTTGTTTAACTAAAATGTTTGATGGCTGCATGTACCAACTGATACAAGTTACAGCTCACAACACGTACTGACTCCCAGCTGACTTGAACTTGAATTTGACAGAGACTTCTCCGTCTCTTCTCTGAGTTGAATCCAAAGTAAAATCATATTTAAGTTGCTCAGAGGTAGCAAGTATGTGACAACTTGTAAATGTCCTACTCACTACATATCTTTGTCCCAATACCTTAACTACCAAATATCTAAGATCCTGTTGTGTGTTTATGTCTAATAAAAATGTCAGTCTTGGAGTTCTTCCTGCAAATGCTTTTGGTTTTACATGTCCAGGTATTGAAATACCTGTCTGAGATTTTTAAATACAAGGTGAATGGAATTTTGTTTTTTGTACTTGCAACACTGAAGAATAACAACTCAAAAATTAGACAGAAACATCTGTTAAGACATGTGTCCCTATTAATCCATAGATCATTCCTTGGAACACATATTTACCATAGAAATATTTCCTATAAGATGTATTCAAGTGTAAGTTAGTGTACGGTTTCTGATTTAGGTGAACTAACCCCCAAGTTTCTTTTAAGAAAAAAAAAAAAAAAAAAACACACAAGACTGTAACAACACAATGCATTTGAGTACTTTCTAACGTAAATATCACAAGGACTCAAATGAAGAATAAACTCATTATGACAATTTTATTTGAATAGATACAAAAAAAACTGTTCAATATTGAAGAGAAAATCAAACAGACCACAATATCCAGGTAAATGGCTGCATACTGTCTGCTCATCCAAAACCAAAAGAGGAAGCAACATCTTCAGGAATTAATGCCCAATTGTGTTTCTACAAAATCATTACAATTCAAAAGCCTGTTCAGTTGCTTCACTAACTGCCATTCATCTCAAATTTACATCCATGTAAATAATGATTGAAGTAAAAGGTAGGTAAAAGTAAAAAGTAAAGGTTCCAAATATGTCAAGGCCGAATTGTCTCAGATCTCATCTCAAGAAAATTAAGTAAAAATTATGAATAATCTTAATTCAACATCCACTTGCTAGCTTTTTCTGGAGCTTTCAACCTCACCTCATGGTCTTCATTGGCAGATGGAGTTCGCTGTTAGCTTACCAAGCAAACTCTATTTACTGATAATCTACAAAAACCAGATACAACAAAATGTAAGTTAGGAGTGGCCCATAAGGATAAAATCCTTTATTACTGTATATGTGATGTTATGTCATGATATCAAAAAATACTCTCAGTTGGCAGTTTAATGGGTACACCTACTTAAACCTAATGCAGTTTAAACAACGACTGCTGCAATAAATCCTGCCTTCATGACAGTTATACTGCTGCTACAGCACTGCTCTGCCTTTCAGTTATTTTTCACAAGCTGAACAGTTTAAAGCTTTTTCATCTCCATGACCTGTCATGTGTGTAGGTGACGTTTCACTCTGGTTCAGCATTTTACCACATTCACACTCTGTGTGTGCTCTCATGTGCTTCCTCATGCCTGCTTTATAACGAAACTTTTTGCCACACACTGTACAACTGAATGGTTGCTCCCCTGTATGAATGATCACATGTTCCTGCAGATGTTGTTTACGGCCAAATTTCTTACCACAGACTGAGCAGCTGAATGGTTTCTCTCCTGTATGAACTCTAATGTGTCTCTGGAGAGATCCCTTCAGGCTAAATTTTTTACCACACTCAGAGCACTTAAATGTTTTCTTGCCAATACTACAATGACATTTTTCAACAATTACATGAACTTCATTATGTTTCACAAAAGTTGAAACTGGTTGAGGTTCCTTTGTCTCCTTCTGCTCGTCATTGCTGTACTCAGTCTCAGAGTCAGAAGAGTCTGTTTCCATCTGTTGAGCTGAGCTGCTGGCTGGAGGCTCTGACTCTCTGTTCTCCACAGTTTGTGTTTGATGAAGCAGTGAGGTCTGAACTTTCTCTTCATCATCTTCGCTCTTCACAGACACAGGAGGGAATGGGAACTTAGTGATGTCATTCTTTAGTCCTTGAAGCTGCTGTCCCACCTGACTGCTCCAGATTTCCTCCTGCTCCTCTTTAATGTGTGGGGGCTCTGGGTCCTCTTTAATCACAGACATCTGTACAACATCTAAAAGGTAGAAGAAAAAGTATAGGTTACCTTCAGTGTGTTGCTACATTAACACTTCATTTCACAGCACAAGATCATTTGTCCTCTGACACCAGCTCCATCCCCAACTACAGTTTTATTCACATGACCACAAACTCAGGTGCAACTTCTAGCACAGTTTGTGATATATTAACAGTTTATTTGATTTAGTGATAGATTACCTGCATTTATTATTTAGTTTACATAGTAAAATAATTATATTGATGTACCTTTCAGTACAGTTTCTGCCCCTATGCTGTATTGTAATTCATTTGAGAAGATTCTTATTTTAGCTTGGTTTACGACAATGTTTAGGTGGGTGGTACGTGTCAAAGTAACATCCAGATGAATATCAGGACCCAAGGTTTCCCAGCAGAACCTTGGATTGTAGAGATTGTCAGTATTATTCACTTCACCTGTCTGTGGTTTCAATGTTGTGGCTGATCGGTGTAAATTAAATATCACTATCGAGGTTTATCCTGTTAACGATAAATGTTGTGTGGTTGATGGCAACAAATCAGTTTATGAGGCTGAATACATTTTGGCAGTGAGTTCTCTTAAATACAAATGTTCTTAACCTGCTGGCTAATCCACAGTCATGTTAAACCTTGACAAAAATGTTCTCTACGTAGATATAAATGGCTCATTCTGAGCGAACGAAAACACAACGGTGATTAAACATACTTAAATATATCACATTTCTGCCAATAGAAAGTTACACACTGATCCTTTAAGAGATAGTAGATACTGAAAGCCCACCCCTGGAAAACCTGTAGAACAGGATTCCAGTACCGAGACCCCAGCTCCCACATCCACACCCCCCAGGGACTGGCAGCAGTAGCTGCGCCGCAGCAGACACGCGGGCGGTGTGAACACGCGCACGCGTGTGAGCCCCAGGTGTTCACTGGACCCAGTGTGGGAAGCTAACTGTGTGTTAGCCTACAGCTAATATATACAAACACAGCCAGCTCCCTCCCCGTCCTCACTCAGTCAGTCAGCTTGTACAACTGAGTAAACGGACTCAACTCTTTCTGTATCGATGAAGCAGGAAAAACCCTCAACTAACCTGCTTTGTTTTCCTGGCTAACAGGCCTCTCCACAACTTCCAGCAGTCTGCGCTGGCGTTCAATCTCCTCCTCATATTCCGCTATGGTTGTTTCAAACAGTCTGAATATCTCCTCTACAGCTGTGCTCAGCCGCTGGTTCACCAGCGTTCTCAGGGTTCGGATTTTACACATTGTCACACAACAAACAGCGACTTCTTCTTCAAACAAACTTTGAGTGGGAACAGCTCTGCGGTGCTGACTTCTTCTTCTTCTTCAATTATTGGCGGTTGGCAAACAATGAATTGGTGCATTACCGCCACCAAGTGGTAGGGGATGTGGATCAGATCAGATCAAACATCTCACTCCAAATAAGTCTAAGATAACTGAAACATGATTCGATAAAAAATCATTTCTCTGAGATCTTACGAAGAATATTTATTAGATTGAGGTGTAATTTTATCTACGTGAGGTTTTGAATCAGATGCCTTCTTTCTGCTCATGTTTCTGACAAGATAGCATAACATGCAGTACTGTGTCTTCCTGTTCACAGTCACCATGTCTGCCTATGTCATGTTTACCTATTTTGAGTAGTGTACTGTTTAGTCCGGAGTGTTCAAATCTAAGTCTTGATATTATTATCTCCTGCACAACTCATTTCTCCTTTCAACTGTAAACCATCATCCTTTTCTCTCTTCCTCTCATTGCTTTTGCCAACAGTCCTTCAGTTTCTGCCTCACAATGCTCTTGATTTCCTCTCTGCTGAAGCTACTTGTCAAATCACAGTTGTTGCTTTTGTGGCCTCCTTTGTAACCTTATCTGCCACTTCATGTCCTTTGAAACCAACATATGCTGGTACCCATAAGAATACTGTAAGAACCATCATTCGAATTCTGTGAAATGTTTGTTGTACTTCTATCAGAATGTCTGGTCTGCTGATCGCTCTCAGTGGTCTTCTGCACTGATAACTATATTGCGGACATTTCTAGGTGGTGGCTTTGGCACAGGACGTGATATTTCCATACAGAAGAGCACATTCAGGACATTCAAGACATGATGCAATGTTAATGAATTTAAATGATGAGTTTTATTAAATTAAAATGATAAAGGTTTTCACACAAGATTTAAATTTGTCATTGGCATTAATTAATTAAAAAAAGTGTGGTATGTTCCCCTGTTGCTTTAATGACAGCATGCACTCGATCTGGCATGGACTCCACTAGTGAAAACCCTGATGCCCCATGTTATCCCAGCATGACTGCCAAATACTCTGTTTCATTCTGCTGGTACAGACCGAGCCTGTTAGCAGGCTCTGTCACCCTGTTCTACTGTCTTTAGGTGCTTTAGACTTGTGGTAGGTGTTGACTGAAAGAGCACATTATGCTTTTAACCAAAACTTCTCATGAAGAGCTTTGGGCCTCAAAGTGAAAATTCTGATATCTTTCTCTCTCTGCAGAGGAGGAAGAGGAGACTTCAAAGAAGGCCTGTACCCTCCTGGAAGTGTACACCAGACTCAGTCACACAGGTGTGTTAGATGTGTAGGTGTGTGTGTTAAAATTCAGGGTTCTTGTTCTAATGGCTTTCAAAGATCAAAACCTCCTGAGTCTCTGTTTGCTTTCATGATGTGCTGTTTTTGTTTTTAACTGAGGACTAGCCTTACTTTTAGTAAAATTCCATGTTTTTTTCTGTCAATTTTGATTGCCTGTATAAAAATAAAACCACAATAAGTTGCCCTGATAGAATGAAAAAATAATTTCTATAGTTGTCTATAGTGAGAAATAGCTCCAGGACCCATCTCTGACAAAATATTTTTACATTTCATTTTGTGTGCAGCAAATCAAACATTGGGGCACACTATGTTAGAAAATCTGTAGTCATACATTTATCTTAGAAAAATGGTTTGAATTGATCTGTTATCAAAATTAAAGGATGCAGGCTCCCCTGAAGAATTCCATATCACTCTGCAACTTTGTTCTAATTATCTGCCTTATATAGTAAAATCACTTTAATTCTCAATTCCATGGTGCACCTTAAGATCAAACATGATAGAGAGAAGTGCACAAGCTGGATCATAAAGTTTTATTTCACCAGTAAAATCATAAACTGCAAATAACATTCATCTGGATTAAGTAAACACCAGCTGTCATGTAGTTCCAATCCAGCTCATCAAAACAACTGTTTCTGGTCAAATCTTTTGCCACAGCAGTTTTAACTTTTAGTAACAAAAGTATTTCTTTCCAGTGTGAGATTCCACATCTACGATGCATGGTATTAAAGAAGTAAGAAATGTAATAATTCATGCCAACAAATAAAACTCATGATTGACTTCATCGAATGGAACTAACCCCTCCCCACACCCACTTAAAGATTCTAAACACATTGTCTTGTGATACTTAATCTGTCTCTTAAATATGAGGATTTCCTGTTTTGTTTTATATCATATCTTTATAAATTAAATATCTCTAAATTTATTATTTAACAGAAAATAAATTATCTGAGGATGTTACCTTGGGCTCTGGGAAATAATGTAGGTCATAATTCACTATTATGACAATTTATAGAATCATTTCTATACTCAGATTTCAAGAGCATGTTGTTGCTGCTCAGACATGCTTCTCTCTTGCCACTTTTTCTTCCTTAACCACTTCTCTCCTTCTTTCCACTGCACTTGAGGACTGCTGCAGCAAGACTACACTGACCGCATTAAGTAGCGTCACATCATTTACTGACCTGACACAAGTATCAGTTATGACAGAGTATCTGACATCATGTGGAATATGACAGGAGAAAATGTGATAAAACTGGTGCTTTCCTGAAGATTTACACGCAACTAAACACATCGCACACTGTCGGCTACAGCGCCTTAACAAGCGAATCCCCCACATCCTGCTGTTGCTGAGAAAGCACTCAGAATTTAGCTTACTTTGGACAAGTTGCACAAGTAAGCAGCTACATCTTAAATTAAACTCAAACAGCAACTAAATACAGTTTAGATCACAGGTATCAGGTGATTAATCATGAGGTGCAGGTGTGTCTGATTTCTGTTGAACAAAATAAATAAAAAAAACTCTGATATAAAACATGAAGGTGCCAAACTTTTCATTCTAAACATCAGATTTTGAAGAAAGCTGAGTTTATAGATATGTAACTCACAAATCATATATATTAGTTTAAATATATTCAAACTTAAAGAGAGAAAGAGACAGCCCTATTACATACACATTTCATATGTATATATATATTTATATATATATTCCTATATTCCTACCACAACCACTATCTGCTCAAGATGGTTTAATCTTACACAGATAATGAGAAACTCAAATAGGGAAGTTCCTCAGTTTCAGTTTGATTGTTTCATTTACTGCTCTCAGAAACACACTTGTGGTTTTTCACACGTGACCGTCTAGTGAATTTTCTACCACAAACATGGCAACCAAAAGACCTTTCCCCTGTATGGAGTGTCATGTGCTGTGTGAGATTCCCTTTTTGTGTAAATTTTTTACCACAAACTGAACAGCTGAATGGTTTCTCTCCTGTATGGATCCTCATATGTTTCAACAATGACTGACTGAGTGTAAAACTGGTGTTACACACAGAGCAACTGTAAGGCTTTTCTCCTGTATGAACTCTCATGTGTCTAGCCAGAATTCCACTCTGGATGAACCGTTTAGGACAGAACGCGCAGCTGAACGGTTTCTCTCCTGTGTGGGTCCTCATGTGTGTTCCCAAACCTGTGCTCTGTGCGAATCTTTTACCACAAATTGAGCAGCTGAAGGGTTTCTCCCCTGTGTGTATTCTGATATGTCTTACAGCGTCTCCTTTAGAGCTAAAGTGTTTCTTGCAGACTAAACACATGAAAGTTTTTTCTCCTGAGTGAGTTCTCTTCGGTTTGAGTAAATGTACATTCTGTACAGATCTTTGAACACAAACTGAGCAGACAAACGGTTTCTCTCCTGAGGCACTTTTTATGGGGACAAATGTTTTACCACACCCAGAGCAGCTTAGAGACGTCTTGCCAGTGTTACAATCTTTCTCTTTTCTTTTTAACTTTGACTGAGGTTCCCATATCTCTTCACACTCATCATTACTGTTTTCAGGCTCAGGCTCAGAGGAGTCTGAAGTCCTGTCATCATTAGCTGGTTGACTGACAGACACACCTGTCTGGGTCTGCTTTGATTTCACAGAGTTTAAATCTAACTGAGGTCCCCTGCTCTGCCTCCAGTCATCATCACTGTTATCAGCTTGTTCAGAGGAGTCTGGAGTCTCATTTTCATTAGCTGGTTGTAAATGACTATCTAGATTTAATCTCCTCGTTGGTTCTGATTCTCCACAGGCCTGTCCATCACCTTCTGTTTCCATCTGTTGAGCTGAGCTGCTGGCTAGAGACTCTGCCTCTCTGTTCTCTTCAGTCTGTCTTTGATGAACCTGTGAAGACTGAGTCTCCTCTTCATCATCTTCACTCTTCAAAAAGACAGGACCTTGAATCTGTTGTCCCTCCTGAATTCTCCAGAGTTGCTCCCGTTCCTTTTTAAGATGTGGGTCCTCTGGGTCCTGCTGAATGTCCGCAGTTAATACTGAAATAACAAAGACATTAATGCAGACACAAATGGACAAATGGAAAAATTTTATTATATGTTCAACACAGTTTAAATACACAAAGTACATTAAGCACACATTTTGTCCTGTCACTTTGGCATGAATGCTGATTTCCAGTATGGTATCCCAGATTGGGTATTAATAGTCCTGTTCCAGAGTCAGGATTTTCAGAGTTAACTCAAAGTAAGCCTTAAGAAAACCACTAATCAGTGAGGCTAATCAGAAAAAAGGCTTCAATTTGCTAGGGAGCTTAAAGATTGAACTCTGGAGCAATGGAAGAAGGTCATGTGGTCTGATGAGTCCAGATTTACCCTGTTCCAGAGTAATGGGCGCATCAGGGTAAGAAGAGAGGCAGATGAAGTGATGCACCCATCATGCCTAGTGCCTACTGTACAAACCTGTGGGGGCAGTGCTATGATCTGGGGTTGCTGCAGTTGGTCAGGTCTAGGTTCAGCAACATTATGTGCCCAAAGAATGAGGTCAGCTGACTACCTGAATATACTGAATGACCAGGTCATTCCATCAATGAATTTTTTCTTGCCTGATGGCACAGGCATATTCCAAGATGACAATGCCAGGATTCATTGGGCTCAAATTGTGAAAGAGTGGTTCAGGGAGCATGAGACATCATTTTCACACATGGATTGGCCACCACAGAGTCCAGACCTTACCCCATTGAGAATCTTTGGGATGTGCTGGAGAAGACTTTGCACAGTGGTCTGACTTTCCCCATCATCAATACAAGATCTTGGTGAAAAAGTAATGCAACACTGGACGGAAATAAATCTTGTGACATTGCAGAAGCTTATTGAAACAATGCAAACTATTTTTTTTTGGTGGCTAGGCAGTGTATTTTTAACAGACTAAACCTTGATTTTACAGCAGTAGCATGGGTCCAACTTTTCTAACCCTCTGCCCAGCCATAAAAGTTGCTCCCTAATTACTTCTCTTAGTAGGGGCCAAAGTAAAATTTTTCAAACCAGTTTGATATTAAGTCAAACACCAGATCAGATTTTTACCACTAGGTGTTGCATTTAATTCAGCAGATGCTCCTGAGTGGAGAGCGCACAAATGAGTGAGTAGTGATTCCAGTCCACTTGGTGGAGATGGTTTGCCAAAAACTAATATACACTAAATAAGGGAAAGAAGCAGCTAACATACATGTAATTTTGCAAAATACCCCAAACTGTGGAATGCACTAAAATCAATTTACTTAACGTTATACAAAACAAATGTATAAAAACGTCAAAGCCCCCATGTCAGGAAACAAGATTTACTGTCTGAATATAACTCTGGACCCTTGCTCGGTTCCTTGCTTTTATTTCTATTGGCTGAGGAACTCTCTTATGCACAACAAATATTATCAAAACAACTGATTTCAGGGGCACTTGGGAAAATGAAAATGTCCAGTGGCAATAGCCAGACTTGAATCCTCTGAAGAAGTCTGGCAGTAAACTACAACAAACTGCTGCTCATTAACAGGAGTGTTGCGATTCTGCCAACCACCGGGTGTCGCTGTGCTTCTTGAGTTCAATGCTTCAAAGCTTCAAATCCTTTACCAACACAAACAGGAACAAAGCCTCAAAGCATCATCCGGCTTCGTTTGCTGTTCACCAATATTTCCTCGTGAACAATTGGCACATTAATAAAATAACGTGCCATTTAATTATTACCAACCTGTTCTGTGTAGCCGAACTTCAGGCTTTAAAACAGCGTCCAGTAGTTTGCGTTGTCGCTCGTTCTCCCGCTGTAGACGAGAAAGTTCCTCTTCATACTCTGCTGTGGTTCTTTCAAACAGTCCACATATCTCTTCAGCAGCAGCAGTCAGACGCTGATACACCAACTCTCTTAACATTGCCACTTTAGACGTGTTAAAAGTTATCATGTAGACACTCATACTGTCTACTTTCGCTGTTCAAACTACGGACTTCCGTGTTCTTTAACAGCTACAACAGGGTGACTTCCGGCCTGAATCTTTCAGAATAAAATATTCACCATAAGAAACGTCAACTGATTAAATATATCCACATAGTCCCTCTCTATGATCTTTTTTCATTTAATCTGTATCTGTACATGGAAAAAATACAGGTACTGTACAGTGAAGTTAATTTGAGACTGTGTCTACAATACGGTCCATCCTCACTCAATCTGTCAAGTCTCAATGATTATTTCAGAAAGCAGGTTTAACAAACTGTGAGTCCATCTCTGAACTCTTGAGTTTATGAACCCAAAGATGGGAAACTCCAGAACTGATTGACAACCTTACAGTTGTCTTAATATCTAGAGTCACAGTGTTTTTCAAGGCGGACAGTGTATAAATGTTATTCTGAGTTGAGGATATTTGAACATAAGAGATTGCTCTCTCTGTTCTTACACTGATGACCATAGGAGAGGTAACGTTAGTAAAGTTAGGTTTTGGGTGATGTGATGAGTGTCTTCAAGCTCAGCAGGAGGAGACAGAGAGAAACTCAGGGTTAGATATAGAAAACCAGCTAGAAGCAGGTTTGGTTCAAGCTGAATTTAAGACAGTTACAACAAAATGTAAGTTAGGAGTGGCCCATAAGGACAAAATCCTTTATTACGGTATATGTAATGTTATTTCATGATATCAAGAAATACATTCAGTTGGCAGTTTATTAGGCACACCTACTTAAAACTAATGCAGCTAAAATTTTAGAACACTGGAGTTGTTGGAATTCACTGCTTCCATGTGGTACTTTTACTCATGTAAAGGATCTGAATACTTCTGCCACCACTGAGACTCACGGTTACAAAAACAAACTGAAAGAGGCAGTGGTATTCTAACAACTCCAGTGTTCAAATATACCAAATCAAATATACCATATTATACCCCCCCAACTTTCTCTTTGTCATCTTTGCTCTTCACAGACACAGGAGGGAACGGGAACTTAGTGATGTCATCCTTTAGTCCTTGAAGCTGCTGTCCCCCCTGACTGCTCCAGATTTCCTCCTGCTCCTCTTTAATGTGTGGGGGCTCTGGGTCCTCCTGGTCCAGACTGCTTCTCCACTCCTGTTGCTCAGAGAGAGCCTCTTTCTTAATTGTCAACAGCTGTACAACACCTATAAGAGGAAAAAGCATGCAAGCAAGTTACCTTAAGTACCTTACCTTGAATAATTTGGCCTCTGACACCAAGTAAGACATGGGCTACAAGATAGATGAGCATTATTCTTTGGTGCCAACATCAGCCATAACAGAAAAAAGAACATTTTAGCACTTGCAAGATGGCTCAGCTGGTAGTTGCAGTTTCCTTTGGCATATCTGGTACTTGACTTTTTGAGCATCATCTTCTTGAATTTGGAAGTTGTATAGTGCAGAGAGATGTATAGTAGATGCTTCTCTGTAAGCCCACCCCTGGAAAACCTGTAGAACAGGATTCCAGTACCGAGACCCCAGCTCCCACATCCACATCCCCCAGGGACTGGCAGCAGTAGCTGCGCCGTGTGCGTTCACACCGCCCGCGTGTGAGCCCCAGGTGTTCAGTGTGGGAAGCTAACTGTGTGTTAGCCTACAGCTAATATATACAAACACAGCTAGCTCCCTCCCCGTCCTCACTCAGTCAGTCAGCTTGTACAACTGAGTAAACGGACTAAACTCTTTCTATACCGATGAAGCAGGAAAAACCTTCCACTAACCTGCTTTGTTTTCCTGGCTAACAGAGATGAATTCATGGACTGCTTTCACAACTGATTGTTGATTCTCAGTGGGATTCAGCAGGCTCTTTGTTGTAACTGTCTTTATGGTCAGGCGTGATACTGCAGCATGCAGCCTTTCTCTTTCTTCCAGGTAATATTTATATTCCATGAGTATGTGTTTCATAGGTTGCTGCATTTTGCATGTTCAACACATCCCATCTTCATGCTTGCCCAGATTCACCAAGTCCCATGCCGACCAAGTACCCAATTCTCAGTCTAGTAATAACTACAGTTTACCCTCTCTCACTCCCTAACAAGCTTCTTCCAGTAGTGGCACTCCCTCTTTTCATTTTTCCATTCTTCCTGCCACACAGCTGTTAGATTTCTACAAGTACTGTTATATCTGGTACCTTTCCCATCATCTACACATACTAATCCCTTATCCTCTATACATTTGTCAGTGATAAAAACCATTTGCATCTGTCTCTTACAGCCCCACAGTGTGACATATGCATATCCACACCATACCATTTTACCTTGTCCCACCCACAGTGTTGAATGTGTCAAATCTGAGCCACTATTGATTTGTGTTCTTTCCCTACATTGATAAGATTAAACCTCAACCCATTCTGCATAAATGTCACACCACCACAATTCCCAATCTTCCTATCATTCCTACATGCTGTTTAAGCTTGTATTACAAAATCCCATTGTGGTCTCAGCCACGTTTCTTGTTCACATCTTGTTCACAGACAATATTTTTTAAAATTCCTTACCACTGGCAATAAGGCTTCTTGCATTCCACTGTAAAATGACTAAAAGCATGATGAGCCGCCACTCCATGATTGATCCGTGACTGAGATGTCCCTCTACTTAACATTTCCTCAACTGCTTCCCACCCTAGACCTTTGACTCAGATATTTTCTGATTTAAAGATTATTATATGTTTTCAGTCTTCCTCTCTGTTTGCATAGAGCAGTTTATAACATCAACCATGAACAGTACAAACATGTTTCTTCTTTTAATTCAAGTCAGTTTTATTTATATAGTGCCAAATTAACAGCAGAAGTTAGCTCAGGGCACTTTTCATATACAGCAGATCTAGACTGTGCTCTTTATATTATTATTTACAGACACTGAACAATTCGCACCATGATCAGCACCAGATGACAGTGGAGGGGAAAAACTACTTCCTTTTAAAAGGCAGAAACCTCGAGTAGAACCAGATTCAGGGTGGGTGGTCATCAGCAGTAATAGTAGCAGTGTGTATTGAACCTGATCTTGGGTGCAGTAGGTCACTTGCCATCACAAATCAGACTCTACAGCTCTGAGACAGGATTACCTGCAAAAAGCAACAGATGGAGAGTGGAGAGAGATGAGAGAGCATAACTATGGCACAGAGAAGATGTTGAGTTAGTGACTTAATTTGCTACATCCCTCGCATGGGCTCATTATATTGCTCTCTATACCTTTTAGCATCTGGCTGCACAAACACTTTCCTAGCTGTTTAGGCGTATTATCCCTTCAGAGATCTTCAGTTGCTGTACTTCTGCTGCTCTCTTAGTGGCCTCACACCCCTGAGAGTGTTACAGCACTTAAGCTTAGCTCCACTCTCACACTTTCCATATTCATGCTCTCCAGCACATCTTCCACATCATTGTTTGCCTTTGCACACTGCTGCTACGTGCCTATACTTTTGGCATTCAAAGGGATACAGGGCCTGACCTCATAATTCATATACTTGATATGTACTTTGTTTGAATCTTTGCTCATTGAATTTCAACATTAACAACAGGCCGTCACATTCCTTGCCATTTTGGGTGGTTTTCAGGAATTTTCCCTCAATCACCTTTGCTCCTACAACATTTTCTTTAACTTGATCTATTGGCACATTTGTGACTATTCCTTAAATTATGCCTCACACCATTTTTATTATATATTATTATTATATTATTATTAATCTGACAACCTTCTCTGCTGAGTACTGTCCCTGCAAAGAACCAACAGTGACCCATTATGCAAAACTTTTGTACTCTTAACCTCATCAACCAGTTTATTGCTGTCATTAGTTGAATCAGGTTCCACTCACCAACTGAAGCAGTTTAATGATTACTTTGTGTTCTTCATTTCAATTTCCTGTTGCAATTATGTTTTGCTCATTATAGGCTTCTTCCTATTGTGAACTTTTATTTTGCTGCCTGTTTTTTTTTAATGCTTTTGTCTACCATCAATCTTCTGTGCAGTTTTCCAGCCTTCATCCTTCACACCACCCACTTCCATTCCTCCTAGCCCACTTCCTGAAAAAGGAATCAGAAGCCTAACAGATTACAAAGATTGCATTATACTTACATAGTTTTTCAAACAGAATTGGAGCTGATTTTGATCATTTGAAGAATATCTGTACATCAATCAATCAAAACTTTATCACAGACTCTGGGTCCAGATTTTTGAAAATAATGACATGAATTACATATAAAGGAACAATAAGAAAACTTGGTTCGAAGAGAATATAAATTAGTTTCAGACAAAAAGACAACTTTACCAGTGCCTCTGCAGCTGGGATTAGTAGTGTGAAGTAAGAAACCTTATCTTTATTGAACCCGGGATGATTTCATTTCAGAGTCAGCAAATAAATTTATACATGAGATTTCTTAGAACAATTTGTGCAGTTACTGACTCCTGCAGCCACAAACATCTCACTTGCACTACACCATTTAGGTCTTGCAAGTAATATTCTCTTACCATCACTGTAAGCTACTTTAAGTCTCACTACACTTGCTTTTCTGTAGTGGTATACAATACGCTCTGAACAGACATCTTTACCCCCATCTGTTCACTAAACTTGCATACCATCATGCAGCATTGCATATGGATATCCTTGTCATCTATCATTCTGTAATAAAATGTCTGAGAATTAGTGAGCTTCCTGCACTCAAGCACAGGCCTTTTCTGAGTCTATTGCGATACACCAGCAAGCACCAAGACTAACCACATTCATTATTCAATTAACCCTCTTATTCCATAGAATAGCCACACCTCCTGATATCCTACCTCTGACTATTCCCATGCCAAGGTCAGTATCCATCTTTGTTACAAAAACCCTGCATGAATCTTGGATCTTTCATGAATATATTCTGGATCTTCTGAAAAATTGACCAAATATACTGAGTCACTAATATACTTACAGCAATGCTAATATTTGTTGAATTGTCCCTTGGCCATATCCACCTCAATTAGGTGTTTTTGGTAGCCATCCCCAAGCTTCTTGTTGTATCCTTGACCACTCCTCTTGACAGAATCAGCAGTTCAACTAAATTCGTTGCCTTTCTGACATGGACTTGTTTCTTCAGCACGGTCGACATGTTCTAAATGGGGTTTAAGTCAGGACTTTGGAAAGGCTGTTCTAAAACCTTAATTCTAGCCTGATTTATCCATTCCTTTACCTCTTTGGATATGTGTTTGGAGTCATTGTCCAGTTGGAACACCCAACTGCACCCAAGACTCAACCTTCTGGCTGGATGACTTTAGATATTTGGAGGTAATCCTCCTTCTTCAGCCTTCCATTTACTTTCTGTAAAGCAGTAAGTAGAATGTCAGAATAAGGGGGATTGCTCTCCAAAACTGACTGACAATCACACCCACATTACACAGTCATTGGACACTTGTGTAGAGGTGAGAAAGTGGGCAGAATTTCTTCTGAACAGCTGTAAACACTTTGCAAACTGCATCTATTTTTTTTCTAGTATAACCTGATCTTTGTCTGTGCAGTACAGAGTGGCTGTCAGAGAAGCATGTTGCAGAATAATGTGATGATATGGATGTTATAAATTACTTTGTATTTATGTATATTCCTGTAACATGCAGGTTTTTAATTACATATTATTTGACTGATCCTCTACTTCATTATATTCACTATTCTTTATTGTTGTTTGCTTCAAGACAGAAGCCCTGCACAAATACTTAGTTGGTAATTCAATACCTGCAGTTGTGAAAATAAATGAGTTAATCCAAAAGAGAATACACAATCCCATTATCTCACAGCAGAGAGGGAGTCACCTTGCCTGCAGTTTAGACATTGAAAGAAACCTTATATTCACCGACTAGTTTTTGCCACAATGCAATGTAATGTCACCCAGCAATCTACTGTGCTGGCCAGTCAAGTACCTGTTCCTGGTAGATTCATTTGTAAGAAAAAGAAAAAGAATTCTACCCTTTACCTTATCATTGTTGAGGTGGAGTACAAAATGGTAGCCCCCATTATAACTTTCCAGAGTTGTAAACTCCCATCTTGTCATATTAACCATATGTGTGGTGTTTTGGCATCAGATAAGCCTTCAACCTCGAAGATTTATCACATCCATCCATGGTCTCACTGGTAGCTGACGCAACACACCCACACCAATGCACTGCTGTTTGCGGTCTGAACACAGCTTAACTCCCAAACATCAATCTGAAAAAACAACTCATGCAGCTTCACTTGTTACTGTTTACACCTGCACACTTATGGCTTTTAACATGTGACAGCAAACTAAAATTCCTTCCACAAACACTGCAACTGTATGGTTTCTCTCCTGTATGAACTCTAATGTGTCTCTTCAAAGTTCCCTTTTCACTAAAACGTTTACCACAGAATGAGCAACTAAATGGTCTCTCACCTGTATGACTTCTCATGTGTATAACTAATGTCTTTTTTTGACTAAAACTTTTGTTACACATTGAGCAGCTGAATGGTTTCTCCCCAGTGTGACTTCTCATATGAGTCTTGAGATTGACCTTTGCACTAAAACTTTTGTTACAAACAGCACAGGTGAAAGGCTTTTCCCCTGTATGGCTTCTCATGTGGGCATGCAGATTTCCTTTGCAGCCAAATCTTTTGTCACAAACTGTGCAACTAAATGGCCTCTCCTGGGTGCAGGATTTATTATGATTGGCAGTACTCTCATTTTTCAGTGTGTCTGAACCTGACTCTTGTCCTCCTGTCTCTTTCCAATCATCATTACTGTCCTCAGTCTCAGATTCACAACAGTATAAAGACAGAAGCTGATGATGGCTGTCGGTCTCTGGTTCCATCTGTTGAGCTGAACTGCTGGCTGGAGTCTCTGCCTCTCTCTTCTCCTCACTTTGTCTTTCATGAGGCTCTGAGGTCCTAGCTTTAACTTCATCATCTTCACTCTTCACAGGCACAGCAATGAATGGAAATATGGTGATATCAGCCTCCTTCAGTTCTTGAAGCTGCTCTACATCCTGACTGACACCGAGCTCCTCCTGTTCCTCTTTAATATGTGGCGTCTCTGGGTTCTCCCGGTTTAGACTGGTCCTCCACTCCTGCTGGTCTTCTATACTGACAATCAGTTTTTGGACAGCTGGAGGTAAAACTGAAACACAGAAAAACAGGTATTACTATGACAATACACATTTTACATTCTTATCTCCCAGGATGCTGTACTGTGAGATCTTCTAATGGCAAAGGTTCATAAAGACAGTCTGCCTTCATCTCCTCCAAGACTTCTAAAAGTGAGGAGTATCCGCTGTCAACAAGCTGATGTTGTAACATGCTAACATACACCTTACAGGCTCCACAGCTCACAACCATGAAAAGAATTTAGATTCTGTTGTTCTGTTGTTCAGTGTATGCCTGTGGAGAACACAAACGCAGGCCTTGAGTGTAACTTACAAAGAGTAATTACAATTAAATCTTCGATAACATTACTGGTCATACACATATATGTACATCAATCAACTTTGAACCCACAGAAACACTAGTGGTTAAATAGTTTAGTAGTTTCTGGGTGTCTGGTAACCTAAACCAGAGATGGCTAACTTAGGTGTTTACACATGACTGGAAAAATTACTGAGGCTCATCTATAATGTAAGTAAAATTAATAATAAATTTCAGTTCAAGTACTAAAATATTTTTGCTACAAAACCTTTTTCTCATTAAAGAAGCTAAAACTGTCAAACGTTAAACGCTGTCTGCACACAAGCAGCTGTAAAAAAAATTTTTTAAACTTTGTTCAAATGAAATATATTCCATGTTTGGCAAAATTATGATTTGTATCGGGAACTGTCTGAATAAATAAATAAGATTATGCATTCAACAAGACATTCAGTGACAGCTCCCAGTGTTTATAAGTTTTTCATACTTTGTTCTACAGACACATTTTGGTCAGTACCTAGGATGTATTGAGGTCTGATGTTCAACAGATTGAATCCTCAGACTCCTCAGGTCATGGTGTTGTTACCATAGTGTCCACGTTACTCTGTGTGCACAGATGTAATACTCTATTGCAGGTGTTATTAACCAGAAGGTGTAGCAGGTATTTCAACAGGCATTATCAGTGCAGTAAAGTAGAGAACTTAGTGATTTTACATTTGATGCCAGAGAAAATTATTTGGCATTTTTAAGTAACTGAGCTTTACAGTTGAAAAATCAATTTAGTGCTCTCTGGTGGACAAAATATATAATTGTTTCTAAATTAGCTCAAACCTAGTCAGGCGTTTCTGAGCTGTAATTTCTTGTTATATTTCAGCCAGCATCCCTGCTGATGATGTAACGACTGGAGCATGGTCCATAAATTGGTCATGCTGATGTATCAATACTATATTACTATACTACATGTATTTAAATGTTTAAATAACTCAAAATTACAATCACAAGTTCTCAGTGCCGATGGTGAAGTCTTCTGTTTTGTCAGACTGACAGTTCTTGTTTCATAGAAGACTAAGAAAAGCACAAAATATTAGTAATAGAGTAGTTGCCAATATGTCAGTCGACTTTATCTGTTAATTAATAGTTCCAGCTTTACTGAGGTCCAGCTGTTCTCTGACAATAAACTTTTTACAGTTTGGTTTCATGCAACGTTTGAACGTCTTGCTCTGCGCTTTTATTATGAAGATCTAAATCGTCAACTTCCGACCTTAACCTGGTTTAACGTAACGCAGCTGTGGGAGGCTAACAGGCTCTCCAACAGACTGACTGTTCAGTTAGCTGCTGTCATGCAACGACCTGATCAGGAAACTTAAAGACTTCAGCCTGTCACCTCCATGAAACCAGAGGACCGAGGAACCGTCTACGGACCTTTGTTCATGTGGATGTCAGACCTGACAACATCCTCCAGCAGTCTGCGCTGGCGATCAATCTCCTCTTCGTAGTTTGAGATGGTTGTTTCCAGCAGAATGAAGATCTCTTCTACAGCCGCAGTCAGTCGCTGGTTGACAAAAGCTCTCAGCGTTTGAATCGTGGACATTTTCACACAGTATCTGGTCAGTGAGCGGTCAACAGCTGCGATTCTGTCGCTGCCTCTTCCTCCTCCTCACTGCCGCTCCTCCTGCTGACATGACATTCCAGGAGCCCCTCCCTCCTTCCGCTCACACACACACACACACACACACACACATACATACATGTACATAGTGTGCTGTCAGAATCTCTATCTCTATGTTAATATTTTAACACCATAATAATACTTATAGTCTCTGTACTGTATTATCACTATGAGACTTTAAGTTCTGAGATTATTTTTCTCTTCATTCTAAATATTTTCTAAAATATCCTCAATTGAATGTCAGAAAGCATCTGTGCCAGGCAGGTTAACACCTGTTAACCTCAGCATGAATAAAAGTTTTCAGCTGACAGCAGCACTGCATTGGTTTTGTAGTTCACCTGCAAATTATCGCTGACACAGAAACAAAAGAACTTTCTGCTCACATCGCTCACCATGTTACAACTCCCTGAAACTGGCTGCTCTTTTTATGTGTTGTTGCTGCATGGCTCACTTGCTCACAACGCTGTGTTGACAGAGTAACAGAGCTCAGTGGGATGTTTTTAACAGCTGTGATCCCAGGAGCAAACATCTGGATTTATAACTGAACCCAGTGATCAAAATGTCTGGATTTATTGGTCCTAATCTAGATCCTGTGGATTGCCTTTGGACATTAATTACTTTACATTAATTTCAGGGAGTAAATTATTGTTAATCATTATAGACTGTATGACATGAGGTTGCACTAGTGCACACATTATCTTTATCCCAGTTGTGAGTAATCCAGTGTGAAGCCTGGTGAATCGTGGCCGATGTGATTCTTACACAGCGGTGTGAGCAAATAATCTGCAGGGTCAGACAGTAAGCAGCAACCAGCAGGTTAATGATAGACGGTGACATAAAGGTGGGCCGATGGGGCTTAAGCCCTGAATGCTTTTTTACTGTTTACTGTCTTGTACAATGCATGGCACCTTGTCAGTGTAACCCAGAGCATAGCTGTGTGGGAACCAGTGTATATTAAATGGAATGGTCGGAGCAAAGTGCTGATGGAGTTGCAGATGTTCCAGAGGAGGCCAGTAAGGGATTGGCAGTGCTTCACAACTGGACTGTAAATGGACAGGAGATGGCAGAGGGAAGTGATGGATCAGGAAGTGAGGTGGGAGGAACTGAAGCAGGTGGTGGGACACATGAGGTTCCAGAGTAAAGCAAAACACACTGATTGAGAAAATGAAAAGATCAAGATCATAGTGAAGTCAGCTGAAGAATACCTTTGAGGTAAATGGCTATGAGGGTGAGGATATTAGAAAAACATTTAAATGTGATGACCCATTATCAGCTGTGATAGGCTCCAGCCTCCTGTGACCCTTAAAAGATAAACAGTATAGATAATGGATGGATTCACCATCCTCTTTGGTGTTCTCCATCTCCATCCACTCCAGTTCTCCATCCTCTTTGGTGCCCTTCCAGCTGGTGGTGCTCTTGATGAAAACAGTCTTAAACAGCTCTGCTAACAGTAGCACATTTTTTAGGAAAAGAATGAGTAAGTTTTCCCTTTCTATTCCTTTAAATGTCCCTACTCCCATTAGATATTCCCCTGCTTATTTTTACATTATTAAATAATTAGTGGACTTCTTTTATTGTAATACTGAAAAATGTTAAATAGATTTCTTTGCCTTCTTGGGAACTTCTACTTTTGTGATAAGAATAACTAATTTCAAGCTGCACTGCAAACTGTTTTTTGGTAGGCTTTCATATTCTTCTCATAAACACCAAAAACATTACTAATTTTCAGTAAAATTCCATGCACTGTGATGATTTTTTTGTAATTTTGTTTTTAATAGTTAATACAATATTACAATTATTTTTTATTCATTATTTATTTCTTTGTATATCTATATCTATATCTATCTATCTATATATATATATATATATATATATATATCTATATCTATATATATATATATATATGTGTGTGTGTGTGTGTGTGTGTGTGTGTGTGTGTGTATATGTGTATATATATATGTGTATATATATATATAGTTTTCTGTATGTGTCCTGGCATTTTATATATTCTGAAATATTTCATTTAAAAGAAGTACAGCAGACAAAAAGTTAAAAGCCAAAACATGGCAGCAAAGGGTTCTCTGATCAGAGGGCAATATTGGTTATACAGTTCTGGAAAACATAAAACTATTATAGTTGACCCAAGTTAGTGTTCATGTTGTATGTTTCCAGGCAGTGTGCCAAACATTACACCAACACTTAAGTTCCAGTTGGTAAATAGTGTAAGAGAGAGACAGGCAGCTGCGTGTGTGTGTGTGTGTGTGTGTGTGTGTGTGTGTGTGTGTGTGCCCTACATAAATAAATAATTAACTACAATGCAAAAATTAATTAACAAGAAAAAAACAAAAAACACAAACCAAAATGACACACATAGGCAGCAGCTGTGCTTAGCCTTCACTTTCTCCTCACCTTGCATCAGTGGAGCCAAACTCTGAGCTGTCTTCACCACCAGAGGACCCTGTTCACTGTAAGATGTGCTGAACACTGTCCTGTTACAGCAGCAACTGGAAATTACTTAACACCCATCAGCTTCACAAAGTCTGCATCACAAACCAATTCAGCTTCGCCCCGCTCTCTTTCGGTCACATGACTTCACTTCACTATCATGTAGCTGATTATCACAGGGCTCAGTTATGTCAGTTATCCAGCTCTGGGCATGTTCATGTGAAGAGAGGGAATCACAGACATTATCAGAACCATGAGTCAAGTGCTTAATGATATGAGATGAAACAGCAAAAAACAAACAAACAAACAAACAAAAAAAATCAGTGAGCTGAGCAGAACAGAATAAGAAACTGCACAACTATCATGAATATGTTACACGTTTTAAAAAGTTATCTTGTGTATTCAAAGTATGATGTAGAAACCTTTAAATGAGTTTTTACCTTAAATAGAACACAAGCAGTAAGAACGTTATTGGAAATAAATATTGTGAATCACAAAGTGTAAACCATAGCTGAAACTTGATTGTTATTAGGGGGAAAACATTCCTCCACAATAAAAACATTTTAATTGATTATGTTGTTATAGCTTCTTTCTGTTTTTGTCCTCTTCCTTGTGACTTTCATAAAACATAATGACTATTAATTTTTGCCTCACCTAAAAAAATAGATAATAATAAATAAATATTAGCCCACACTGAGATGACTTCAGGGTGTATGTGTTCCAGCACAGCACCACTAGAAGGCAGCTTTTGTCTTCTTTAAAGCTCTGTTGCCTTCACCCTGTCCCTCTGTACATGCAGTGGAACGTGCGAATGTGGATAAAATGAGAGTAAGGTGAAAAAGGAGTCAGGGAAGATGAGAGGAAGCAGTTTAGAGGCCATTACAAGTCTTTAGCATGTTTCACACATCTGCTCTGAAGGGTTTGCCTGTGTTAGTATACCGCAGAGATGGTGGGTGTGAATGAGTGAGAGAGAGAGCGAGAGAGAACTTTAGTTGAGCCTTATTTTCCATTCATAAAATGGCACACAAGTAACAAGATGCAAACAGCTGTTTTATACTTGGAAGTATAAAATGAAATGAAATTGAAGCTAAAATGCAGCAAACATTCTGTCAACAATCATACTGTGTCATTCTGTAGACAGTCAGCAGAAACTTGGAGATCAGCTGCACAAAGTCAGCTGCTGAATTAATTTGTGAATTAGGTTTTTTTTTTGAGGATTATATCAAATATTATATTATAACAATATAACAATATATAACAAATATCACTAAACAAAGACCATCTATATTCATAATAAAAGTGTAGAGTGAAAAATTTGTAAAGACATTAGAGATTAAATAAACTATGTTCTTCCTTCTTAAGATGATGAGTGGTTGGGATGCCTTCATTAATCTGTGATCATTTCTAAGACCATCTTCAGTACAGTGCTTTTGGAAAACAACTCTTAAGCTGAAAAAGATTAATAAAATGGATTTTATGATCATCTTCGCCTTAAGGCCCAGGTCTGGTTTCAGGTCTGTGTGTGACTTTTGTGATCTTTTATGTTATCAGGTAAGAAAAATAAGCTCTCCACTTTCTCCAATTTCTAGGCCATTCACAGCACAGCTGGGTGTACTCACTGCTGCCAGAAGAAAACATATATACATATAATGACATCTCAACTGTTGATAGAGATGCTTACTGGTACCTGTGACCACAGTCTGTGGACCTCCACTAGAGGAATGAGCAGCATTCTTCCAAAACATATTCCTGCTTTTGGTCTTTAGACCATGGTGGAGAGCGCTGTCTAACACATTGCTTCAAAATCTCCCATATGTGTTCAGCTGGGTTGAGATCTGGTGACTATGAAGGCCATAACATAGGATTCACATCATTTTCATCAAACCCTTCAGTGAGCCATGTGACCTGTATGGAAGTGAGCCAAAGAGGGTCACTGATGTTTTATGGGCCCAAAATATGATAGTCTGTAGAACTACATGTATTTCAGTGTGTGCAAATGTCAAACACTTTCATTGCAGTAAATGGAGCGTATTCTTGAATGATATCCATGATTACTTGTCACACAATGAGCAGGTAGTAAGTGAAACAATCTGTATTCCACCTGCTTTTTCACTGTGGTCAGTCACAGCTGCTTTCTCTCTTGCATTATAGCTTATGTGTGGAAAATGACTGGACATCAGATATAGGCAGACACAGAGCAACATGATCATCCCATTCATCCAGTCATGTTTCTGCTAACCTGATGAATGTAAATTCAGTATTTTAGGTAGGGTAATTTCACGAGAGGTCACCTGGTTAGGCAAGGGTGGGGCAGTGCTATATAATATAACTGAAAAAACAGGCAGAAACAGAAGCATTAAAAGAAGATGATTTTTCTCCACTAAGCAGGTTATGAACAGGTAACTTAGGTAATTTCTTCAAAATGAACATCCAACTCAAAACATCCCAGAGGAGAAAAAGCTTCTTTAAAAATTCAACAGTATTCCAAATAGTTCTCGACATAGAATGTCCGTTTTCTCCCTTTAAAGGTGTCCTCTTCCCCTTGAACAGTTCTTAGACATTAAAATACCTTTGGTGTGGTCTCTCCAACGTCCATTTGCCCAGCTCCTTCCAGCCATTTACTCTCTGTCCCTCCGCTTCTTTTCTTGTTCTACCTCCCAACTTCATTAGGTGGCGTAATGCTGCGTTCAAGACACCTGCAAACTTGGAAACTTCTGAGTTCTGAAAAATGTGCATTCACATGATCAGCTCAGAAAACATTATGGAGGCCCCATCTTCCCATCCCCGGAAGTCTGCAACCTGGGTGTCTTTCTGGATTCCACCCTTTCATTCAAGCCTCATATCATATCCTAAGTCTGTCACCAAATCAGCATTTTTCCACCTGAAAAACATCTCCCAACTTCAGCTATCACTCACTAACTCTGTTGCAGAGACCCTCATCCATGCCTTCGTCACTGCCTGTCTGGATTATTGCAATGGAGTCCTGTATGGGATTTCCAGCAAAGCCCTGGACAGACTCCAGTATGTAAAGAATTCAGCTGCCAGGCCTCTTCCACACACCAAGCCATGGCAGCACATCACCCCTACCCTCATCAATCTCCATTGGCTCCCAGTCAAGTCATGCATCACCTACGGGATTCTTCTCTTCACCTATAAATCCCTGAGTGTCCTGGCCCCTCAATACCTGTCTGACCTCCTTCACCTATACACACAGTCCTGGATGCTGCGATCCTCAGCCATGGGTCTGCTTTCTGTCCCTTACACCAATCTCTGGACTCTCTGAAACTCTTCAAAACTCACCTCTTCAACAAGGCCTACTTTGTTGTACCTCTTTGTTTATCTGTTGTGTCCTGTCTCTTGTTTTTTGTTAAGCATCCTTGGGTTTCTTGAAAGGTTCTTTATAAATCCAAGTTATTATTATTATCATTATTGTGACCATTTACATGTTCAACATCCTGTTCCTTACAAACAGAATGATATAACATGCCTGCCTGTTTAGCAGTTGCCAAACAGTGAGATGGTAGCACACTAGCTGCATTGAGAACTGAATAATGTAAGATATGAGATGTTGTTCTGCGAGTTCTCAGCTATGTCAGCTACCCTTACAGAAATAAATGTTCCTCTGGAAGGAAAAGCTTTTTTGTCTACTGTGGCCACCCTCTCTGCCTTTGGTGCCCATTATTGTGGTGTGGCTGCTTTCCTTTCAGGTATTGGAGGTGGATGTAGCAGAGGGATATCAGTACCAGGGCTCATCAACTCTGCCACACCTTGGCCGTGTGTTAGTCCTTTTAAAACCCTCTCAGAGCTCAGTTCAGGTTCTCTCTCCTCTCTGAGATATCTATCTAGTTTTGTTTGGCATTTGGTTTGTCTTGCTGCACCATATAATATGCACCCACCTACACTGCTGACTCTACTCATTACACATGCCAAGTTTTTCCTCTTACGTTTATTCATTCTTTGAAATAAAATAATTTGTTAATTGGCTTTGTATTGTGTGTCTGCCTCTCTGTCATGGCCATGTGGCACGTTTGTGACTTCCACACGTCCTTCTCCTTTAAACAATAAAAAGTGACTTGGCAGACGATTGTGAACAGTGTTCTGTGGTCCTGCAGCCTCTCTAATGGCTGACCAGCCAACAGAAGCAGTAAATTTCACTAATGACTTTCCAATGGTCTTTAATTCTCCATTTAGGAGGAGAGGAAATGTCAGGGCTGATAGAAAGGTTAATGTGACTTTCACCCACTAATAAACATGAATTGATCAAAGAACAATGCAATTAAAAGCTTTCTTTTATTCACTGGACATACACGCACACTCTCACACATACACATGCATATGCACACACATATGAATACTCACAGATATCACAGTGATTTCCCAAATAGATTTTCAATTTTAAACTAAATGGATGAAGTTAATGAAATGGTCTTTTAGAAACAGACTGATTTTCAGTGCAAGAGAAGATGATGAATTTACAGAGAGGAAATCATTCAGACTGGTCCAAAAATGTAATATATTTAATAAGTACAACAGATTAAAGAGCTAATATTAAAGATTGGCCAGAAAATGGAATGATGACAGAAATGACTGCAAACTGATGAAGGGGATGATGATAAACTGAATACTAGATGCTGCTGTTTCTGCAGCTTTCTCAGACAAAAAGCTAAATGAAAAGTGTAGTTTTAAATGCCTCAGAGACATGAAAACATATTACGTACTGATAGAGAAAAGACAAAAAAGTGGACTTTGGATTGTAGGACTAAAAAGAAAGTTTCGAGCCGTGTTTCCCGAAAACAGGCAGTCTTCAGGGAAACACACAATGCCAATTGATCAGCTCCTTCAATTATTTATGTAATTCATTGGTATGGTCACTTGTTACCTTGTTGCTGTTTCAACATGTAACCTAGCTCATAAACTCTGTTGAGCTAACTGTTTAACTGTATTTGTAATTTAGCATGTTGACAACAGAGCTAAGCTTCAGACTAGTAGCAACCAGACTATATTTGCTGTGGTGTGTGAGGATGATGTGGATCGTATCATTAGTGGAACATATTAACATACTGGATAACTCAATAACTGCTGTAGTTTGAGTTGTCACCCCTGCTAAGGGAAGACCCCTGCCTGGTGCTAGTCACTCACTCAGTGTAAAGCTAGCATCTAGCAACATTTTAGCACACAACCATGTGCGCTCTGATTTTTTCAGTCTTTTACTTCACTTGTTTCTATTCCTCTTATTTCAGTATCCTTTGCTGCTCTGCCCCGCAGGTGTAGGTGTCCTGTAACTAGTCGCCACAGAGGCCACTGTTGCTATTGCTCGCAGAAGTGACATAATCTTGCATTAAAGCGAGAGTGTATGTGCACATTTATTTGTGCAAGTGTAGATTCCAGCATCCAAATTCTTTGAAGCTTAATGGAGAGACCCTGTTCAGTGTAACATGTTCAGTGCCAGGTTGAAGAGACAATATAGCAGAGGGAGCTGCAGCTGAAATTTTAGATACACATTTCATATATATCTTATTTGTTTTCCTACAATATCCTCTTGTGGCAACTAAAGCATGATGAACATTTTTATAGTTCTACATAGGGACCTGGGTGGCACAGTGGTGCAGTGGTTAGTACTGTCACCTCATAGCAAGAAGGTTCCAGGTTTGAGCCTGGGGCTTTTCTGTGTAGAGTTTACATGTTCTCCCTGTGCCTGTGTGGGTTCTCTCTGGATACTCCGGCTTCTTCCCACAGTCCAAACACATGCAGGTTAACTGGTGACTCTAAATTGCCTGTAGGTGTTCATGTGAGTGTGACTGGTTGTTTGTCTATACGTATGTGTTGGCCCTGCGATGGACTGGTGATCCGTACAGGGTGTACCCTGCCTCTCACCCAAAGTCAGCTGGGCTAGGCTCCAGCCCCCCCTGCCACCCTTAACGGATAAGTGGTATAGATAATGAATGAATGTATAAGGAACTGTAAGCACCTCGTCAGACTTTGTTCAGACAGACAACAGCGCTGTATGAAAGACCTAAATGTTGTTACAGAGGGGAACCAAAACAGAAATCTTTTGCCACAGTGCACCCACTGAGATTCAAGGGTGAGGGATGGACACATCAACAGATGCACTTAAATATACGGACACTATACAAAGGATTATTATCTATAATGTCAACAGATAATGGTGTTTAAAACACATTTTTAGGTTCTTACTCCTGTTACAATCTTCCTCTTGAAGGAGAGTGTGTAGTTACTGCTGACACCAGACTGAGGCAAGCTGCTGAGCTGTTCCACATCAACTGAAGCATGCCATCCATTACCCCACAATACAGCGCGCATACACACACACACACACACACAGAAACCCCGAGCACATACAGAACACCAACAGAGGGACTGTTGGAGCAGCTGGGGGCCCACTGACCCAGAGAGAGAAGACAGGACAACACAGAGTCAGTGGAGAGCTGAGGTGTGTGCCCACACACAGAGCTGTTGTTATAATCTCAGTCTGCCATCATTTTTTGTATTTTCAACCCAGCGTCACACAGATAATCTTTTGATTCTCTATAGCCAGAAACAACTACATTATTCAAAATGAACATGATTGGTCCTTGCCTCCTTGAAGTTACGTTTTCCTGCATTCAGACTCTCCTCTGAGGTCACCGTATAGTCACAGTGCACTGACAGTACTGTTGCTCTCATGTTGCTTGTATTTTTTCTAAGAACAATATTTAATTTAGCTGAAACTCCTGTGAATATGGTTTTACATGAGCTGGGGCCTTGTTGGGTCACCAAGGTTAGCACCGGCCCTGGGAATTTGCCCATCTAGATTTAATGTGCTTGACTTTGTAACTGTGTTTCTTAGGGTAACTTGTCAAGGTTCTGCAGGAGTGTGGAGTTGCACGGCCATTCTTACAAGCCATCCCTCATAATCAGAGCACGAGCTGTGGCAGCATTCTCGCAAGAAATTTAAGTATGTTCTCAATAGGTGTTGGACTCCACCAAAGCTTTCATTCATTTCTCAGTTCAGTTTCTGATTTTCATGGACATAATCTCTAGACACAGCTGGGGAATGGCGTCTGGCTTGGTGACCTCAGGACTGGATCCTTGTTTTTTGCAGGTGATGTAATTCCTATGGTTTCACTGACCCATGACACCGGACAGCTGATAGGCCCGGAGTGTCAGGCCAGTGTTATAAATGCTAAATGAAACTAATGAATCCAGCAACTCTCTCTCTCTTTCTTTCTTACACAGACACACACGTGCACACACACACACACACACATATCAGTGCATTACTCAGTTAGTGCATTGAGTGAGTGTTGCTAAGCACAGTGAGATGCTGCAAAATTACACATATATTCATGAGCAAGGGACGAGGTTAGAGTGACAGCTTACATGCAGGACTGCCCTCAGCATGCCACAATTTCACAGAACAATATTTATTCAGGGCTCTGTGGCCTTAAAAATAGACAGTGTTCTATAGTCAAGTCACTTTTTTTTTATTGGCAGCTGTTTGACTAACATTTCTGAGTCTAGTTTTTCTGAAAAAAACTAATACTCCATCTGTCCATTCATGCCATCTATTACCCCCACTTATTCAGGCTAGCCATATCTGGTGTTCCCAGGCCTGATGGAGTCTGGGTCCGCCCCATCGTCTCCTCACAGCTGGATGTGCCCAAAAACACTTGAACAGAAAGGTGTCCAGGAGGGATCCTGATTTGATGCCTGAACCACCTGAAAGAAGCAGTGGTTCAACTCCTACATCTTTCTGGGAATCTGAGCTCCTCACCTTATCTCTCTATTGGCACCCTGTTAGGGAATCACCTTTCAGCAGTTTGCATCCTTAATCTCATTCTTTCAGTCATTATCTAAACCTCATGAGAATAGGTGAGAACTGTAGTGTAGAGTGACCTATAAATCCGTGAGCTTTGCCCTCAGCCTCAGCACCCTCTTCACCACCATGGTCCAGTACAGAGTTTTGGCATCAATCTTCCTGTCAATCTCATGCTCTCCTTACTCTACTCATCAATAAGCCTTAATATTGTGTCCATGAAAGTCACAGACAGAGTCATGATGGTGGTGGAGGCCAACGCTCACTAAGATCTTTTTTGACTTCCAGCTGAGAATGTGAACACAGCTCTTACTGCGGTCATACACGTACCAAATGGGCCCCATTACCTCACCACCAGCACCACCATTAGGTCCCCAGATTTCTTCCACGCTTACTGTTTATGATTTGAAACTCGACACAGTTGAGTTTAATGGTGAAGAAAATCTTTAGGACCCGAAACAATATGCAAATTTCTTTCCCAACAAATTAAAATATCCAGTTTAAGAAAAGAAAAACTTCATAAACTGATCCTCCCCAGCCAATTCTGTTGGTAGATGTGTGTCTGTATGTGTGCGGGGATGTTATAGTAAATTGCTGACTTCATTAAGGCAGGCCTCCTCTCCTCACTCATTTAATTACCAGAGAAAAGGTTAGTGCCACAACGCAATTTACCAAATGTGATTTCTTAGCAGCTATTAACTGTGTGTGGGGGTGTAGTGACAGAGGAGGGGTCTTTTTGTGCTCTGTGAGAGCATTTGTGTGTATGTGTATGTGTATGTGTGTGTGGGGGTGTTTCAATTCTCCAAATGCTATCAAGTTCACATGCGGCCATTTACTGTTCTAGAGGATATTTCTGTTTAAACTCTGTGTAGAATGCACAGGTAATTCAGGTAACCAACACCTGCTCATGTAGACAATTAAATAATCAAACTTTGGAAGGCCAGGTTTGATACAGAGACATTGGCTCATGCCACGTGCACATGGCTTGTTAATGCCGAATGACCGCAACAGCGTTCGAATTTAATGTTCAGAAGAGGTCAGTCTCCGCAGCAGCCTTTTGTCATCACACCGCAGAGTTCGTAACCGAGAGAACAGTTGTCCGTCTTTACCGGTCGGTCAGTAGTCGAATCGCGTGACAGCAGAAAAAGGACGTCCAGAAAAGAAACAACCACGCGACGAACGGCCAGAACAAAAACACCACAGGTCAATGTTATCGTCACGCATGATGAAATAGAATGAGCAGAACAAACAGTGACGATTCCGGTTCAGAATGGATTGCTCTGCGTTTCGATCTCCGGAGAGGTCACCGCATCCTTCAACAGCAACGAGCCGACGATTAACGCAGCCGCGCCCGAACAGCATTATTTAACCGAGCAACGCGATTTCACCGTAAATCTCTGTAACAAACGCAGCCGCAGAACAATCCTCTGACCGTAACAAACGAACGACAGAGTGTCTAATGACAGCCATCTCACCACACAGCTCTTTACTCAGTTCCTCTCATCACATTGGCCAGCCCAGCTCTTCGCGTTGCCGATCATGCGTTGCCATTTCGTCCATTTCATGCGCCTGCGTTGCCGCCGAGCCATCATTCATTCCCAGCTGCACATCTCCCGTCCAGTGAGCGGCGATCTCGCTTCAATGACTATTATTTTACTCACAGAGCCAATCATTATCGCAGGTCGCGACAATGAGCCGAGCAAGACTCGACACATCAGACCAGAAGAGGCCGAGCCAGAAAATGCCAGAACCGAAGCCTTTTACCAAAGATGGTTACCGCGAGAAAGTTCAGAAAGCAAGTTTGCCACGAAATCTCCACACTTCACTACAGCTCACCGCCGTGCATAACATGACCACCATGCTGCGGTTACATGAGGCAGCCCCGACTCAACGCATCATTTTAAATTAAATGTATTGTGTCTTCGATGAGGTCCGACTGCCGCATTCAACGCATAACGGTCAGGTTTTCCGCGAAGGTGTAACACACAGCAGAGTTACGTCAGCCTGATTGTGCAACCGACATCTGCTTAAACTGGCGCAGCAGTGAACCTTCAGTTCACCGAGGTCGAGCGTTGTCGGAAGCTTTGAGGAAAACGCTCACTGCACCGAACAGAGAATTCACAGTGACTTTGCGGCCGTAGCAGCTTCGTCGATAATCCGGCAGAGAAGGCGAGAACGTTTCATGCCCAGACTTCGTTAACAGCATGTACATCCCGATCAGCACATTACTGCAGACCAGATCAAACTCCAGCCTGCTCAGCACCTGCTCATTTGGGTCAGCACAGTCAACTATCTTCCCGAACTTCTCCAATATTTGGTCAGATTACGCAACACCAGTCATGCCGTTGCGGTCAAGAGCGTTATTGTACAAAATACCTCATTGCAAAGAACAATATTCAGACCCCGCATCGCAAACAAACCGACGAATATTGTGGTCGTGTTCGTTGTGACGAACGAACATAGCACCTTACCCCAATAAACAGACGACACGTCTTCCTTTCATTCAGTTATCGCGGTATTGTGAATTGCATTAGGGTTGTCAACGAATTTAACGGACACATTGTCATTGTCATCCCACCAGAGCGAATCTCCGAAGAAAACAGCCCAGCAAAGTGAGCACGTGAACCCCACTGTGTCCCCGTTCCTTTGCTCCCTCACTACCTGTTCAGTATCATCATTAAACCCCTGGGATCTCTGCCCTCTTTTCCTTCATCGATTTCAAAGTTAAAACAGTCCAGACCAGATCCAGGTGCCCTTCCCCAAGAGCTTGCCTCTGCCCACTCCATGAAACTGACATCACGGTGACAAAGGTAGACAGTCTGATGAGGCTCGCGCACATGAATTCAGCGACGATTATCAACCTGGTTTCTGTACTGATTGCTTGATCATCGATGAGTAAAAGGTTACCTGGAATTCACCTGTAGAATGCACAGGTCATTCATGTAACCAACACCTGCTCATGTAGACAGTCCAAGCCAATCCAGTCACAGAGCCAGGTTTGATAATCAGTCGCTGGATTCATGTGTGCACTGAGCCTCATCAGACTGTCCTGCCTTTGTCACACATGATGTCAGAACCCTCATAGACAAAGACAGAGCAAACACAGTCTCTTGGGGGGAGAGAACCTGGATCTGAGTCTGGATGACACTGCCACGAAGTCCTGGGTAAAGAGGGAGAGAGAAAAAGGAGGGAGAAATAAAGAGAGGAAGGTCCCAGGACACAAATGATCCAGATCAGAGGATCTTCAGTACTGAACAAGAGATAGTGAGGGAGCAAAAGAGAAAGAGGAACTGGACAGTGAGGTTCTGCATGCTCGCCTCTCTTGTGATCTAGATCCTCACTTTGCTGAGCTGTTTTCTTCAGAGGATTCAGCCTCTGAATTTGGGATGTGACTAATATTAATATATATCCATTAAATTCATTTAACAGACCAAACAACAAAATACCTGTTCACAGTACCACGTGCTGAAGGATAAGAAAGGAGGTATTAGTAATCTGTTTATTAAATTTAAAATTATATATTTAAATTCATCACAACAGTTTTATTACACAATGTGTATCTACTGATCAGTTTTGTTTACATTATGAAGTCCCCTGAATTATTATTCTTACAATAAGAATTATTTTTCTTACAATATCTGCTCTTGGCCACAACAGCATGACTAGTGTTGCATGGCTCTGTTAAGGCAATTCAAAATAATTGGAGAAAGTTCAGGAAAGATGGATTAAATTTGTACTGGCCCAAAATGAACAAGGTAACGAACAAAACTGGGTTTGATGGGAATCTAGTCTACAGTGAAAATGTACTGATCCCAGGATATAGCTACATGCTGTGCTCCAAAGTCTGACATGAGAAACGTTCTCGCCTTCTCCTGCCAAAGTTATCAACAAACTGCTACAGCCTTTTTAAAAAGTCACTGTAAAGTTTATCTCTCTGAAGCAGTGCAGTGGAGGACTGACTGAGAGACTTTCCCCTCGGGGCTTACCGTAGCTGTGTGCGCTCGGCTGCTCAGTGAACTTTGGAGAGGTTCACTGCTGCGCTATTGGTTTAACTAGATGTCAGTTTTACTTTTAATCAAAACTGGCATATCACCTTAGTGTGGCCTACCTTCTGGAAAACCTGAAATACATTATACGTTTAGATACAGCTTGGTCCCTGGACCTCATCAGAACAAAGTGGCACTGTGCATTTTAGTTCATAATGTCTCAAATAAAATGAATGCATTAGGTCAGGGCTGCCTCGTTAAAACCAAATGTAGCCACGCAAGCGAAGCCATTTTGCATAATTATATCATGGAGTATTTTGGCACCTTCATCATGTTATACACACAGCAGTGAACTATGAAAAAGTAAGTCTTAAAATTTCATGCACAAACACTCCTGAGCTTTCTCGCAGTAACCATCTTTTATTAAAAAAAAAAACTTCAGTTCTAACATTTTCTGTGGCTCCTCAGCCTCCTTCTCTGGTCCTGTTAGTGTGTCAGGGTCTTTATCAGCTCATTGTTAATCACTGACCTGCAGTAAGCTGTTAATTGAGACTCTGTGAATTAAAGATAATAGTCATTAGAGCGAGAAGAGAGATCACCCATCACACTGAGACAGGAGATGTCACAGCTCTAAAGATGAATGATGGCTCTCAGTGTCAAGAGCACGACAGCACGGAGCATGAAAGAGGGAAATGGATGAAGATGGCAGCACACTGTTCCAGCTGCTTTTCTGAAAGAAGCTACAGAAGCTAGCCAAATGTAATGTGAAAGAACTAAATAAAAAGCTATGTAAGTGAAGATGTATCATTAAAACACACTTTACTCTATCATTCATTTTGTTATTTGCAGTCCAGAAGTTATTCACACAGCTGCGTTTTTATTTTAGAATTTACATTAAAATCATATTGCTCAGTTTAAATGTCACATATTCAGGCACCTGGCTGCATTAATAATCAACTCATTCTTCATGTGCGAAGGATCTTCCTGCAGTGGCCTCTCCAAGAGTCAAAGCACAAAGCTAATCCATTTCTCTGGAACCTCAGGTCAGTGTCCACTTCTTTTAGTTTATTCTACTCCTTCTATTTCATCCATACGTATTGTCTTATATTAAGCCTATAATTATTTTTATTCTGTATTTCATCTTGTGGTTGTTTTCTCTTTTTCTGTTGTGATATGTTTTTTCTGCTATCACACGAGTGTTTTCATTTTCTGAGCCATTATTAAAGACAGACCAAAGTTGTCACTCTCTCTCTACCTAACTGTTTCTCTCTGGTTACAGTCTCTGCAGTGTGAATGTCTGATAAAACTGCTGCAGGTTTGACCTGCTTTTACAAGACATTAAATTCTAGACACTGTTTCCTCTGTTGCAGTGGTCATTCAGCAGTGGTAAATACATATTGCACATGGCATGAGCCCAATGCAATCTCTCTATTCCTGTATATTTCCTCACCTGCAGAAAAATACATGCTAACCATGATTACATTAAAATCAATCTAACATAGGTGATTCAATAAATAAAACCCTGTATGTCATAATGATTTGAGTTATTTTCATGAATGATATTCATTTTCTAATTGATAGTATATAAATCCAAAACTGCACTGTCTTCAGCCAACGACACCGATAACCAATTTACATTAATGGTCCAATTTGACCTCAAGAGGCAGACTGAATTTAACATGCCTGTTTCACTCAGTTTTTACTCAGGATGTATTAGAAACACTAATATCACATAAACGATATTAGTAATTGACTGGGTGATAGCATGGTAATCCTGCCTGCATTTTTAAAGATGGGACACCAATAATCAAATTACTTCACTGGGTCAGTTTGACTTGATTAGGCTCATATTTCATAGACCTTAAGAATATCAATATGACTGTATATGTTTCTAATTATAGGAAATAAAATCTGCACATGAAATATAGCAAAGCATGTTCAAATTAGCAGAAATAAAGACTCCCAGGAGTGGATTAATTAATAACTTTAAATAGAGAGGTTTGATTTTTTGACAACAGTTCTGCATAATTGAACGACTTTAATGTCTGATACATTCACAGGACAAGAAAAGCAAATGATGACACTGATGAAAATATTTTCACATTGCAATGGTCATATTCTTTAACAGAGGACTAATGTGAATGTTAAGAATGTTATCACAAAAAAAAAATACATGGTAAAAAGGATCCTGCACAAGAGCTCCAAGAAGCAACTAATTACTTTGAAGCAAACTATGCTATATGTTTTGTATGAAATATAATAAAGCCAGTACTATAGAATTTTCAATAAACATTAAGGGGAAATAGTTTTATTGGATGTATGTCCAAAGTCTGCACTGTAAAATGACCATATACAACATTTATATATACAAGTGTTCAGGGAATTTATTTAGACAGTGGACCTGCAGTACACATGTTACAAATATGCAAAGAAAAAAACACTGTCAAAGGTTATTATGCCATGCAAAATGTATCTTTTCTATTGGTTTGTGCACTGCTTACATTTTTTTTAAAACTCTCTGTTCATCACAGTCTTTCTCCACCAAATCCATCTATGCTTGTTGGCTCTGGTGGTAAAAAAGTACAGTTAGTTAATAGTCTTTCACACACAGTTATTACATTAACCCTGTTTATAAAAGGCACAGTTCTGACCCTTCTTCTTGTTGGCACTTCTCTTGGTTTCTTTTCTTTTTCTTGTCCTCTATCCTCTCCTCACATCCTGAATTCTCTGCTGTTGATATTAACTCTCTTTTTACTTTTTAAATAGCCAATGTACTACTGGCAAAATTCCCACTTTCTTCCACCTGAAGTATATTTTTCAGTTTTCCTTCAGGTGCATTTGTCTTGTGTTTAACTTTTCTTGGTCTCCTTTCTTGTATCTTATGAGTCTCCAGTCTACTACTTCTCTTTATTGCAACATATGCTTGTACATGTGCATTTGATTGCATTTTATTCTTCATCTGCTTTTGTTTGTGCCTGTGACCAGCCAGATTCTCTGTGATATTGAGGGCGCCCCCATAGCCGAATGGTTAGGGCGCGTACCATGTGTAGTGGCCTTAGCAGGTCTTTGCTGCATGTCATTCCACTACTCTCCCTGTTTCCTGTCTCTCTGTCACTGTCCTGTCAATTAAGGCAAAAAAGCCTGAAAAAAAAAATACTGGGAACAAAAAATAAAGAAAAAAGAAAAAAAATCATAAAGTGGAAAAAGTGGCAACAGTATTGAGAGTATTGGCACTACAAAAGGACGACATCTTTGCTGAATCTTAAAAGGTATAATAAAAAGTAGGGGAACATGCAGAGAATACACAGAAGAAAGACAAGAAGTGATCGCACAGCTATGGAAACTGGAACTCGACATGAGTTATTGCATTTGCGTATTGAGACTGTGGAGAGTAGAGATGGCTATTTGGGCTAATTAGACAGCTTTAAAAGAAATGGTTTTGAGCATCAACGATCATTCTTACCCTCTGAGAACAGCACGTGGTCAAAAGAAATTCTAAGCTCAAAGGTAGTTTCCAACTAGTTTTACAGTGTTCTAGGGCCAAACCATGCCACATAGAGTGGTGCACGAATGAGTTCTAAAACCTGGAAATAAGTTAGCATTTTCTCGTTCCAACGTCAGTGGGCTTTTTGAATGAATGATGTTGAATGATTAGATGTTTTAAATTAGGTCTGTGGTTTTAACACAAGCTGACATAAAATACATCAGAAAATACTGCACTTGTGATTTTTTAAGCTCCTATTTGTCTTTAAAAAAAAGGCAAAGAAAACCAATCTATGCACCAGTCCACCTTTACACCCCTCTTATGCAAACTATCAATAACTTTTTTAAGATGAAAGGCTTTTGTAGAAAAGGTCAGAGCTAAATTAAATTTCAAACTGGAAGCTTGGCGGTGGAGACGTTAACGTCATGTGACCGTGGTGTAGTTTGTTTATGGCCTAATGTTAGCTTTTTACTTATGGCGATTGCATTAAAGCTTCAAAAAACAGTGGTGTTAATCTGTGAAGATTAACTTGCTGAACAGAACGTCTAAGTATCACAAACTGTTGCTAGTCACTGATCTTATTTTCTGCAATAATCCAAAAGCCAATGAAACTTTGACTTTTTGTTGAGGGAACCAGGATGATGCTAACTTCCAGGTTGGCCTACAAAAATAACATCATCCCTGCACCACTCTATTTACCGAGAAGATGTCAAAAGTCACTGACTAGGAGTCAGTGGACAGACAGAGTGAGATCATGCAGGATATTCATATTCGACACTAGAGGCTGTCTTTGAACAGAATCAGGAGTTACCATCTCTCCTTGAGTGTGACAGAAATTTGTTTTCTGCAGATTGGCCACAGTGTTGTAGATGCAACATGTGGAGGATATGTGTGGAGGTGGAGGAGTATTGACTGAGAACACATGTGTAAAAGAGGATTTGGTGTCTCCAGCATTCAGTGCACAAGAAAGAAATGTTCCTGAAAGTGGCTTAATCAAAGTTGTGTATGTATATGCATGTATGTCTGTGTATGTGCATGTGTGCGGGTATGTGTGCTGCTGCTAGGTTAAGGACTTACAAAAGCAAGTCAAGGGCTAGACACCAACTCACAATATTGTAAAGACAAACTCCACCCCCCCCCCCCCCCCCCCCCCAAGTAATTACTGTCCATTTAGATGATTACCTGTAATTACTTGTTAGCTGTCAGCATCAGACAGAAACTCTGCTTCTGAGACATAAGGAGGAGGATGGGGAGGACGTGGAGGCAGAGGAAGGTAGAATCAGAGGAAAAGTTGGAAGGGGTAGAGGAAGTAGTGAAGATGACAGAAGGAGGAGGACAAAGTGATAGAAAAGGAGCAGTATTGGGGGGGAGCAGAAGGAGATGGAGGAGAAGCAAAGGAGGAGGTGGTGGAGGAGCTGAGGACAGAGAGCAGAGTGTTGACATGTGTTTCTGTCAGTCAGGGTCAAGCGGATGCTGTCTCTTCTTTCAGCTGCTGTCCATCACAGAGTGCCTGTGAATTAATCTCCCCTTCATTTGCAGAGATGAAGCAGACCTCTGACAGCAGCAGTAATTGCAGGGCTACTGATCTGCTCTCTGATGACAGTGATGCTGCTTTTCCCACAAGTCATGTGACAGTCAGTTGAAAATGTTAAGGAGTGGCTCACTCTCAGGTCCTGTTCTTTTATATCCTTTTTGTCATGGCTCAGGATGCACAGGACTCAAATGCACAACTCAGAAATATTTAATTTAAATATTATTTAATATTATTAAATATTAAATATTTATTAAAAAGGTAAGGGCTTTGCAAGAGACGAAGACAAAAGGAAGCAAGCAAAAATCAAAGTCCCAAAAATAAGTAGTCAAAAACCAATCTGCAAAACAGGCAGATACCACAACACAAGAAACCCATGGCTAGGATGGCACAACAGCCATGTGTGTCCAAGGTGCTTGTATAGCTTGAATACAAACTGTGTGTCAGGTGTGTGCATTCCCAGATTATCAAGACTTACCTTACAGGACTGTGAATAACTTGCTGTCAGGCCTTTAGGCATCACTTTCCACTGGTCTGGATATCCCTTGGGTCTAGAGTCAGAAACACTTGATGTACTGTCTAAATTACACCTCATGGCTGCTGTCAAAAACACAAGTTCTTTGGAGTTCAAAGCAGGATTTGACTTCCCTCACCACCATGTCATGATGTCTATGCAGAGTATTTGAATGTGAACATGTGTCATAAACTGATCATTGTTAAAGGACCAGTGTGTAGGATTAAGCAGCATCTAGTGGTGAGAATACAGATTGCAACCAACTGAATACCTGTCCCCCTGCAACTACATTGGACAGTTTATGGTGGCTGTCAGGTGACAAAATGGTATGAACTACCGCATATGTCTGTCAAGTGAAAAGGTTTGTTTATATAGCTATATTTAGATATTGTATGTAGTTGTTGGTCTGTAAAACTTAACAGCTGACATGTGCTCTCTCCTTTCTTCCTCTTTGTCTTCCGTATACAAGCTGTGGCATCACTGTAAAAACGCAGAAGGCAGCACAACATGACAGACTTTGTGGAAGAGGACCTGCTCCCTATGTAGAAATAAATGGCTCATTCTAAGCCAACAAAAACACAGAGATTATTAGTTTTAGGTGATTATAGACTAATTAAAAACATATGTATGTATATTAAAGTCAATTTCTGCCAACAGATCCCTGTAAATGTTACACACTGATCCTTTAAGTTCCACAATCATCTTAGCATCTATTGGTAAAAACTGCTAATTGTTGCAGTGGGACTGGCAATTATAACAGCAAACTGTTAAGTATTGCAGACCACTGTCTTAATAATAATTTTTTTTAAAAAGTATGATGATGAACGATAACACAAATCGCAGCAGGAGAAGAAACAATCCAGCTTACACTGCACTGCAGCTACTTTAGATAACTGCTTTAATGGTTTTCAAACAGTGTGGAAATGAACTTTGCGATGTGTAAATGGACTTAACAACACTAAAATACACTGCAAATAGCTGAAACTTAGAAAATAAACCCACATGGCATTGTTAAAATGAAGGCTGTTATTCTGGGGAGCACCAGTGTGGATGTCTGAAACCATTCCTTAAATTAATGGAATATTCTGACCTGATGCTGGCATAGTGGAAAGGTTAGGGGGTGACCAAAGTTATCAGGAGTCATCCTCATTTTAAAATGCATGTCCAGTCATTTGTTTTAAGATACCAAGCCCTTGGTTTCAAGGAGCCATGGTACAGCAGGACAAGCAGAGCAAATATGAGACACCATCATTGTAAACACAAAAGGAAATATTTTTCCTGCAACTGTCAAGTTGCTATTATATATGTTTAAACGGCTTTTTACACAAATCCATTTGTTTGTGCATGAATGTAAATACATAACAGATAGCCTAGTAGCAGTGTGTGGTTGGGAAACACTAAAAATGCCGAATCATATAAAATTAAATTAAATTAAACAATCATTAACAATTAATATAAAACATCATTTTATATTATATTTTAGAATATTTGTGTACACCTATCTGCCATCAGTATTGTATTTATGCCACATACTTAACTACTGTTATTTTAGTTTTAATTATCATATAGTTATAAATTGAATGTTCTGTTGCAGTAGCTTCATAATATTTTTTCCACTATCAGTAAAATATTCTTTTGTACATCCAGAAGTCCCCGTGCGAAACAAAACTAACGAGGCAGACATTAGATTTTTCATTGATTAATAACAACGTTTCCATTTAGTGTGATCAGCTAAAACAAGCAGATACAGAACGCGGCAGCTGATCCTCAACACTATGATATCACCAGGGTTATTTTCACTTGACAAAGGTGCTCAGAGACACAGAAGACTTCATACAGGTGTTTTCACAGGCTAAGTAGGACTGACAATGACTAGTAAACTGAACTTTTTGTGTAAAATCAGTGGAGTGCTTCTATTGAGGTGGCACAAGAATGTTTTATAGCCTAAGACTAAATGTTTTATAGCCTAAGACTATATAATGGGACTGACAGTATCTGAATTAATCTGTTTTTGTTGCTACAGAAAGAAGCACATAAATTGAAAGTGATCCGTAGCTGCCCTAATTTTACATTGTATGTTATACCAAATAGTGACCCAGAGAAATGGATTTAATACACAAAGGAACACAAGAAAAAAATGTCACTTTTCTCCTCACCTTTCAGTGCTGTATGGCAAACACACAGAATGTGCTGTGTGACAGCCATATAGAAGGAAGGGATAGTAAGATATCACTGCATTACAGATCCTAATGTGAGGACTAGTACAAAGCAAAGATGAATGGACAGAAGAGGGGAATCATGGCGGAGGAGAGAAGTGAGGGTAGAGAATGAGGAGGAGTACAGAGATGGAGATATCAAATTTGTTGGCAGACGCAATTTAAAGACATTAATAAGAGATGAACACAGAATACAGGACACAGTTTAATGTTCAGGTCAGTAGCATCGGATCATACACAATCTCCATTGCTTCATTCTCATTCACTGCTGAGAGACATGGCTACAAGAAGTCCATACCTGAATGTGGCTGACATGACCACAAATATGAATGCACCACAACTGCCAATTATACTAATGCATTTAACACTTGCTGCTCTGAATTAAATTAACTGGGCAGGATCAATTCCTGGCATATGCGAATATGCTGTGTAAAATGACAGCGGAGCATTAAGTCTGTACTCCCAAGAAGAATGACACAATCAGTCATAAGCCAGCACGTGCCTCAAAACGACATATGCCGAAGCCCTCTAGTGGCCATATAGTATTTATGACAGGTCAACTGATGTTGAAATTCATAAGCTATTGTGTGACAATGTTTCTCTTGCCATATAATGCTAAGTTTAAAACTGCAAGTTTTTTTTTTGTAGGTGAGTAACTTTATTCTGTATGACAAATCTATTCATTCTGGTGAGTTTTACTGGGTACACAGCTGTAAAATGACTGCTAAAAAGATGACTGGTGATGACCGATCAGACCAAAGTGGAATGAAGTCTGTTCCAGTCTGCGGCACACACTGCAGAAAAACAGATAAACATGTCGCAAACATTTTACAGATACTGTCTTTGGTTCCAAGCCCTGTAAATATGAGAGCAGGCTTAGTGGGACTTGTAGAAAAGTAAAAGAAAAGGCTTCTTTTTATTAGTGAAGAGACCTTAAGAGTATCCAATCACAATTCCAGAACATTGTAATCTCTTTCAACAAAAATGTTCTGAAAGAGAGCAAAGAGAAGAACAAATGTGCAAAAGGATTATATATATAGATCCCACAGTATCAAAATTCATTTTAGGACTAATTTGTGTTGTCATGACACATCATTATGAAATATGTGATTAGTAAGGAATGTGAAACAGGCAGGGACAGGTATTATTATTCTGTCAACTATATAGAGATGAGAAGGAAACCCTTTTATTTAAACTGAAGGTGAGTTAAATATAAGAAAAAAAAGCTCCTGACATGAAGTTAAAATGATCAGAATGGTTAGTGGCAACAGAGAAGGGGGAAGAAAAACCAACTTTTATCAGTTACTCAAAAAACTTCATTTTTATTATTCATTTCATTCATTTAATGTTATTATTGAATTTCCCCAAAACACATTAGAACTGCTTATATATTATATTAACAGTAAATACTGATAAAAGTTGCACACACATATTTGTATCATTGACATCATCCTAAATATACGATATGGTACGTTTGCATGAGGGTTGACATGTTGGCCAGTGAGCCAATCAGTTGGTCTGACACTCAGTCAAGGCAGACACTTGTGTGTTTATACAGGGTCCATAGGGCCAGCCCTGCTGTTGCAGTCCAGCCAAAACAAGAAACCAAACGGCTCTGGAAAGGAAATGGAGTCATCAAATCTAGGTTCACGAGTCAGAGTTCATCACTATATCACACCCTTGTGTCCCATCACATGTCGTCATAAATGTGCAAAAATCCACTGATGTGGTCTCAAAAGCTGAGCTGAGTTAGGGTTCACTCAATACTGTACTGTACCCTCACAAAAATATGCATAAAGCTCCAAAGGTCACATTTATATGCATAGAGAAACAAATGTAAAGTAATACCAAAACTTAAATTGGGGAGAATAATCTTCCAGAACTCTTATTAAATTACTATACAGCTAAGGAGTAGCTGAATATATCCTTCTGTAAACGAACCTGTCTTCAAAAAAGAATGAGGCCATAGGTCATCTGTGCAAACAGCTTATTACATAATAATAATAATTATATTTCTCAAGAAAACTTCTAGCAGCTCCATAAGCCACACTTAGGTACTATTATAAGTTTACGATGACAAAGGTCTTGCACATTACTCCACCGCTCATTATTGTGACCATGACTATGAATGGGGTATGCCTGCAGTCAGAGGGATGTTACCAGAGACATTCTTGTAAGTTGTATTAAAGGGGAGGGACAAACAACCTGGCTATGATATGGTCATTTAGGTTAGAGGACTTATTGGTAAACCTGTTTGATCAACCTTAGAGATGAAAGCAGCCAGGCAAATTTCTGAGGTCTGAACAGTCATGTTCAGAACAACAATGCAGTTACCACAGCCATCAGCAGTTTGTAAAGGTGGAAGTAAATAACATATGTAGAGAATATGTTGTCCTCCCATGGGGAAAATTTCACATTTCTATTCTTGTGGATATACAAACATATTTCAAGTGAAACGTCAATTACACCTTGCCATGATTACAGACAATCAGACTGGAATCCATGCCATGTTCAATGGATTTTGCTTTATTCATCTTGTATTTCAGTGCCCAGCACAGAATGCATGGTAGTTGGTGGTGGGAGGAGAGGAGCAAACATATGGAAGTTCATTCAGTTCATTAAGTTTATTCTTTCAGTGCCAAGCGAGTTACTTCTATTCAAGTCATTAAATCCCTGCAGCCATCTGACCAGCAGGACATGCATGTTGCTAACTACATTTTACTTTTTAGTCGGGCCTCATGTCTGCTGTTCATATTCCACCTCCTTCATCACCTTCATCACTGAGAGCCAGCATTGGACACAGCTTTTCTGCCATTGGTGGTAGAGTTAGTTAGTTTCATCTTGAGATCTCTCATGTTCATGTTGGTTAACTTTTCTTTTTTTTTTTTTTTGTTGTTGTTGTTTGTTTTTGGTTGTTGAGGGCCAGGACAAAGAAATGAAAGTGGGTTCAGTCAGTCTGCAGTGTGCTGTATAAGGGCAGACATTCTGTTCAGGATCTAACTCTCTTCTGATGGGTGTGAGGCTCTGCATGTGTGTGTGTGTGTACAGTGTGCATGTGTAGTAGATAGTGAGGGTCTTAGCTGGTATGGATGCAAAACAGTTTGTGAAAGAAAATACATTTCTAGGTTGGCAGATTCTCACTATTTTCACTGTGGACCAAGACATTTACAAACACACAAAAATGCCAGTGTAAGTGTAAGCTGTTTCCAAATGGAAAATATATTTACATCGGGAATTATTCACCTTACAGAGATTTAAACTTCAAATGATAACCAGGCTACACTCAGCTATCTATTCCTTTATAATCAGGTCTTAATTCTGTCTTAACAGTAACGTTTTCACACCCTAACACAGAGCCTTTCAGATAAATCTGAAAATGAATGTGACAAAATAATCTTTTCTGAGCTGTCATTGACATCTTGGTTAATACGTGACCTAAGAATGGAACTTCAGTCAAGGGATAGTGGGTGGTCTCATACTGGGAGAGATGGTCACCCCTGTCTCTGTTCCAAGACAGTCTCTGGTGTCTTATGTGAATGTCCTCCTTGATCTTTCTCTTGCCATCCCCTGACTTCTGGTTGATGACCTTTGACCCTTATGCTGTGATTAGTTTGGTCTGGTGTTCACAGACAGTCAATATTATCTTTTTCCAGTGTTCATTTGATGATGTGATGTCATGATGATGTCATACCCCACTCAAGTCTTCCTCTCAGGTGGGGGGGGGGGTCCTGTAGAGGTGCTTAATGATTTGTGGTAAATGCTAAATAAACACTTTTTATTACCTACTTGTTGTCTGACAACAGAGAGAGAGTTAAGGAGTTGAGGGGAAAAACTAAGCAGTGAGTATGTGTATTTAAAGACAGTAAAGGTGATGGCAGAGAGTAGGGCGAGAGTGAACAGAGGTTTAACCAGTTGAGACTCAGTAGAGGAAACAGACTGCCAGTCTGACTGACATGTTAACTAACATGTTAGCGGTTTTGGTGTTTACTGACTAAAAGACTTTTGGTCAGGTGTGTCAGAGATCTTTATAAAACCAACCTGAGAACACTACTGTCAATGTATGTTGTTTCCACATGTTAACAGCACTTTCATATTTATCCAACTCACAGAGGCTTATTCTCTAAGATAAATGAGTCAGAAATATAGTCTGCAACAGAGATGAATCAGTGTGTTGCAAGATTTCTCCCATACAGTTAAAATATGAATGGTAGTGTCCTCTGTACAGCAAAGTCCTTCCATTTTTAATTTAATGAATTTTTCTCAAAGCATTGTCTTTATGGATCTCAAAGCCTGATTTATTTTTTGCTGATAGTAGATTCATTAATCTTCATCTAATGTGCTTTAAAAATAACTTGATAAGTTACAAAATTACTGATATTAAAAAAGTAACTGGTTAGAGTACTTTTGCATCACCACCGACAGTTTTAGCCGAACTCAAAGATAGACAGTGGTGTTTCGGAGCTGTAGCACTGGCGTTGTTCTCCTCCTTCTCAACAGACCTCGCTCCTGGTGTTGTGGAGCTGTGCTTAGCTTTCAGCTGCTTCTACAAATTTGAAGTAGAGTTCTTCACACGCTTATCACCCAAGCACAATTTGCATTTCACTGTGATGTTCTTTTCCTTTTCACCCATGAATTCAAAATAATGCAAATATTTCCATGACGTAAAGGCCGTCCTCTCTGCCATCTCATTAACTGAGCTACACCTGTGCATTGACACTGTAGGATGGGATACCTTCCACTAGTAGGAAAGACTGTGAGAATGTGTTTTTGTTTTGTTGTAACAGTAATGGATTGCTAAAACTGTGTTCAACAAAAAAGTAATCAGAGCACTCTAACAAGCTACTTTCTAGCACGTCACCTCCAACACTGTTGATTGATTTAAACAATATTGGCTGTAAAAATTTGCTTTAAGAATGAGACTCACCAAATGACATCAGTTTATGTTCAAGTGGTCAGAGAAGTCAGGTGACATGATTGTGAAAAAGTCCATGTCAGAAGAAGGTTGAGGTGGATGGATTGGTCAACAAAATACTGGACTTTAACACAACAGACAGCTGCTCATTTCTGATTTCTGCCAATGTTTGCTTCATAACCGTAACCAAGTGTTTATAATTGTAATCATCATGACAAACCTCCTCTAAGCTCAATGATCATTTTAACCCAAACCACAGTGCTTCTCTTACCCAACCAAACATTAACCAGAGCTGTCACGTCATAAAACATGTATTTTTCAACAGTATTTTAAAAGGAGCTGATGCTGAATGTCATTCTGCTGATGGGGGTTGCAGATCAGAAAGGATTTGTCTGTAGCTCGGACAAACAACATATTCTGCTGGAAGACTTTGTTGGTAATAACAGTACATGGTTAAAGTGAAAATTAATTGAAGTCAGGCTCAGTGTGAATGAGCTGATTTGAAGTGAAAGCTGCTGAGCTACTCCCGGGGGCCCGTCTGCTGTGTGTGTGTGTGTGAGTGTCACAGAGGGACCACAGCCAAATTGACTCCATATGTCTGTCTATTAATTGTGTGTCAGCAGAGGAAAGCCCGTGTGTGTTCCTCTGGGAAATGACACTGTGATTAACATTTCTACAGCAAAACGATCGACCCCAAAACACAAAGTGAACATGATGTGAGACAGCATGAGGGAGAGTTAGAGGGTGAAATAATCCACTGTCACACTCAAAGTTAACAGAAGCTTATACAGGGGCCATGACTCCTCCTATGATTTAATTAACCAGGGGAGAAGTTCAAAGCCATGACAGTGTCAGGTGTTCTGATCTCTGATCCAGGTTTTCCATATATTTTTCAGTGGAGTAGCTCTGCTCCAAAGGATGCAGGGGGTGGGGGTCAGAGAGAACCTCTCTCTGCCTCTACCCTCTGTCCTCTATCTCCATCTAAATGAATGAACAAGCAGACACAGTGCATGTCTGCCTTTTAATTGACTGAATTATTTCATTAATCACTAATTAAAGAAATGGCTAGCAATTATAAAGACATACAAGAAATAGATGACCTCTTACCTCCCATGTCCAGATCATGTGCTTTGTTGATTTAAGGCAAAATTAGATTATTTAAGTATTTGAACAAACAAGTGATGCCTTCAATTTTCTTGTGAGGACAGTCTCAAAGAAACACACTCCTTCCCTAAAGGTAAAAAGTACTGCTAATACAGGACAAAACTAATGATTACGTCCAGAGACATGATTTAACAAAGTCAACCATTCAATAATGATGTTGGAAAATTATGTAAACCTAAGCTGCTGCTCAGAGGCTGTCAGGGAAGATACTGGCAAAACAACATAATTTGACAGTGCACCATGTATCAGGTATATTACAAAAGATATGCAGTTTCATCAGTGGTTTTCATTTACATCTGATTTTTTTAAAGGCCTTTGGGAGACACTGGCAAAATCAAACTTGACTCTCTGGTTGGCTCCTCCTTCTCATTGCATCATCAATAAGATGATGTCTTTTTGAAACAGGAACATGAATTGTTTCACTTTTCATGAAGACAGAGGTGTTGTTTCCCACCCTGCTTACATATTATTCATCTATGGATTTAGAAAAATGCATTGTTGATGTTGATCTATAGTACACAGCAACCCCACTTCTACACTTACACTGTGTGTGTGTGTGTGTGTGTGTGTGTGTGTGTTGGTTGTATGATTTATTAACGTCCCGTTGAGAGGTTTATAAATCTGCAATATGCTTTCCCCCGCAGAGCCATTAACAGACAATAGACAATTGATTCAGTGTAAATCCCTACTTAACCTGCACAGTGTCACAGCACAGACTGATGTCTGCTGCTGCTGCTGCTGCTGCTGAGAGAAACATGTCATATCTACATCATGTTGATCAGCTGCCAGATCATTTTAAACTTCACATAAAAACCTACAGAAGTGCCTGTCTGCAGCTTCCATTGACAGTGTTCATCCCCCTCCCTCCGCTAGAATTTGGTTGAAGTGCTTAAATTGAACAGTTTGCTCTTCACTGACCAGCTGTCAGACATGTTGATGACAGAATGCTCATTTAAATCTGAGATTTATCACTCCTGGAAATTTTTGGATTTAAGTTAGGTCTTTCAGCTTGCACTTCCTCTCAGGCTTGTCAGAGCGTGTGACATATGTCTAAGCATAAGAATTTGAAGGAAACTGGAATTAAAGCTAAATTAGTAAAGGAGCAAGGACATTGCAGTTGATATGTGTATATGTGTATAAATATATATTACAGTAAAAAAAAAAAAAAAAGAAAAAAACTTTTTGTTACAGTCTACATCCACAAAGTACATTTTGATATTAATTATTACTTAACATATCATCTGCATTAAGAAAAACAGTATACAATACATATATACTGCATTTTGCATTTATCAATAGTAGTTTGTTAGCTGTCTGATTGTAGATCATATTGCTTTATGTCAGTCAAAGATTAAGTTTATGGCATAGTTTTAGACTTAAATATTACCACAAACCTTGGGTCAGTGGGTGAGCTAATGGTATCAGTTACACAGCTGTGATTACTAGTAAAATTCAGTAAAATGCTAAAACTAGTACTGTACAGATGGTGGGATCTTCCATAATGAGAAACTGTATGTTAATTTAAGAGAGGTTTAAGACGCTGTTTCTCTCTTCATCTCCTGTGCTCCCCACTGTACTCCATCCTCTTCTCATGCATGTGCCTGATCAGTGTGACTACTCAGTTCATTGTAGTTAGACTTTTAATTACCACTCAGTTTTTCTGCTTTAAATATATTTTGTTAAGATCAGTAAAATAGAGCTCAGTAAACCAATTACTGAAAAACTTTTTTATTTTCTTTGTGTGTGTGTGTGTATGTGTGTGTGTGTGTGTGTAGGTCACAGTGGAGTAAACCAGCTGGGAGGTGTGTTTGTGAATGGGAGACCTTTACCTGATTCTACCAGGCAGAAGATAGTGGAGCTGGCACACAGTGGAGCTCGACCCTGTGACATATCCAGAATACTGCAGGTAAACTTATCATGTTGATAGTTGATTCTCACAGTGATAGTATATATACATATGCAGACACATAGTAGACATGTTACAATACACTATGTCCCTGGACAGAGTTAGCTTTAATGATTAGGAGTTCAGCATGCAGTTGCGCGTTGTCCGTCAGTGTGCATCAAGGCCGTCCTCCCAAGAAAAGCAGCGGCATCAGTTATTTGCTCATATACCAACATATGACCTATGTTAACATGTAACTGACAAGCTCTGATGGCTGTGTGAATTATGACCATTGTCTGTCAGGGAGAAATGAGGGGGTAGTGTGGTGCTGTTGTAGAGCCACCAAGCTTTGTAGGGAGGAAGTCAGAGAGGATGATTGGATTGACAAAGCATCTGACTGAAGACTACTGCTCGTTTCCTGGTTCTTACAATCACCAATTGTTTTGCTTAAAAGGTATTTATAACTGAAGCTGACGCAAGTGACATTAGTTAAAGCGGTTTATTAGATTTTGCACAGCTCCCTCTGCAGCCACAAAAGGCTTAATACAATTTTTTTTCACATATGGAGTAGTACCATTTCAACGTGTATAAATGGACTTTGATGTGGTAAACTGGTGGAGTTTCCCCTCATAGGTGCTATATATATATATATATATATATATATATATATATATATATATATAGCCAACATTATCATTAAAAACTTTTTACTTACCAGTCTAGGAGAAACATTCTTTCCTTCACTCCTTTACTCACCAAGCGTGGAAAGCAATACCAAAGTTAACAGTTGTTTTGCTTCTATTTCTATCACTTCTTTTCTTTGACTGAAGTTAGTGTGCTAACCAGCTAGCTTGTCCCATCTTGTAATAATACTTTATGATAGTGTGAATAGAAGCTCTTGGCATATAAACAGCTGTTAATGCTAACCATGGCTGTGTAGCAACAGTAAAAACTTGCATGTAGCACCACTGCCATGACCATTTCCCAGATCATTGAAATAATATGTGTAATGTGTACTGTTTTTGGCTCCAGGTGTCTAACGGCTGTGTCAGTAAGATCCTGGGCCGGTATTACGAGACAGGTTCAATCCGTCCTCGGGCCATAGGAGGGAGTAAACCCAGGGTTGCCACTCCAGAGGTGGTGGGAAAGATTGCTCAGTACAAGAGAGAGTGTCCGTCCATTTTCGCCTGGGAGATCAGAGACCGACTGCTGGCAGAAGGAGTCTGCACCAACGACAATATACCCAGTGTAAGACCCTCCTGTTCTTCAGCCAAGTCATGTCAATTGGAGGTTTGTGCTGGGCAGGCTAGCCAAAACTCTGCACTCACTGGTAAAACTGTTCTTAGTACTGATGTTTTTGTTACACTGTATCAGTTGGCTTGCAGGCTTGTGAGAGTGAGAAACACAGAAACCATTTAGGCAGACACATAAAATCTTACGAAACACACAGACCTTAAATATCAACCTCATTTAAATTGCATATAAAGTCAATACTGGTGTGCATCAGACACTTATTATTTTACCATTTTCTACTTTATCCACTATGGAGTCCTCAAAAACACTTTAACTTGCACTTTAACTTTGTTACTTTGTTACTTCTGTGCCTTTCTTATATTATATTTTTTATTTTTATTTTTCTATTTTGGTCACCCTTGTTTCTTGCTGCTGTAACATGTGAATTTCCCACAAGTGGGATAAATAAAGTCTATCTTAATCTTAATCTTAATCTTAAAAATCTACAAGGGAATGGAAAAAGGTAGGGTCTGTGGCACACACTACTTTCTGCCATCAATGATACAATGCAATACTCTTTGCATCTATGAAATGCATTTCTGTCCATTACTGTTGGACACGACTAAACGGCTGACAACGATGATGAGAAAATGTCTGAAATTTACTGTCTCAGTTTACTGCTTAGTACTGTGGAAACCATTTAGTGTTGAATGAATGAATGAAGGAGGGGCTGATTTTAGACACAGCCATCGTCTTCACTGAATAACGCAAAACTTTGCCTTTGCTTTTGAGATGACTGCCTTATAAATTACAGTAATACGACACTGTACTTGTCAATGAAGATTTAAAACCTTGATGATACTAAGTGTCTCAGTTTAAGCTTCTGCTCATAATTTTGAGGAAAGGTCAGATTATTTACATAATTAAATTTTTTCTTTGGTCCAACAATATATTTAAGTGTGTCACTTGGGATTGTATTTCTTCATAACAACAGCTCACTCCATGCAGATAAGACACATAAGAAACGGTCATATTAAACTTCATTAAACGTTTTGACAGTCGAATACAGCAATAAGCGGGTCGTCAGATATATAGTTTGAGACCCTTGCTATAAATCAATCTGGTGACTGAGTGTTTATCAAGTAGTGACAGGAGTTATTTCAGAGACAGCACAGATGTCCCTGTCATTCAAAGACAGAGGGAATTTGTCAAAATCAGGACAGACAGATAAAAGATGACACAAGTCTAGCTGGACTAGCTGGGTAAATGTTAGCAGGGATACACTGAGACAGAGGAAACTGAAACATGTCTCCCAACATTTTAGATTATATTTGTAGAAGAACTGTGCAGTTCATTAAATGAGAGAATTTACTCATTTGTGCCGTTGGGAAGCTGCTGTCTTTGTCTTTCAACGCTTTGTTATCATCTCAGTGAAGTTGAAGTGGTGGTTGAAAATATTTTCATCAATTAATTATTAATGTTTAAAAAAAAAACTCACCAGTCAAGCAGATGAACCGAGTTTAAAAAGACTTTTGATCAATTTGTGTGCCACTCTATAACTCATAGTTGACCTTACTGGTTTTTCACAAAGTCTTTAACATTACTTAGTGGGAGCAACAGGCCTCATTAAATCTCCGTAGTGTTTCTTTTAATGGACATGAGGGGACCGTCTGAAGATTGACAGTGGGTCATAAATGTGTTGGTTTGGTTTTTGACAGTGATGGGTTTCTTAGATTTTGTCCACCAGTGTCTTTCATATCCAACAAAATAGTTGTTCTTATGTAATCCCGTTGTGTTTATCGGAAGGTTTCATCAATAAATCGAGTGCTGAGGAACCTGGCCAGTGACAAGCAGCAAATGGGCACAGTGGGAGCTGAGGGGATGTTTGACAAACTCAAGATGCTCAATGGACAGACCACCTGGGGAGGACGCTCAGGGTGGTACGCTGGGACTACACTCACTACCACAGGTAAGACACTAATCCATACTACTACTAACTCTACTGCTGCTCCTACTTTACTACTACTACAATACTGGGACTATCACTGCAGAGACTCTGAGGACTGTAACTTCCTAAACCCAAGTGCAGGTGCAAACACACACAAAGCTATGTCAAGTCCTGCCTATGTGCAGCATATATAACACCCCACATATATAGATATATGCTGTCAACAGCAGACAATGTCCTTTTATGAGTTGTTATGTAAACTGACATTTTAAAAAATCATGGGGCCAGTGGATATAATGAAATAATAATTTAGTTTTTCACTCTGAACCAATAACTCATAAACAAACAAAAAAACAACAACAAAAAAAAACTCATGGTCCACTCACAAAACGACAAACCACTTGCGCACAATAATGTGTATTCAGTTTTACACATATTTGTCCTGGCCATGGATTATCATCAGAGTTCACCTACCCATTTATTCCAATGAAAGCTTGCCTTCATGTGGTGTGGCCGACTACACATATGTATTAGTGTCATTCCTTCCTTGTACCAACAGTGGACTTTACACTGAGATGACATCATGGACAAAGGAAAAAAAAGGTTTTCTGGGTTGTAGTAATTACAAATATTAAACCTTGCAGTTGAAGGTGTCTGATAGGTCTGTAGGGAAAATACTGTTTACAGCTCAGTTAATACTGCAGGACCTGTCTATCTTTCCTAATTTATCCAGGTTTCTGCAAATTTAATTCACAGATTTTACTATTGTTGCAAAATCTGGTGCTGGTGTTCAAATATCAAGATGCTGAAATTTTGTTGACATGATCTCATGTCACATTCAAGTCACATTTTCCCCAATTGTTCAGTGTCTTTGTGTCTTATTTTTTAAAATTTCTACAGTAAATTGTCTGCTTACAAATTTACTCAAAATTCACATTATATGCGGCAGCAGCTACACTGTATAGAGCTGACTTGAGCAGTTTCCCCTCCTTTTCCCTCAGTGTGTGTGGCTGAGGGCCCCATTTGCTATATGGAGTTGGCTCATCTGCTGCTCCTCCTCCAGCACCCTGGGACTACAACAGTGAAATGAAATCATGCTATACTACCACCACTGCTGCCTCCCCATCAGTCTACAGCATGTTTGTGCCTGTGTGTGTGCGTAGGGGGGAGGGATAGGGGGCGTCTGCTCTCATTTGTGTCTCTTTCTGCCTGACTGACTGTGACACTGAGCAATGGCTTCATTCTGTTTTGCAGTCTCTGTCTGCTGGGGATAATGAATAATTAGGCTAGCACCACAAATAACATAAGTTCCACAGGGAGCAGGAGTCAAGCTCTCATCTGCTCAGAGATCACATGTTGGAGATCTCCACTCTGAAGTGCCCTGTACCTTCACTCATTTTAACTCACATGCATGGTTTAATTTAATGGATGTGAACATTACATATTGTATTGTCTGATGAGGTCCTGGATTTTAGTAAAGTACTGTGTACTGCAGCCATGGCTTTAGTTTTTATTGCTAATATACCTGTTGGACTGTGCAGCTCTTACAGGGACAGAGTCTCACTCAGCATGGGATAGCTTCTTATAACATTGCACTTTAAAAGAAAAGTGCTAATTTGATAAAGTATGATCTAGTAACTTCATTTAATAATAATAATATATTATTATTATTATTAGTAGTAGTAGTAGTAGTAGTAAAGTATTTATTTATTTATTTATTTTTTTGTGTAGCACCTTTCATGCAAGGATGCTATGGTCAAAAAACAACAAGTACAATAAAAAAAATAGGTATACAAGTAACAATAACAAAACTATTTGATGGCAATACAGTAATAATAAATAATGGTTAAAAACAATACTAATAAAACCAACAAGAAAAATTAAATCATCTCTAAAGATTAAAATTCATACTGAATTACCCCAAATTGAAAGTCAGGTTTTTCATTTATTTATTATTTAGGGGAGTTTGCTGTCCTATAATCTAGGGGGAGAATATTCCACAGCCTAGGGCCATAAGAGCAGGAAACACCAGGGGCTTCTAAAGGAAAGGCAGCAGAAGATCTGAGAGTTCTTGTTGTAACATGAAATGAAAAACAGTCACTGATATACAAAGGTGCTGAACTGTGTCAGGCCTTAAATAAGTAACATGATTTTAAAATTAATTTCAAAATATACAGGTGGCCAGTGCAGTGCCATGAGCAGTAGGGTGACATGATCTCCTTTTTTTGCAGTTATCACTGACTGCAGCAACTGAATTAACTGAAATTTTCTTATAGAATTTTTAGGAGGCCTGTTAAAAGAGAGCTGCAGTGGTGTGGTTGTTAGGTTTTCAGTAACACTCTTTAAAAACTATTTTTAAAAATAAAAATAATGTTTTTTCAGAGTCTGAAACCATTTCCAGTTCTGTAACTTGTGCCTCTTTGGACAAACATGGCTGTAGTGTGTGTCTTTCTCCTTTTGAAGCAGAGTCTCTCTCTTTTTTCTTTTTTCTCATTTAGTTAAAAAAAGATTTCTTATTCATCCACATATTAATTTTAGTCAGACATAATATGAGCACTCATAAGAACTGGGGCATCCAACTCTCATCTGTATAACACTGAAATTTGACGTCATACTGACTAATAATTCTGCCCAGATGGAGCATATATACAGAGAACAGGATAATGCCTATGATCCTATCACAAGACAATAATCAATATCAGTCTGTGACACAAAAGCACCTAAAGCAACAGAAAAAATTCTGTCTTACAAGTTTGAGTGAAACCAGTCAAGTACTATACCAATAAGACCATTTCTCAAGTCTATGGATTCTAAATGAAAATCTTTTTTTTTAATCCTGCACTGTATTTTGAATGCATGACTGTTATTTAAAGGCTAATGGGATGTTTTTACATCGTCTTGTAGTTTTTTTTATATTTATAGAATGTGAAAACTTCAATCCCAGCTGACTGTGAATTTGAGCATTGTTGGTCTGAAATTATATTAATTCTAATTCTTTTTTTACTCCTTCCTTTTTTCTACTTTTACTACTACTCCTTTCTTTCCTGGTGCAGAGTGTCCACAGGCAGAGGGAGGGGAGAGCACCATATCAGTTAGTTCCAATGGTGAAGACTCAGAGGAGACTCAGATGAGACTTCAGCTGAAGCGAAAACTGCAGAGAAACAGAACATCTTTCACACAGGACCAGATAGAAGCACTGGAGAAAGGTTACTGCTGCTTGTTCATCAGTCCGTCATACAGCTGCATTCACATTAGGACATCATATACCCACAAACGACATGTACATTTATATATGTGGGTAAAAATAATGAGCTATACAGCATTGTTCTATGTGTACGTGTCATTTTAGTTCATTTGTAAGTGTGGAAAACATCCACTTTGACACAACTGAGTTGGTTCAGATACACAGTTTACCAGTCAGACAACTAGGCAACGTTTACATGATGACATGGTCGTCACTGGGGATATAAAAAAACACGTTTCACTAACTTCATTACCTCATTTTATTTAAAACCTGATTTTGGAGAAATTTTTATATGTCTCCAAAACAGGCATCGAGTTCTACTGTACTAATAATCAGACACAAAGATAAATGACGGCTCAGCCAGTTTTGAATTTATCAGCCCTTACTGTTTAGTCAACTGTCATACAGTCCTTGTTGTAGTGTGTTTAATTTATGTTGCGCTTGATGTTTGCATGTACTGAAAAACAGGCTTGCTGCTCTGAAAATGACAAATTTGTCTGAAAACATCCAGTTATTAACAATGCTCTGGAGCAGCAAGTCACATCATCAACTAAACATTTGCAGATTGGTCTGGGCTGAACTGATACTCAGCAGATGTTTGTCAGACTTAAATCTAAGGGACTGTACAAAAACATCTCACTTTCTGCAAGGAAGTGAATAAAAGGTCAAACTATTCTTGTAATCACTAATACAAGTTCTATTATCTAGCTGATTGTGAAATAAAGCCCTGAAACAGATACAGAATTGTTGTTTGTCCTTTGCACATGGCAAAGCAAACATTAAACAATAATTTATAAGGATTTGATCCCCTACAAGTAATCTTACCAGGGAAGACATATGCAAAATATATATTTGGGATGACAAAGTTAGACCTCCCAACCCAACTACAACAACACAACCCATAAATTCACATTCATTACAACAAATGTTGAAAATAATTACTTCACTATTATCATCACTCAATACAGCTATATTCACCATCCTGCTGTATATCAGCAGTTATTATCATGTAATGACACAATGTGTTTTTTTTCTCCAGAATTTGAAAGGACTCACTATCCAGATGTTTTTGCCCGAGAACGTCTAGCCAACAAAATAGACCTTCCAGAAGCAAGAATACAGGTGGGTTCTTGTGTGTGTGTGTGTGTGTGTGTGTGTGTTGCAGGACTCCTCTTGTTCCTCCTGAGTAATTTTAAGTGATGGGGGCTAAAATCCTCAGTCCTTGTGATACGTTCCATGGAAAAATACAGCAGTCTGAGTCTTAGACAAGATCAGTGGGTATCTTCTAATGTATTTTTAGTTCGAAATTCAAAATTCAGCTGAACATTATTTACATTATGAACATGGAAGACTGCAGATATTGATCCCATTCAATTGCACTGAAATTGCCTTAAGAAGGGATCTTAAAGAGCTGGTATAGGCAGGAGGAATGATTACAGTGACCAGTGACCCCATCATTTTACATGTGAACATATTGTGGAACTTGTCTTTTAACCTCATAACAACCAGTGTGTTTTTTTTCTTTCATATTGTGGCATGTGTAGGTTTGGTTTTCCAACCGACGAGCAAAGTGGAGAAGAGAGGAGAAGCTGCGAAACCAACGGCGCCAGATGTCCAACTCCTCCAACCATATCCCCATCAGCAGCAGCTTCAACACCAGTGTTTATCAGCCTCTACCACAACCCACTACACCAGGTACTGATGAGGACATAAACTCAACAGTCTTTATACTGTGCATTTGAAAACCATAATAACTATTCAACATTGTTTTAATGGAGACAAAGTTCTTGTATGGCTAATCAGGCAACATTTGACATTTTAGAACTTTGGCTTCTTTTATTCGATGAAAAGTAGAAGATTTTGTAGAAAAACATGTTTATAATCCTCAACAATTAAGAAATATAATTTTCTTTTCATTACTGAAACTCAGTATTATATAAGCACTTATTATCAATACGTTTCAAATGATGGTTTTGTCCAAAGTGATTTTTTTTCACTTATATATTCCTGAGTGTGTGTGCTGGAAGAGCTGCAGATCAAACCACCTACCCTAGAATTAATGGATTATCTGCTTTACCACTGAAGCCCAGGTGGTAAAGTCCTGAGTCTCACAACTTGAGACTTTACTTGTGACATACAAAACAATGACCTGGACCAACTATCTCTCCTTCATAGAGATATGCTAATAGTTTGTGAAATGAATATGATTCTCTTTGTTTTCTTCATTTCACCTTCACTATCTCCCCAGTGTCCTTCTCATCAGGATCCATGTTGGGAAGGCCAGATCCAGTTCTGTCCAACAGCTACAGCATACCAGCCATGCCCAGCTTCAGTATGGCTGCCAGCCTGCCGATGCAAGTAAGATTATTTTACACAACTGAACAATACACAACTAATCCAGTCTGTATACAAACACCAGTACACCTAGAGTTAACTAGCTGATATACTTATGGACAGTTGATGTGTTGACTGCAGTTGAATGTTTGTCATGGGCAAACATGGCTCAGCATGAACCTCCAACTCTTGTAGAGTTAGAGCCCTACTTGTCTCCACCACTCCAGTATGAGTCAGGCGTCTTAGTGGCTACAGCAAAAAAACACAGGACTGACCAACAAAGAAGTTGAGCCTGGCTAAACTTTTGCCATAACAAGATCTGATGTTATATGGGAATGCATTGCGTGGGCCAATCAAATACAAGCACAGATTCCTGGTAGATTACTTTGTGATGCTGCACAGGGTACCTGCTGATTACCTCAGGAGTGTCATGATGGAAGATAAAATAATTGCGGCCATGATAGCTTTCCAGAGTAGTAAAATACTTCCTCATAGTGTTATCAACTCCCGTACAGTGTTTTGGTGTCTTATAAGATCTGAAACTCATTGATGTACAGTATGTCTCAAACTAGACCTCCTGGATTATATTTCATCAGCCAGACAATCTACATGTATCTCATGTCTGGATGGAGACAACCACATGGCTGCATGGCTGATGGTGTGTGTCTCACCACCAAAACACATCAGACTGAGAGCTGAACGTCTGATGGGAAAAAAATATTCTCTTTTACTTTGGAGACAGATATTGGGACTCATTGAACAAACATCTTCAGTCTGGAATAGAGAAACCACAAATTAAAGCTCTTGTGCAATGACTTCACTTAGCCACGAAGGTTGTTACAAAATGATAAGCATAAGTCTGTCTTGAATGAAAGTGCCTCTTCACCCTTGGCTGTAACCTTTGCCGTGAAAAATTAGTTATTAAAGTGAATTAATTGAGACTTTAAAGAAATGTTCTTTCTCTCTGGTGTTTTAATGGCTTATATTAATTTATGTTTCCAGGCATCCAGCCAGACCTCTTATTCCTGCATGCTGCCCACCAGCCCTACTGTAAATGGAAGAAGTTATGAAACATATACTCCTCCACACATGCAGCCACACATCAACAGCCAGTCAATGACGTCTTCTGCAACGTCGTCAACAGGTAGGAAGTTACTAGTAACTGGCTACTGTTTGATGCTCTATATACCCTACCCTCCCCTCAGCCTGTGTCAACAGGATGTGTGTCAATACATTGTTAGATGAGACAGGACAGAAATTAATTTGAGTTTCTTTCTTACACATAAACATGATGATGATCAGTGATGTAGCCATTATAATACATCCCTCTTAAAACCCTGAACTGATCATTCTGACCTGTCACTTCAAGTGGTTCTGTTTTTTTCCCCCCCAACAACTTGAGCTGCACAACAAAACATAAAACTGACTTCAGTCACTTTTCAAAGATTAGGTTATCAGTACGAGATATCAAGTTATATGTACCATGTTCTATACCTCCTCCTAAAATGGAAATATTGTGAATTTGTTATGCATTTTTTCATATTAATTTCCATAGAATTCCCCTGATATTTTTGGTATCCCCACTCAAATACACACTACGGTTCTGTGGGTTTGGACAATGCTTATCTGTAGCTATTAGTTTGTAATGATGGAAGGTCCAAAACTAAAACATGCAGACACCTCTTACAAAATTAAATTTAAAGATAAGCTTTGATCAAGAATTCTGACATTATTCTGTATTGTTTTTGGTGTAGCCCATCTTACATCCTCAAAAACCTATACTCAGCTCTTTCCATGACATCTGCACAGTTTCATTGGTTCAAATGTGCTGTGTAGAATTTCTGCTTATGTCTGTCCATGGCCTTTAAAATTGACTTTGCTTTCACTCAATTATGTCTTTAAATGTTGTTGTTTCACTTCTGTCCTCTTTGCTCTCCTTATACCAGGACTGATTTCCCCTGGTGTCTCAGTTCCAGTCCAAGTTCCAGGAAGTGAAGCGGACATGTCACAGTACTGGCCACGCCTGCAGTGATGTCATTTCAGACAGCAGTCATCCTTGCCTGCAGTGGCCATCAGCAGTGGCTGCAGCAACAGGACTGTATGGGATATCAGAGTATGTTCCATCCCTACTTTGCAGCTTGAATGTCAAAAAGGACCTGTCATTGACTGAAACAGACAAGAAATTACTCTCATTAATGCTTGCAGGAAAACATTAAAACCAAATTCTCAAGACAAGCAGGACAGAAGGAGTTTGAGTACTCTTCAAGTTGAAGGATTTTGATATGACTGTAAACTTTTACAGGTTCAGCTACAACTGGATCAAAGGTCTTGGGGAGTCCACTCTCCATATCATCTCCATCTGCTGCCATTCCAAGTCTGGTTGGTGAAGACATAATGAACAGCTCTATCCTGAGCTGTACTCAGGAAGGTGGACTGAATTTTAGTAAGAATAAACTCCAGACAGGAATAAACTGCTCTGTGTCCATTTGGACATCCTGTAGGAAGGCATATTACCTCTACTTTCAGTTCCTAATTTAATATCATGTTGGTGTATTTGTAGCAAAAAACAAAGATGTTGATGGAAATGTAAAGGGAAGAATTTAATGAAACTTGAAATTAATTGCCTGCTGTGAATCAGTTTCATCAGCAGATTCCAAAAGACCTGGCCTGGAATGTGTATAGAATTTCAGAATGTGGAATCTGGTGATATGTGTTTGGTATTGTAAAAAAAAAAAAAAAAAAAAAAAAAAAAAAAAAAAAAACCTGACCTGGATGTGATCTGCTGGCATAGACTCTGACTTTGTCTGTTGGGGTGGGAGGGGGGTCTCAGTTTGTTTTAATTCCAAAGCTCCAATGTCCAGAGATTCAACAGTAAATTAAATACTGAAAGACTGGCGACAGAACAAACACTTTGCTAGTGCATATTAGATTGTGTCTGGGATGTAAATCTGTTTCTAATTTCAAAGTGTAAAGTATTTGTCTTCTCCAGTGGTCTGGGAGGGTTTCCATAATAAAGTTATTTCAATTATATTCCTAGTTACATTCCATATTATTGTTATATGTATATCCCTGTAAGAAAAGCTCTGATCTGAAGTGAAATCTAGTCTCCAACCCACCAGTAGAGAGAATCTATGAAAAGCACTTAACTTGTCAATCTGATATCTCTGTGCTGTGTGGAGAATATAGAGCAGACCAAAACCCTTTGCACACACTCCTAAGCTGAACAGATGGTTGTTCTGCTGATGGGTACTGGTTGACATGTACACCATCATGAAGCAGGTGGTGTTCAGTGAGTGCTATATATCCAGTGTGGTTTTGTGGTGGCACAATGACCAGCACATGCAGCGCTCCAATCATTAGTTTTTTTCCTGACCTTGAAATTTTATTTGCCCGTCTGCATGGTATTTTGGTGCTCAGCACAGAATACATGGTGTACAGGTGGGAGAGGAGGAACAAACAGGTGTGAGGTTCATCTAATGAGGCACTGCAAAGTGAGTTTTTGGTATTTTGGTTGAAATTGGGTCTGAGAGTAGATGTCTTAGGCTCACATCTGTTTCTTCCTATATAGTCCTAATAGTCACTCTGCCACTTTGGTGATTCTTTTAACAAGAGCAAACCAAGTACTCAGAGCAAATATGCAGCCATCTGAAGGCAGCAGGACTCATACTGCATGTTAATAACTCATCATCTTTTCTACCACAAATACTGTAGCACTACACATTTACACTCACCAAGCACTTTATTATTTTTAGTTTGCTCATGCATTTATCCAATCATTTAATCATGTGGCAGCATTAAATCATGCAGATACAGTCAGGCTTCAGTTTATGTTCACATCTAACATAGTGAATGGTAAATGGACTGTACTTATATAGCGCTTTTCTAGTCGTATCGACCACTCAAAGCGCTTAGTTTGGTGTTCCTAATAAAGTGCCCGGTGATGTATATCCCAGTAATCAAAACACCAAACGTGGTAATGACTTTTGAAAGAATGCTGCTCATCCCTTTCACACACTTGGAGAATCTGTGACAAGGAGCCCTGAGGCGACTCTGTCTCCTAGAAATTACATTTATTTACAACTAATGGCCATCAGTGGTGCTGGGAGAATTTCCTTTGGCGTGATTGGCTTGCAGTGTCAAAATGCAAAATGAGATGGGTAAATTAAAGCGAAAACAACACAGAACAGCTAAAGTCACTCAAAACTCTAGCCTGCCAGCCCCCTCACGCTGGCTGTTAATCTGATGGTATGAGCTCTGCCTGTCATCACTGTGATTGGTCACAAGCACGTACACATCAATGTAAGGTTCAGTCAGTGCATGGAGTGTGTGTGGAGAAAAACATGGGCAGCACAGGTGAAAAAGAGAACGTGAGAAAGAAAAAAGGCGCTAACACACTACCCTTCCAGAGCTGATTCTACATTTTAAAAAACTAATAAATGGCATCAACATGTCATGTTGTGCTATGTGCTGTAGGAAAGCAGGAAATGTTTATGCATGGAAATAATGAAGAAAATACAGACCAGTATATTGTTTTCTGTCAGGTGGAAGCACCTCTAGAGGGACCAGAGTTTCATGAAAATCCACTCAAGTCCAAGAGCTGTGAGGAGTGAAAAAAAAACAGAAGTGCAAAAGAATGTATATATAAATATTTATTCCGAAGGCTTTCATTATGGAAGTGCTATTGACTAACTCTTAAAACTGGCTGTTATTCACTATTTTGTCACTATTTTTTGTGTGTAGTAATACAACTAAAAGATACAGTAAAGATAAGATAGACCTTATTTTATCCCACTTGTGGGAAATTCACGTTACAGCAGCAAGAAACAAGGGTGACTAAAATAGAAAAATTAAAAATTAAAAATATAATATAAGAAAGGCACAGAAGTAACAAAGTTAAAGTGCAACAATCAGCATTAGAAAAAGTCTCTGTAATAAATAGAAAAATGTGCAGTTGTGAAATGTGCAGTTGTAATATATGTGTGAGCATGTAGAGATCGGCCTGGGCTGACATTATATTCCTGCCCTTATTATTATCTCAGTCCGGCTCTGGAACATAACATAATGAGGAACTTGTGGCTCGCCTGGTTTAGTGTGTATAAGGCTAAGTCCTCACCACAGTGGCCCTATACTGCCTGTCATCCCCACTCTCTCTCTCCCCTACTGTCGATAAAGGCAAAAATTAATTTAAAAAAAACAAACATATTGCAGTGAGTTGAGACAAAATGTGTTTATTAACATTCAAACAAAACTACGACCTTTTCTATACCTTCATTAGAGTGCCTTGTCTCTAAAACCTAACCACAGACAGACGTCAGGATGTGAGGTTTCTGCCTCTTAAAAGGAAGTTTCTCCTCACCACTGTCACCTAGTGCTGCTCATGGTGGGAATTGTTGGGTCTCTCTCTGTAAATATAATAATATAAAGAGTACGGTCTAGACCTGCTCTATAAGAAAAGTGCCTTGAGATTCCTTCTGTTGTGATTTGGTACTATATGAATAAAAACTGACTTGACTTGACTTCACTAGATGACACCACCCACCCTGACCACCTCTCTGCAACTCAGATAAATGTAGGGCTTCATTCACTCAAAAAAAAAAAAAAAGATTTTGAACTTCATGAAGTCATAAAAATTGTGAGTTAGGTTTGGTCTCTATGTGGCTGGCGATGGAAACTGGCAATGAACTAGCAACTGACATTCAGAATACAAATTATTGCAATATTAGCACACACACATACACACACACTACCCTCAGAGGCTCACACAAATTTCATACACTGCAAATTCAGAAGGGAGGCATTGTTGAAAAAAAAAACTATTCATTGGCTCTCTCCCTCTGTTTCATTCATTCATTCAGCCCGTCATTTCTTTCTGTCTTCCATTGGCCAGCGGGTGGCTGCAAAATGAGAATGGGGTCAACCTCTCCTCATTTACCTAACAAAAGACTGGAAAAAAGAGAGAGAAAGAAGAGCTGATGGCTGTCACAGAGAGAAAGAGAGAGGGGATCCAAGACAGATGACCTGCAGCTTCACTTTGAAAAGTTTCATTCCATTACATCTCACACAATCCACATCATGTCAGCACCTATCAATTACTGTCTGCATCAAACAGCATTATAGGAACTCTAATCATCAAAGAGCATTTGGAGAGTGATCAATGATGGCTTCCTACCTTCCATCACTGAAACAAGAGTGATGACAAGATCATTAGGTTATTCTGGTCATAACAGGAGTTACGTGTGTGTGTGTGTGTGTGTGTGTGCAAGGTGATGCACCACACTCAGTGTTCCTAAGGCTTTTGAACACAGTATTCAGCTTCTCTCACTACATCCACACCTCTTCCCTTTCAGCTTGATTTGGAGTTATATTCAATATAATATATGAGATGGAAGTTCTAATTACATTTTGGCCACACCCACAGGAAGTAGGACTTGAGCTGAATTTAAATCTCAAGAGGTAGAAATTATAATCAAGACAAATTAATTTTGATTGTGACCTCCTACCTTACAAATTATATTCATATACATTGACAAAACATAGTTTAATCATAATGCTGCTATAGTTAACATTTCTAAAAACTGCACTTGAACTTGTATTTCAGTAGTCAGTACGAAACATCATGCTGTAAAAGTGATTTTTTATTTTCTTTTTCAGTGATTTGTAATGATTTTGGAAGGTACAGAGAAATGATGTTGTCCTGCTGACAGGGGTGTCAGGCCAAAAAACAAATCTGGATCATTTTTGGTGACAAGACGATGTCATTTATTTAGCAGGAGTTGTTGGAAGAACTAATGCTATAATTAAAGAAATTTTGATAAAGAAATGATAATAGTCAAAGTTAGTAATGAAAATGTGAGAATCTAAAGTGGTTAAAACAATAACTTCTAAATGTACTGTATACAATACTGAATTAATTTACACTCAAGAAGCTTTTTTTTTGGTCTTCATGACATGGATTCTACAAAATGTTGAAAACATTTCTTTGAGATTCTGCTCCATGTTGATGTGGCTGCATCACAGCATTTCTGCAGATTTGTCAGCTGCACATTCATGCTGTGAATCTCCTGTTCTAACAAAAGTGGTAGAGCAGGAGGTTCACAGCATGAATAAGGCAACTGAAATTCACTGAACTCATTGTCATGTTCATGAAACACAGTCTGATGACTTTTGTTTTGTGACATGGAGCATGATCAGGCTGGAAGAGGCCATGAGAAGGTGGTAAACTGTGGCCATTAAGAGATGAGCATAGTCAGCAACAATACTCAGAGAAGGCCCAATGGCTGTTGACATAAGACAGGTTGGGTGCATGGATTCATGCTGTTGATGCCAAATTCTGACCCTGGCAGAGCTGTATAGATGAAGATGAAGTCTGAATCAGTTGGACCGATTGAACCAATGAGTGAATAGAGCAAGTGGGTGTGTTGATAAAGTGTGCTAACAAAACCCCTCCAAAACAAACAAACAAACCAAAAACCAAAAAATAAAAAATAAAAAAATAAAAATGACAACAACTACAACAAAGCAAACCCATTTTCAATTATGTGAGGTCAGATTATAGTAAACAGTATTGTACTGTTATTGTAAAACACTACAGTCATGACATTGTTGTCTTGGTCTCTGTCTGGTGTTTCTGGTGCTGAATGGACAATCCCTGTTAAATGCACTTTACAAGTATCTTTTCATTTGCTGCACAGTACTTTATAACTGTAAGTAGGTTTCATTGTCATAGACCTGTAGCCACTGGTGCCACAGGACAAGTCCCACTCACTTTATAAAATCATTTGATCAATTTTTTTTTTTATGCAAAGAGGAGGAAAATAAATAATCAGAGATAGTAGATCAGATCAGATCAGATCAGATCAGTTCACTTCAGCAGAGTCCCCTGTATTGACCAGTCGTTTTGTTTTTTTTTGTTTTTTTGGGACAAATAAAAGCCTGGCTGCTGGCTCATGTATAAACTAAATTGTTTGCAGTTACCATAAATGTGACCGATTGATTTCTGTCACATGATATAATTAACTCTGAACAGAGAGCTCAGCTCATGTGTGTAGATTTGACTGTGCAGTCAAACCAGCAGTCAATTACCTTGATGTTGCATGGGCAGTTTTGGAGGCAATTCATCATATCAGATATTATTGGGGGGAAAAAAAATGTCACTGGGAAATTTTGGCCTTTTTCATAACTAAATAGTTTCATTATTCATTTGTAATTGCATGCAAAAACTGCTATCAGACAGAGACTGCTGAACTGAAGGTGCTGTCAGGAGTTGTGCCAAATCCATACATTTAGTGTGCATAAGACAGCACATTAAAGCAGCCCACGAGTGATGATAAAAAATACCCAGCACAAGTCCCGATCAATCATGTTGCAGGCACAGACAACAGATAAAGTCAGGGACACTGACTGAGAAGGAGCTGCACCCATACATTTAAAGTAACTGATGACAAGACATTAGGTTGTAATCAGCCTTTATTAATTTCTTTTACTATTCATTATTGCATTAGAAATGCTGGTTATTTATCGATTTTTCGAGATCCCCCAAAATTTAATTATATATATATATATATATATATATATATATATATATATATATTGCTTCTGGGTCTTCTGGGGGAGTCGAGCCTGCCCCTGGCTCCTCTGTGATTTGAACATTGCTTAGGGCATAGAAATGGTATGATTCAGTTTAGGGGTGTGTGATATTGTATCATAGACCCCTCTTTAGGCCATGGACTTGAAAATGTATTTAATTATTTCTGACTGAATCTACAAAGACTGTGTAAATGTGTCACCCAACTCAAACTGTTATTTTTACTTTCTTTGGGAGGGTTGAAGTCTTATCGGGGGGGGGGGACTCTCCCTCTCTCTGAGAGATCTGTATTTGTTAAGTCTTTATAAGAACAGTTTTATCCTGTTAAGCCTCATAGGAGCTTCAGCTGCTGATGTCCAGTGAATGAAATAACTGTGTATATGTTTGTGTGTGTGTGTGTGTGTGTGTGTGTTTTCTCTGATTCCTCAGGCAGAGAAACAGAGGGAGGAATGAAAGAGGAGGGAAGAACAGAATATTGTTTGTAGATGAATGAAAGAGCAGCCATCCATCCATTCAGTCAGACAGTCAGTCAGAGAGACAACAGCTCGCTGTCACAGTCCTCTCCCACAGCTGCTGATATCTTCATACAAATAATCATCATTTACATTCTAATTAAAAATCATCATTATGTTGATCATTTACATCCTAATGAAATACATTTGCATGGTAATCACAGCAGCATGGTATTGTGACAGGGAAGCATTCTGCCTTTTTACAGACAAATAAAGAGACGGATGGACAGAGTGGACAGACTGATAGATAAAGGCAAACTGAAATGAAACCACTCAGAGCAGATGGGAATCAGTTCAATGTCTGATTCACTTTGACGTCTTTATTTCAAACACTGGGAGACTTTTTTTTCCCACAGAGACCCCTATACACACAGGCCTTATAAATAAACTATTATTGTGATGAGAGCTGCTGTCCTGCAGCCCCTGATAACAACTAAATAAAAGACCTGAAGGTTGTGACCACAATGAAAGCTTGTCAACTGTCAATGGAGAGTTATTTAATCAATGGAGGAATCCTATCAAAGCAATTACTCACTCATACTCTACATAGCTCTTCACAGTGAAATAAATGAAATAATTTCACCCAACTGATACTGTTCAAGGCTGAGTATTCTCACAGCTCCACAATAACATTCACTAGTACAGATAACTGTTTTATTCCCCACACACATGGAGCACATCACATATATATTATGTATGCATGTAAAACATGAGAGAGGAAAGGGTTACCAGGACTCCTGGAGCTGTTTCCTGGCCTGCTCTTCTTTTATTATTTCTGCCTTACATGAACTCACTGCATATATGGATGTTTATTGCTTGTACAAAGGGTTATCTTATTTCTGCAGGTATTTTTTAATAATATAAATGTGAGCTGTAAACAGAGTTAATGCAGGAATCAGCTCTGATTCACTCTGATTCACTTTAAAGGTCCAAACACACACAAGTGTTATTATTATTATTATTATTACTTTACATCTTTATATAGAATCTGTGTTATGTTTTGTTCTCTTTCCACTGTTCCTCCCCTGTTCACTTTGCTGACAGTGTCACAATAAAATTCCAAACTTAATGTCATCTTACTAAGTTTTTTAGCTAGAATGTTTGGTAAACCTATTAACTTAAAAGTCACTGGCTTTCTCAAATGAATCTGACATCAGTGGCTGAATATATCAGAAATGAACTGCAGCTGGAGGAAAATCAAATGTTCCTTCTAATAAATAGACACAGAGAGTGGAGTCTTGTAAAAGTCTTTGCTCTCAGTATTAGAAGCTTTTCTTCACAACAAAAAAAGGGTTAGGCTGCTCTGCACATCAAATGTGGAGGTCAAACTGATCCACGTATCAAATAGAGAGGCCGACCCAGGCCACACATCACACAGCAAGGCTGCACTGGGCCACACACTGGACACATTTAATCTGAGCTTGGTCCTCCTATTGGGACACAGAGCTCAGACAGCCAACACACAGCCGAGCAGACTTACATCACCTCTGGCAGCTCGAGTGCTCCTTCTCTTCGTGGCTTTTCTCCTTTTCTTACCTTCTTCTGTGGACAATCTCCTTACGCCACAATAGCATGGAGGATCCCTTTAGACCACAATGCCGTGCTGCTGCAGCATGGACAATCCCGTCCAGCTACAAAGCACGACATTCTCTGCTGCTCAGCTTCAATTAGCTGTGCTCTGATACATCTCAATACAGCTTCAATACGGCTTCAGTACAATTTAAATATGGCTCAAAACATCTCAATTCAACCTCAGTGCTTCTCAATGCAGCTTCAACACTCCGTGCCTACGTCTTAATACGGCTCAGTACATCTCAATGCAGCTGCAGCAGATCTAAATACAGCCACAGAGCAGGTCTATGAGACCATTCAGCAGCTCAGATTCACTACCTGAAGCCCTCAGTGCTCAGGGCTCAGTTTGTTGCTGCTGTGGATGAATGAGTGACAGAATGGAGAGAATTCCAGTTGGGATGCTCAGTCAAGAGTTCAGCTTGACTCATAACGATGGGAGCTTAACGCTGACTTAACAAACTGAATGGTTGTCAGCGCTGCTAACTGAAGTATGTTGGCTAGCTCTGGATGTTCTAAGAATGACTAACATTGCCTTGGATCAACATTTACCCCAAATAACGTGTGCCACTGTTTACTGTCCTCTCCTGAGCTCTGAATAGAAGAATAAACACTGACAAAGCTTATAACTATCAGGTAAGGCTCATTTAAAGGAAAAGTGCTTGTTTTTAACTTTGTTACCACACATTTGATACAGTAGCTCTAATGCTAGTGACATCTCAAACTCAAATTAATTTATGTCAGTGGAATAGCCGGGATCAGTACATTTATGGAGGTATTGTAAATCTGAGTTCAATTTTGGTGAAGTTGTACACTCAAATCTGTGTCACTGACAAACACATATCACAACCCTCTTTTGAAAACATGGCAAAATTAGTGTTTATAGCCCTTATGTTGTTTACTTAAGAGCTTTTAAATACTTTTTAAAAAAATCACAGATACTTCAGATCACTTTCACCTTCATCTGAGCATACTGCTTTTACAGATACAACCTATAGTTATGCAAGAAAATCATACAATATGGCCCAATCCAACCCTCAGTTTTTTAAAGTGTTAAATAATGCTGCAACATCATTTTCTGTCTGGCTAATGGTGATAGTTGTTCCACCTGTGCCCTTTACCTGAAGGACTGGTTGGTGCAAAAGTTACTATAAAAGATAAATGCTCAGTGCAAACGTTGAGTGATACACCAAGATATGCAACACATGCATTGTATTTGTCAGATGTTAAAATTTAAGAATCAGAATCAGAATCAAACTTTATTGCCAAGTAAGTTTGCACATACAAGGAATTTGTCTTGGTATATTGGTGCTAAAGGACAATTATAATAAGAAGAGCAAGAGCAAAAGCAAAAAGCAAAAACTATATTTACAAGGAACATAAGTAAAGGAGCATAAATATACATAATTAAATTAAAATGTAAAGTGTAGAGTGCAAAAAACAAAATAACAAAACACAATGCGCACCAACACGCCGAGGCAGCCATCTGCGGCGCCACCTTGTCCCAGGTCAATAGAAGAAAAAAAGAGCCAATAAAGCAACCTTGTCACTTAGTTTTGGCAGTTCCACCCAAATAAATGTCTTGTGGCCTGTGTGTGAATAATTTACTACTATATCTCACAGCCAGCACTCAAGTAACTGAGATGACAAAGCAGTTCCAAAAGCAGGCACCTATATGGGTTACTGATACATCTGCAAGCACTGTATCTGCAGCCACTACCACATAAAAATATAGAACTCAAACCTACATAAATAGTTATTTACTTGCACAAATAAGCAAGCAGTGACTTTTTCACTTTGTCACATCATTTAATTTATTCTCACCTGGATAGCCATATAAGCAGCATCCCATCAACACACACACACACATACACACACAGAGAGAAAGGGAGAGAGAGAGAGAGAGTCAGAGATGCCACAATTACACTTTAAGGTTTCATTACTGTGATGGAGACTTCATTAACAAAATGGAGGGGATTTATCCAGGAGGAGAGGAGGTGCGATAAAGATTAAAAATCACCAAATCCTTGGAAATTTTTGGAACTGCAGAAACAACATGTTACCCATGCAGCAAGAGAAAAAGATTAACAAAATGTAGACCAGCGCTACACAGGGAATGTCTGGTGACATTACTTTCAGTAGGGATGGATCAAAAAAGTAGGCCAAGGTCAATCAACATGTTACCAGTAAACATAAATGTATACAGATACAGTGGTAGAGAAATTTCTTTTTCACACACAGAATCTTGACAGGGATGGACTTTAACTGTAATGAAGGACTGTACTTTCACATACAACTGTGCCAGTGCTGCAGTAGTGTTCATATAGGTCATGTACAGTTAGGAGGTTGAACTTCAGCGACAGCATCCCAGGTTCACTTCCAATTTCTTACTAGTCAGTTAGTTTTTATCATTTACGCATGACCATCTCTGTCAGCAATCAAATGATTTTAATAAACTAAACTTAAACATACCTGATCTATAATACAAGTGGAAACAACAGCAGTGAACAAGAATGAAATAAGACCATTTAATGAAAATAATTTGGTGTTTAAAGTGATAGAACCCTGGCAAGGCTCAGCAACACAGGTAGGACTCAAATGCACGATTCAGAGCAACAGGTAGAAATTCAAAGTATTTCATCTTTAAGGTAAGCTTAGAGGGCAAAAGCAAGCAATGGGAAAATGGCAAAGGTCAAAGTCCTTGGTCAGGCTGAACTACAACAGGTGGGCAGAAACACGGGCAAACAAAAGGCAAAGACAAAATCCAAAAAACATCTGAATCTAGAATGAATGAGAGAGTTAGTAAAGGGGAAAAACAGGCAGACATGGATGAAATAAACAGAGATTGAGCAGGAGCTGTGACAGAACTCTATAACTAGCAGCCAAGAGAGGGAGTGATTCCCCCTAGAGAACTGTAGACAGAGCGGTGGCAGTGAAGGGGGAAGCTGCAACTGCAGTGACAACAGAGAGACAAAACAGGTTATATGGTTTAAATACCCATTAACAAAGATGATCCCTGGTTAAATTGACTGCATTTATATTATGCATTTTAGCTGGCAGCAAAACCCATGAACAAATCCCAGTGAAGACCTGGATGATAACTGAGAGCTGTGTTTCCAGAATGATGATGAAATCCATAACTACAACATCACTAAGTTTAGATTAAAATGTTATTTAAAAAATTATCATAAGGTATTGTTAATTATTAATTACAGATTATTGTGTATTTAATGGCATAAATACCACATAATTTTCTTCTTCAGTGTGTCTGTATTTAACATTAACCTGTTACTCTCATGGGCAGACCCAAACCAACACTGAATGTATCTTAACAAGTGTTGTGTGGGTGAGTGTGTGTGTGTATCAAACCCTGATATATTTTATTCCCCTGTGCTATAGGGCTCCACTGTTGTCCAAAAACTATTGAATGCATAGATGGGCCACTGGGTGACATGAATGTTCTTTATCATGAACACACACAGCGTAGTTCATTTTACTCAGTCCCACATAAACCAGAAAAACTCGCTATAGCAACAAATGTGGATAAATCCACCACTGAAAATAATCCTCCTGTTTGAGTAACTAGTAATTTGTTGTAGTCGAGCAGCTGTTTTGGAAAATTACTTAGCTATTTTTAAAAATAAAACTATATTTTTTTTAACAGATAATTCAGAAAGTACTAAGAGATGGACTAATGCATAATTTGAAAGAAAAATATGGAATAACACCAGCCTTCTCCTTTTTTTTATACAACACTCCAGGTTTGAAAGGTGCTGCATAAACAAGCTTGCCTAACTGTGCGCAACTGGGCCACCTTAACAGGTTTATTACAATACAGCAAATAAAATAAAGATACAAAACAAAAATGAGTAATAATTTGGACTTTTTGTAAAGAATACAGGTAATTAATTAAATTCAGAAAGCTTCCACACCCACTCAACCAAAATAAAAAAAACCCATCACTGCATTTTAACATGTGTTGATGCCAAATGAGCAACTTTTTGAGAGCTGAAGTATCAATTAATGTGCTCATTTTGAGTTGAAGCTGAAGAGAAGCTCTAATAAGAGGCTTTACTAATGTGAGAGCCATGTGAAGAGAGGGCAGTCACCCATTAGGTACTCGTACTCACAGGCTCCTTTGGCAGCATAAGAGGCTTTGGCTACTCGCTGGCTGTATGGAAGCCAAACAATAAACAACTGTAGAGAGCATGGAGCAGTCCAATACAACTGTTGTGTTGACTGAGGTTAACCTTAACTGGCTAAAGTAAAGGAGGGAGGTCCAGTAAGAAGCTTTCACTGAATATAAGACCTCAGTACAATAGACAGCTAGATGCAGAGAGGTGATGAAGATGTCCAGCCCACCCTGGATACTTAAAAGACTGACCCCCAACAAAAGGCTGCGGCAGGGCCTCAGCTGATCAAGTGTCTCAATAAAGCCTCCTCACACAGGACCACTATAACCTGAGGACCTTGTGTGATTGGTGATAATTACTGAGGTTGTGCCTGGTCTCAGTGCCCTGGGAATCTGACGTCTCTGTGAAAAGATGTTTTTTTTCTTTTCTTTTTTTTTTTTTTTTAGAATTAACAATAGACACTGCGAGAGAAAATATTAGAAGGTTTGTTGATTTTATTTGTTAGGGCTGGAGATATGCACAGAGCATTCAGAAAGTATTCAAACACCTTTGCTCTTTTATTTTCTGAAACTGCAACATTACAAAATATCCACCACAGTATAATGGAGATGAATGGAAATTTTGCAGCTTACTAAATTGAAAAAATACATTTACAGAAACATGTCTTTTGGAGAATGGTGGAACAAATATTGCAGCAATAATTGCAAAGTTGCAAAAAATTCTCAAGGTAAAAGTCCTGCACTCAATATATTTACTCAGGTAAAATTATATTTTTATATTACTCTGTATAGTATCCATCAACTGCAACTGTCAGATGAATCAACATATTAAAAATTACCCTATCTCTGAGGTACAAGTATCTTAAAAGTACTTGAGTACAGTACTTGAGTAAAGACTTTTACCACTTCTTTCAAGAACCATGTCTTAGTTACTTAAATTTATTTCAGTTATATCATATATACATGGTGCATATGCTTAATAAAATGACCAAAAACTAACTAAAACTTACTCATACATACACAATGCATAGAGAGAGGAGGAAACAAAGGGTCAGTAGCAGCTCTCAGCTTGTTTTTTCTTTCCTTAATCTGGCCCTGATAACACTGGATAATCCACAGAACTCACTGTATATCAAAACCATAGCAACACTGTCTGCACTCAAAGTGAATGAGAAAATCTGTTTCTGTAAACTGAGCATACTGACCATTTCACATTCTCACACTTGAGAAACTATAAAATGTTAATCATGGCCCAAACTTTTCCGCAGGTTCAGAAAGATCTGCCCACTTGATTTTACTACTGCTGCTCTCAGTGAGATCATTTCCAATTACAAGTTTCATGCATGACCCATGTTTAATGTGACTTCAGATCAGCTGATCTGTTATTTTACACAGTAACTGATGAACTCAGTTTAGAATTTTCAAAAGCACTGACAACTAATGGGAAGAACTACTAAGAGTCCAGCTGTTGAAATCTGTTTCTCACCTACACACACACACACACACACATAGTCAGTCTCCCAGACAGTGTTTGTCATCATTTAGCTGGCGAGTACAGTTGTTTTCCTGTGGGACCCTGGGGACCAAACTGACACACAAAGAGAACCCAAGAGACTGTTTTAGCCTGCCAAACATACACACACACACACTCTCTCTCTCACACACACACAGGAAAACAAATCTGTGTATGTGTGTCTATTCCCCTGAGGGAGTAGAAATGGTTCCTGACAGACACCCCCACCCTTGGGTTTCTATAGCAACAGGCATGTCACAACAGTTCCCTCCAGTGGTGTCACCAAGCTACACACACACATGCACACACACACCACACACACACACACAATCATCATTATCTTGTCAATGGTAATGGCTTGACTATATCTTATTGAAGTGGAGAAAAAAAAAAACACCAAAAAATTTCTATCATGAGGACATCGGCACCACACGATTCACACAGGTAATATTCAGTTCTCTTTAGTTCTTCCTCTCTTAAAGAGATCATGACCTCCTGCTTGCATATATATATATATATATACATATACATATATATATATATATATATATATATATATATATATTAACTTAGCACAAAAAGAAGAAGAAAAATTTGTGTTTGGTAGATTATTTCTTTGTTGTAACAATGCTTCTTGTAATAAATCTTATACCGTTGGAAAGCCTGTTTATTACCCTTTTAAATGGTGCCACAGTTGTAAGGAACATGCATTTGTGGGATGAGCAGCAGAGCTGAGTATGTGGGTTGCGCCCATGAAAAATTTGCCAAATCATCTCTGCCAATGCCAAACAGTCAATAGCAATAGCAATATAAGCTGTTGCTATTGACTCTTGTTTTGAGCTTCTGGTCTCATAGGGCTGCCAGGAGGCCTGCCATGACTGCCTTTCACCATCAGGCCCGTTTGCGCTGGTGTCTGCAACACATGCACCGGAACCTGAACATGTGGAGGAACGTTATGTTCAGCGATGAGACCAGATTCTGCCTACGGCAGTTGGATCGTAGAGTCAAAGTGTGGAGAAGGCGCAGAGAACGCTATGCTGATTGCTGCACCGATAGAGTAACATCTTTTGGTGGAGGGCGGCATCTCCCTCACTGGAAGAACGAGGCTTGTCATCATTGGAGGCAACCTCAATGCAGAGAGATATCGAGATGAGATTCTGCAACCAGTGGCAATCCCATATCTCCACAGTCTGGGACCGAACTCTATCCTCCAAGATGACAACGCTCGCCCCCACAGAGCGGGGTTTATCAGAGACTACCTCCAGAATTTGGGAGTGGAGAGGATGGAATCGCCTGCCAGCAGTCCTAACCTCAACCCCATTGAACATGTGTGGGATCACCTTGGGCGTGCTGTTTGTGCCAGAGTGACCAACACAACCACAGTGGCTGACTTGCGACAAATGCTGGTTGAAGAATGGGATGCCATCCCACAGCAGTGTGTGACCAGGCTGGTGACCACCATGAGGAGGAGGTGCCAGGCTGTTGTGGCTGTGTATGGTTCTTCCACACACTACTGAGGCTCCTGTTTGTTAAATGAATAAATTGTTAAAGTGCCAATATGTCTTGTTTCTTCAAACTTCATCCAATCCACCAAACACCAAACAAGAGTCAATGGCAGAATAAGCTGTTTGGCGCTGGCAGAGAAGATTTGGCAAATTTTTCATGACCGCAACCCACATACTCAGCTCTGCTGCTCATCCCACAAATGCATGTTCCTTACAAATGTGGCATCATTTAAAAGGGTAATAAACAGGCTTTCCAATGGTATAAGATTTATTACAAGAAGCATTGTTACAACAAAAAATATAACCTACCAAACACAAATTTCCTTACTTTTTGTGCTAAGTTTATACACACACACATACACACACACACACATACATATATAAACAAACATATATGTTTTGTGGGCCATCATGCCTTGGGCCTTCCTTATTCTTTCATTACAATGCAAACATGTGAAGAGCACAGTGAGCAGTCAGTGAAGCCGCAACTATCTGATCTCAGTCTGTGTAGTGAATCAGTGTAGACAAACACACACACTCCAGATGGAAGTGAAGTGTTAAGTGATTTCCACAACAAGTGATTATGCTGAGCCACTGAGCAGAGAGTTAGGAAATAAAGCTAGTGTAAACAGTGTCTTTGTGCCAACCGCTCCTGCACATTTACACAGCCTGGCTGAGTCAGCACATTAGAGCCACAGCTGAGGTTGTGGTTAAAACTGTTCTTTGTGTAATTTATCCATCAAATGATGACTAGAGATGTGTGTGGAGGGACTGAAACAAGACGAGTAGTGAAACAGTTGTCATGTATTTAAAGAATTCACACATTTACACAAACATTTACCAGATTGTAGCAGAATTTGTTTAACCCGTTCTTCTCTGCTTCTGTCCCATTCATCTGTCAGCCTCTGAGAAGAGACATCGTTGAAACAATCCACCAATGTTTGAAGACTTTTTCAGTCAGAGTATGGTGCAGAGACAATTTATCTTGAATACTGGTGATCAGATTTGTATCAAATGTGCAGATAAGGATGCTCCTTGTCTGCACATATTCATTAATATTAAGCTGATATTAGTAACTTAATTATCAATTAAATGTCCCCTAGTGCCTGCTGGATTGCAAGAAAGCTGTGCTATATTTAGTTTTCTTTTTTAATTTCTTACTATTTTAATCAAGAATTTACAGTTAAATAAGTTTAAATAATTCTTGTTTCTCAGCATTTCTTGCTTAAGAGTCAAGGATATTATTTGACTTTATATTAAATTATACATTTGACCACAAAATTTTTTTATTTTTATTTTAAACATTTCATTATTATTATATTATTATAAGATATGTTGTACTAAAACCTCCAAAGTGACAATGAACTGAGAGGAGTATAAAAAAGAAAGATGAAGAAAAAAGACTGACCATTGTGGCAGAGAGATAAAGACCTCTCTCTTCTGACAGATCTTTCACTGCTCTTTTCATCTTGTCTCTGGTCTTGTAGAGATGGAGGAGCAGCAGCTGACAGGTTTGCTGTCCTCTTGTGCTTCACTTCATTATGACAGCACATGTATAAGAAAAGCAACTAATGACAGAACATTCGCTCTCTGTCATCAGGTCACATCTGAAAAGCTGCTCCTGTCAAAGCTTTTATACTGTTTGAATGTCAGAGGAGAATTCTGTCTGCCCTGACTGAAGTGAGGCCTCCAGCTGTCCCCACTGCTGAATATGTGATGATGGACTCATCTCCTCTTCTCCAGCCTGTCTTCCTCCTCCTCTTTTAACACTGTACAGCCATCAGCAGGGAAATGAAATGGACATATATAAGAACTATACTGGTGTTTTTGCATGTTTTAGTCAGTTTCAGATGTGGAATCTGTCACATGGCTGGCTTCATCTGTCAGTTGAAAACTTTTTTCAACATCAGGCCTCACGTCTGACAGAGAACACCTATGGCTACACCCAGCACTGATGTCATGTTTTACTGATACACCTTGGAGTACACTACTAAACAACAAACTAAATCAAAATCAAAAATGAAAGCCAACGTGTCTCCCATTGGTTTCTCCTGAAGACATACACCTCTGTTTCATTCTTTAAAAAGGGTCAGCCATTTCCCAAAACAACTGTAAATTTTAACAAATGTTACTATATATATATATATATATATATATATATATATATATATGTACACACACACACACATAATTAAATTACAGCTGTGTTTTAGTGTTAAGTGTTTTTGCCAAGGAGCTGCCGAATACTTTTTTTTGGAGAATTATTGATTAATTTGTCATTAAAGCTCCATAAAATGAGAATGGCAGTGATCTCAAAGCCTGTTAGCCTCGTCTGTGCAGCCTCTGTGGCTCTTACTAATAAATACAGAGACAATAGTGTGGTGGGAGGTGAGCACAGATTGCCAGGCAGGGCAGGGGGGCAGGGGGGCAGGTAGTGTGGGGCAGATTAAGCAGAGGACAGGGCAGGGAGTGAGGGCCCATGGCCTATTAGAGGCCTGTGAGCCAACACAGATTACTCACGCTTAACCTGGACTGAAGCAGCTTAGCAGCAGCCAGGACACACTGCTCTCTGTTCTAGTCTGCTCTATTCATTGGGCAGCCCTCCCCCTGGACTTCTCCAACCAAAAACCTTGGGGCTTTTCTCTTTCTTTTGTTGACACTATATGTCAACTTTCCTGCTAGTGCTACCAGCAAGTTACAATTTCAAATTTTAACTTAAGAGGCACAGACTTACTATGGAAACATTTCACATTCATGATCTTGGGCAGATGAATTTTAGATTTCTCTCTTCATGACTACTCCTCTAGCGCCCCTCTCAGGACAAACTTTGACAAGTGCTTGCTCATGGGGTCATGTTGAGAATCTGTAAATAATATTATAAAACATATGGCCCAACAGTGCCCTGACATAACCTCTGTTACGATTTGGGGGTATATAAATAAAATCAACTTGACTTCACTTAAATTTTTTTGCCTCACTAAGACTCTAAGCATAGGCAGCAAAAAGTCAAGTCAGGTCAAATCTAATTTTATTTGATGATTTGATCCCATATATCTGTAATGAGGCACAGACAACCAGGGGATGGAGACGGGTCCCGGGACAGCTGATGATCCAGCACAGGGGTACTTGCAGTGTTTGAGGGAACAAACAAACAAAGAGAGAGTTAGAGACATGCTGTGGTTTTATTAAAGTTTAGAGTAATCTTGGCAGCAGGGCAGGGATTATAGTGTACTAGGTTTAATGGATTCATAGAAACTGAGATTGATCCATCTGCAGGAAAATGGAAGAATAATGTTCCATCCCTCCACAAGACTTCCAGAGACTTGTAGGATCAATGCCAAGGTGCACTGAAACTGGTCTGGTGGCTCGAGGTGGCCCACTGCCTTACTATGCTGCTTTATGTTAGTTTTTCCTTTAATTTGTCACCCTTCTCTGTGTTACAGCTTATGATAGGTTTAAACTAAGGCAGAGATAAAGCCATGAAGTACAGTACCAGTGACAGAGAACATAGCATATGCAGATTCCATATGGAGATTTAAATAGTATTAATAATGGTAATGATAGCTATAAAAATAATAATGACAGTTATAACAGAAATAGTAATAAGATTAATACATTTTAAATGTAACATGTAACAACAGCCAATGAGCAGGATAGTGGGAGCAGCAAGAGGCTTGCCATGACAGATCAGACTCTACAGCTCAGAGACAGGCACATAAAACACATAACGTATTTTGTATGCACACTGAAATTAAATGGTTCAAATAAGGCACTTAAAAAAAATTACAAATTAATTTAATTTTGGCTTGACAGCAACTCCTCAGATTTCCATCAGCAGGTAAATGAATCTTAGTGAAATTGTGATGAAATTCATGATACTAGTAACTAAGGTGGCTGGCTTTCGTAATGAGCCTCAGTTTTGTTGGCATTGCTCTCAAACCTGGATAAATAAAACAATAACCTTCTGTTTGGCCTGTCCTTTCAGGGTAACACGAGGTTTATATTTTCAGAAAGGTTTACTATCTACAATGTGGTCAGAAGGTCTATTGCTGTGTGCAGACTCTTGTGGGGAGTGCAGCTGTACTGTGATCAGACAGAGACCTGTGAGAGTGGGTTGGACTGCAGAAATCTAGTAGACAGTGGCAGCATTTCATCTTAGCCTAAAAGTGTGCAACAACCTTCTACAGCATGAAAACAAGGTACCTTTTTTGGCATACTGTAAGTATAAGGAAATCAAAACACAATACAGTAGAACTGTTATCTAGACTGGCCGGTGCTGTGCTGTGTTAAACTTTATATCGGAAACACCAATGATCAAACTGAGATAATGTTTTTCCTCAAAGAATAATTAATATATTCTGCTGGCCTTGATGTCACTATCAAAGCAAAACTCTCTTTTCAGTATGTTTAGTGAGTTATTTTTCACATCCATAGAGGCAGGGGACTCACAAGATGAAAAGGTAAATGGTCAAGGTCAAAGCAGGAGAGGCTAAGCCTGACTTTGGTCACCAGAATGGGTCAAGCTCCAATAACTCGGGGTCCTACATAATGCAGCACGAAAGTGTCCTTTCCTTTGACCCTCCCTGTCTAGCACCCACATCTTTTCAATTCCATGTGCAGGACATCACTATGATGATATCATATAAGGGTTATTCTCTCAGAGTTGACAAAGCTCCTCCGCAGCCACATAAGACATTATACACCTGTTTTCACAGGCCGAGTCCATGACAAGTCAAATGAGTAAAATATATGCTGTCCCAGTCTTACAGTAGTGACGGCTTATAAGGGTCATTCAAAGGTGCTTTGAATAGCTCTGACACATGTTAACAAGCTGGAAAAAACAGACTCTCTCTCCCTCACACATACACACACACACACACACACACACACACTGGTTGAGTGGGCCACTGATTGTTTTCCTGGTCATTCATCAAGCTAAGGGGCTAAAAAAAAAAAAGAAGCTTTAAGCTAATAACAAGCTAACAACATGCTAATGAGTTGATAAGGTCTGAGTGTCTCTGAGGTCCTTTCTGCTACAGCCAATTAGTAAGCACCCAATGGGACATCACCCCTTATTAACAAGGTGGCTGCTGGGTAGAGCAGTGTCAGAACCCCCCTACCAACACCCCCCATCAGTCGCACTGACTGAACTGAAGGGTGGTCAGGTACATTTCACCAGCTTTGCTTAAAATGAACTACATTGCAAGGACCCCTCACAGCTCTGCTTTATGGAGGCTGCAGCGTGCCAACACAATGATAACAGACATGTTCACTGGTTTGTTAACATCAAATCATAAATGTACACATTTTAATAACAACAATTTAGTATTACAGAGATTAGTAGGGTTGGCATGTTAGTGATTGCTATGCTATTTAAAGGGTTGAGAGGCAAAGACAGTTAAATGTGGCTATGTGGCTATTTAATTCTACGTATTATTCAGTATTTACATTAAAATTATTCTTTTTTCAAATTAATTTTCTAAATCATTTCTAAAAGGCTTTCAAACGTTTAGTGTTTACTCGTTATTTTTAATCCATACATTGAAATTTAAAGACATTTGTGCTTAATTTTGAGACTGCATTTAAAGATACCTCTGTTTAATCTAATTGGGCCTCAGTTTAACTGACTCAACTTCAGCCCTTTTATGCATAGTGATCCTCTCAAGATCCTGTCCATATGTCCAGGTTTGTCATTTTTCTTTTTTCATCCAGAATGTGATATAGGGATCAATGGAATTTTATATACAATATATATGTATATAGTCATATAAAGTCAAAAGACAAACAAAGCAAAAATTAAATATGTTGCATTTACATTCATGTCAATGCAGTTTTACTGAAAAAAAAGGAAGAAGAAAGAGTCTTTACAGCCACAAAGGCTTCTAATGTGTAATTTTGAAATGACTTGAAAACACTTGCAATAATTAAGAGTAATTCTTAATGCCCCCCCCCCCCCCCAAAAAAAGGGTTTTAAGATGACAGTATATCATCACAGTACATAATCCACATTCACCACGGCCTTCCGGAGACAGTTATTAAAGGGCAATGCTACCATTTCACAGTTATTATCCTGACAGTTATTCAGCACATCCATCAACACCTCCACCCCCCTTTATCAACCTTATACCAATGTCAGCCACCCAAACAGAAACACAGACAGAGGTAGAGAGACATAGACTGAGGCTGGCATCAGCAGAGAGAGAGAAGGGTCTAAATAGGTCTACATGCAGGCAGTCAGAGAGTGAGAAAGGACAAGAGGAAGAGAGGAGAGAAGAGGTAGGGGGTTAGACACAGAAAGTGATCTAAGGGCTCTAATTGCAGGATAGAGAGAGGTGGGACCTTGAAAGACAAGGACAGGATACACTGTAAAAAAACTGAATTACTGCTGAATAGTTTGTTTGATTTGCTCATTAGCTTTCCTAATTTAAAACTTCCTGAGTCAAACCATCTGTCCTTAAAGTAAGTTAGAGTTATTTTGGATGTTTAGGTAATGTGTGTTCAGTAAAAGATTATCTAACTGTATTCAGAGGTAAAACTGAAAGAAATAGTATTAGTATTAATGCTGGAAAAGTGTCACCCAACTACAGTAAATCCTGTGAATGTTTCAATTCTACATACAGATGCTTGGTTTTGTTATATGCTCACATTGCTTCTCTTACCACTGCTATGCTGATGACACCCAACTTTTTTTCTTATTTCCCCCCATCTGAAAGTCCCAGTATGCTTCCAACAAAGTGCTTGTCAGATACCTCATTCCACTGTTGGATCTGACTAAATTCTTTTTAGTTTCTGAAACAGACAGATGCCCACTTCACACAGTAACTGACCAGTTTTGTGAAGGACAGGAAGTAGGTGGTGTCTGCACTTCTCTCTCAAGCTCTTCTGTTTCATTCTCTACACATATACCTTTGTTATGTTTTATGTGATCTGTATTCCTGATTCCAAGGGTGGCTGTAATGAATTACATTTACTGTCATTACTATAAGAAAGTCATTTTTTACTTTTGTTTTACGAAAAAAGCAAAAATATTGTGGATGATATCATCATAGGTTACAGTTACTATTATACTCATCATAGGTAATCACTCAATTAATGCATTACCAAGAAAGTTGGATAAGTGACCATACTGAACACATTCACAATGATGTGTAACCCACAGGTGCGTGATGTGTGGGTCTTGTTACAATGCTCATTGTGGCTCCTCCAGCAGTAACTTTTACATTCATTTTTTGTACCTTGAATGATTAGTTTGAGGCCCTTCTGCTGCTTCGACTGTTAATCCCTGTCTGCTGTGACTGCCAACCAGTCATTCAGCTCAAAACATTTTGAATTTAAGAAGTACAGAGGGACAAGAGAGGCTGAGGATAGGTTATTTTATGCAATGAGAATAAACGAGCCGGGAAGCTAAAGAAGATTGTTGGGAACTTCATGGTGCACAAGGCTAAATGACATTCTACAGAACTACAGGATCCTGGTACTTGGTATCCTGCCTCCTCAAATGCAGTGGTTACATCCTCAACAGGACCTCAAACTGTCTCACAAACATCCTAAAAAATATGTCTGCAACTGACTGCAGCGGAGCTTCAGCTGTTGTATATTCACAGGCAAGTATCTTGGCATTCTATATTTGTGTCACACTGTATGTGACAAGGCCTTAAGGAGGACACTTGTCATATCATGCCTGGACTCTCGTTTGGCCAGAGCCCCTGCATCTGCCACTAGTCCTCTGTCTACAGGGCAGTGACAGGACTGGAACTGCTCCTTCTGGCCTCCAAGCCACAGCTAACCCTACACTCGCACGCGCTCTAGTTCTCTGATGAAACTATACCATGTCAAGGTCCTTTTAGTACCTGTTCTGGAGCTTTTGATCACACTGAACAACAGAGACTCTAGCATAGTCTGGGATATATTAGATGGTAAGTGAACAGTCAGTTCTCATAATCATTGTGTTAGATATGGGAGAGATGGGAAGGTGACTGGCCAAATCGTTACAGCCAGGTGACTGAGTTGGAGCATCCCCAAAAGTGGACCACCATAAGCACTGGCACAAAAAGAGGTTTGAAGCCCACTCCAGAGTTTTAAATTAGAACAACAACCATGAAAACAATTATATCACAAAGCCCTCATTACATGATAACTCATTTGATGAAAATCATTTAACTGAAAGCTCCAGTCACCTCTGAGGCCAAGAATGAATCCTAGAACCCAGCCAACTTAGACAAGAAATCCCAAGACTCGCCAAAATAGAAAGTTCTGGTAGTGATGGCCATCCACTTTTTTTCCCAAATAAGTTAAGCTAAGTTGGACAGCCTCCAACCTGTCTGATTGTCTAAATGCTTGTTTTCCCTGACCTGTGAGACTTCTTTTGAACATGTTCCCCAAATCTCAACAGCTCACTTATATTATGATTATTACTGACAGAAATAGTGGCCAAACCTACAAAAAATAACACCCAAGATGTGATAATATGGAATTATCCCTTAACTGATTACAATGGGTTACTTTTAAAAGACAAGTTGATTTAATCAAATAGATTAAAAGATTTTACAGTGTGTGAACAGGGTAGGGATGGAGTTCTGGGGGTGGGGGTGGGGGTGTGTGTGGGGGTTGGGCTATTGGGGGTGGTTGGTAGAGAGTGATCTAAAGCACTGTAATTGTAGGTGGTGTGTTGGTGAAAGGGACTTTGTGTCCCAGCATATCCCAGCACATCTCTGTGGCTGTCACATCAATATTCTACCAACCCCTCATTTAAACATCAGCTGTCACCCCACCCCTCCTCTTCACCCCCACTCCTCTCTGTGTGTCAGTAAAAACTCTCCTACACTGCTGACCACTGTTGCTGATTTTGATGATGCTATAGAGAAAATAATTAGTGGAGAATTCAGACAATACATCTGACTCCCCCCCTCTTTTTTTTCTATCACACCCTAACTTTTGCTGCCTTCCACCCTTCTTCTGAGATGGATGGATGGATGGATGGATGGACTGGGGGGATAATAGATGAGAGACGATCATCATTTGGAGCTTCTGTCAGCTGTGACCTTTGCAGGCTGAGTGACCAGAGAGAGAGCTGAATCATTACCAGCCTTTATCCCTTTGTGTGTCTGTCGCAGCCCCGCTGAGAGGAGAATAGCGCTGCCATTTAGGGCACCGGTTCTAAACCTGAGGGTCAGGACCCTCCGCGGTCACAGGATAATTTTTCAGGGTCATAGGATGCAGTTTTACTACACAAATAATTTACTTTTTTCCTCTGTTCTTGCTGTTTTGTTTCTTGCTGCTTTCACTCCAGCTTGAGCAGTAAGAAAAAGGGAAACTCGTTCTTCAATTTAACTGTTTACCACTGTAAATATTAGTTCTAGTCATTGTTAAGACCATGGGGAAATAGATCAAGATTTGGTGACTTTGTTTATTCAGATGAAGTTGTTTTTCCTCTGGGTTGATGTATCATCATTTTTGGTGTGACAATGTTGTGTTTTCATTTGGGGAAGCTGTTTTAATGATGTACCTTGACACAAATTACAGTTCTGAGTGAAGAATCGCATAATACATATAATCAAAACAAGGACAAGACTCATTACTGGGATACTAGTTTTATGTGCAACATACTGAGTCACGAGTGCAGGTTCATCCTCATAAAGTCTCATAAGAATTAGTTAAACAAGAAATAATAAATGACAAAGTAATTTTTGAAATTAAAGATGTTGCTGTTGACAGTATGTTCTGTTGATGCAGCACTATAGATCAGTGTTTTTTATATTAAATGTCAATCTTATGTGTAATACCTAACAGAGTTATTTTCAGAGGGACTTGTGTACACATATATTATCCATGCTTTAACTGTTAACTCTGGTTTTGAACAAACAGGTGCTGATTATCTGAGTGTGTCTGTATGTAATGTGGTTGATGAGCATCAGGTAAGATGAGCAGCATCATTCCAGCTAGCAGGCAGGTTTAGACATGTACTGAGGACCCTAGAGTCCACAGATGCCCCTCACTCTGCCTGAGCAAAACCTCACAGGTAGACTCTCCACAGGATAGACCACCACCCTCTAATGCATTAGCATCACATTATCACAGAACAATCCCCTTGACGGTCCTCCTACAACATCCATCCAAATTTAATAAAATATCAACACACTTAAAAGACCAATTCAAATTCACTATGGTATACTATGGGAAAAATACATAAATTAAACTTAAGGGATAACTATTAGGAGTCTTATTTTCCCATGTCTTTGGGTGTAAATGTAAATGATTGGGACAAAAATCTTTGGAATCAGTGCAGCATTGAGCAAGAGTGGTGTAACTGGCAAAAGTAAACAGCTGCTACAATGTAATGCAACTGGGCAACTGTCCACAGCTTTTAAAAAAATGTTATTTATTGTTTGACACTGACAGGTTTGTTAAACTAAATGTCTGACAACATTATATGATTCTTACACAGTAAGATCCTTTTGTTTAAACAGAAGAAATAATAATATATATAATTGCTACCAGTTTGTGTTACTGTGTGACTTTGAGTGGTGGAAGAAGTATTAAGGTGATTTACGTAAGTAAAAGCACCACACTGGATTACAATACAGCAGCTGTTCACGGTTGCCAGGTATGCCATTCTTGCTTAATACTGCAACAGTCCTAGGGCTGTACCTGTGGTTAATTAAAAATCTAACTTAATGTTCGTTAGTTAATTCTACCCAGCTCTCTCCTCTCTTCCGTCTTTTCTCTCTCTCTCTCTCTCTCTCTCATCTCATCAGGGTGTCACCACTGTCTCCACTTTCTGTAACTGTCATTTCAAATTAGTTATTCTTAGTGTAACCATTAGTCCAAATCTTCATCTGTGAAGAAGACCTGAGGGGTATCCCAGGGGTCTGTCCTTGGACCTCTCTTGTTCTCTTCATACATGTTATCCTTGGGGCATGTCAACTGTAGGCATAACATAAGCATCCTATGCAGATATTTGTATTGTACTTGTATTTCTCTCTTAACCCCAATTACTATCATCAAAACCAATATACTCAGTGACTGCATTCTTGACCTAAAATGCTGCTAAATATCGGTAAGACTGAGGTATTATTACTATAGGCCCTGATACAGTTAATGTTCATACCTCAGAGCAGCTGTGCTCTTTCTCCCAAAACTTAGCATGTAACAGTAAAAATCTTGGTGTCACCTTTGATAACCACCTCAGCTTGAAAAAGCATATTAACTCTGTTGTCCATTGTTTTCTTCAGCTCAGGAGACTCTCCAAGATCAGTTACATTTTATCCAGTAGAAACCTAGAGATGGTCATACTTGCCATTTTTTCTCATTTGGACTTCTGCAACTCACTCTATACATGTTTTAACCACCAAAATTTACATAAATTACAGTTTGTCCAAAATGCAGCAGCCAGATTCCTTACCAAAACCAAGACACCACATTACTCCATTTTAGCTTCTCTTCATTGGCTTCCAGATAATTTTAGAATTGATTTTAATATTTTATTGATAACCTTTAAGGCCCGTTCTGGACTCGCACCTAGGTACATCTCAGATCTTCTGACACCATGTGCTGCTAGCCATTCCACAATCGCTGCTGAGGATCATATATATATATATATATATATATATATATATATATATATATATAGTCATTCTTTTGATTCTTATTTTTATTGACTATTAACGATGTTAGGATGGATCTTACTTCATCCTCATTTATAGCACTTTGCTCCTTTATTTCCTCCGAAATTGCATTTCTTGTTCCTGTTCCTGTTTAAATTGTTGTCCATTGTTTGTTCTCATTCATTATTATTATCATTTATTGCTATTATTAGTATTACTATTACAAAAAGTATGTCCTTAGATTGAAAAAAAGTCAGTTTCATAAGTCATTGGTGATTTAACAAGTAACATTTTTATCATTCAATTTCATCCAAACGACCCCATACATACACAGTGAGTTGTTCTCAGTGGGTCAGCCAATGAGCCATTTTATTGGAAGTTTGTTGCCTTGCTTTATGTGCTCCTAAACAAAAGTGATGGAGTTGTTGAACATGAAATCTGAGATGCTGAGGTCTAAGCAACAGAGCACAACTCTTACACTGTCTGCTTCCACCAACCCACAGTATGTTCTGTTGATTTACTGCTGTCTTCCAAGAAGGGAAATGTTGAACAAACACTTGCTTCATTGTATCAAAGGTGAAAGGTTTCCAAGTATTATTGTTGGCATTTTGAGGTTGGAGTCTTTCTATGTAATGACCATGTGACGTACACACTGAGGGAACATGTATCGCAGCAGACTACCACTCCTCTGTTCTGTCCTTCCACTGTTCCCTCCTCTTCATCATCCTGCTGCCTCCGCTGTGTCTCCTCCTCCACCTCCTCCTCTGAAACACTGAATCCTCCTCCACAGCGACAACAGTATGTAAATACACACTTATCTGAAACAACACAATCACATTTTAGATGGAAAACTTGGAACTTTTACAACAATGTTCGTTGGGATGAACATGACCATTGTCAACTGGTCTGACCATTGTCATGTAAACAGAAATGGTAGGAATTTTTTGAATCAATGTCATGAAGTACCTTGTCAGATATTTAATTAACTGGATTATCTAAAAACAGACATTGTCTGGTTATATTAACCATCAACAGTTTATCAATTGATTTAAAAATCTACTGTATCTATTGATACTTCAAAATAAAATTACATGCAACGTGAGGATTTTATTCATATCACCCACTCCTTATATCACTGAAGAGGGCAACTGCGGCACCATGTGGTTGATTATAACAAGAATTTATAATTGCTGAGGTGTTGACTTTGCAAGAAACTTTAACACCATGATGGAAAAACAGTTACTGTAGGTCTCTTTGTCTATTACCTGAATAATGCACAAGGTCAGATGTCATTGACTGAAAGAATACTTTCCTTATAGACAACTTAATTAAGTTGCAGTGTGGTGTAAGTAAAGACAATGAAATCAATCAAAGTGGTGATTTAGTGTGAAACTAACTAGTTACAACATAGCAGAAAGTGTTTATTTTACACTTGAACTTGTGATCACACTTAGATTAAGCTGCTGGATATCGTATGGCTGCGGCAGAAATAAGTATGGAAATATTTCAGCATACCTACTTCAGTTATTTTGTGTGTGTGTGTTTAGTGTACATGCTGTGTAGTTACCCTGGTCCCAGGTCATGTCCTCCAAACAGACTGTAGAATCTACTGGCCAATCCTGTTTGAGTTCCTGTGCTGGAAAAGCATTAACGCATCATTATTATAGGAGTAGAAGAACAAGAATCATGTAACATTTGCTGTGAACGCATTAATTCACATTTCTATCTATGTATTCAGACCCAGTACAGACTGTTACAGTTACCAAAATCACCAAAATAGAAGTGCATTACACTTCCAATGGTTTTTCCCCAAAACAAATTTTCTGATTCATGCAGATAGTAAGATATACTGTTATATATAAGCCTCACATTTTACTCTGTAATATTAAAAGCAGGCTGTTTGAGACATTTGCATGCCTCCAACCTCAATACCCATAGAGACTATTTGTCCCTACTCTCCAATACATCCCATAGGAATGTCTCCTATGTGCCCCTATGGCAGCAGGTGAGCCGGACCTTTGTCATCATGGTTGCAGTAATAAACATGTGGAGTGGACCAGCAACAGGCATACCAGACATGTCATGTTGTGGTTACAACAATAAACGTGGTTAAGCTTATGGAACGGTCATGGTTTGGTTAGGTTTGAGCACAAAAACATACTTGGTTAGGTTTAGGGAAAAATTGTGGTTTGGGTCAAAATAAGTACTTCCTTAAAGTTAGAGGACCTTTGTTGACATGGTTACAATAATTAATACACAGCTGTGAAACAGTCATGGCTAAAAGAAACAATGACTACTGCTTTCAAACGGGAAACGAACACCAGTCTCCTGTGTCAAAGTCCGGTGTTTTGTCCACAGATCCATCCACCCCAACACTGTCCATATTACCTTACCTAACTTCCTCCTTTGCAGTTGACCAACAATAAAATGTAACTATGGGTCATAGACACAGACAACCTGCAATGATCATAAAATTAATTTTATGAATCCTCTGAAGTTGCTTTGTGAGGCCCTGGTTGCTATAATACCCATGTTTTTTTTTTAAAAGAATACAGTTGAAAGAATCTCAGTTGTCAATGAATAGATGGACTGATGGATAGAGTGATGATGGAAGGATGGATAGACAAGTGAACAGATGGATGTTCACACACTTTTCCTTTTTTTACAATTCACTCTTGAGGAAACAGTCATTATCAAGTTTTACAGTCTGACAGTGATAATGACTTTGAACCATGAATAATTAGAGCTAAACTTTGCTTGGGTTTTAATTAGTGTGAGGAATAATTGCTGCTAAACTAGTGATAATTTAAAATAGGATCAATAACGAGGGAAAGGCCGGAGCTTTCAGAAAGCATTTACCTCCATATACCAACAGAAAAAGTCTCTAATTCCCTACAGTTTCACATCTGAGTGGACAGTAGGGTTGTTTGTGGCTGTGACTCTAGGTTGTGAATCCAAGCTAACCAAAGCATGTCAGTCTCATGTCTGAATAAGCACCTGAGTCACCCAACAGCTATCTAACAAGGTCAGACCTGTAACGTTTCTGTAACATTTTTCAACATGTTGTCATGTCATGTTGTCACAGTAACTTAAAGACTGGAGCAGCACAAAGTGATGCAGAGAGAGAGAGACACGTGCGCCTTGTTCTATCTTCTAACATCACGGTAATAAATTTATTACCTCAGTCTTCACACCACATAATTTATAAGCACGACTTTCCCCTCGCAGTGCAACCAGCAAAAAGAGTAGGGTGGGGTGACATGGCAGACAATATCTATAATTATCACGATAATCACGATACTAATTTTAGTCATGATTTTAAAACTTTTTCTATGGTCAGAGTAATTACAGCCTAACATGTGCAATGCATACCTCTATTCCTGCAACGTGATTGGAGGTTCATGAGCCATTTCTGTGCATGCAATCTAAGCAGGGAAATTAATCATATTGAACATTTATCTATAATTTGCTATATTTCTATTAAGGATTATTATATTATTTTAATATCACAATATCATTTTATATTGCAAAATAAAATTATATTGCTATATTCATCCTGCATGCAGTATGTGTCATTTTTTTGCTCAGCCTAACAAAAAGGGTTTAAAACATTTGTAGAACCACTGAAATTATCAACCACTGCAGTGAGGTACAGTATAATCATATCTATCTGGGAATAATAATAAATATCTGGGCAAAAGAGAGCACTGGTATCAGGTTGGTGCTTGGTATGAGCAGATATCCTGAGCTACAGTTTCAGAATTGGCATCAGAGCAAAAGTTAGACTCGTATATCACAGTCAGTGTTCCAGGCATATGAGAACTATGCTAATGGGACGTTCTGAACTGGAGCTGCTTGAACAGAACTAGTTTGTACAGTGTCGTCAGACAAACACACTATGTCATCTCATTTTTGTGTAAAAATCATGTCCACACTAGCATTTCCAGCCATTTTTGTAGACACCTCACAGTGAAACACCCAAACAACATAAAAACAGCTAAATCTCGTCTACATCCTCTTTTCAGTTCACAAACAATGGAAGTGCATAACAGCTAACATCTGGTGAGAAGAGGGACAGATACCTCGGCCGACTAAACCATACAGAACAGACAGAATCAACATAATTACAGGTTAATGACAACAGCTGCTCTGATTATCAATTATATCAACATTTAAAATGACTGATCACAGAGGAACTCACAGACAATAAGAAGTTGTTTTCTAACTAGCTAGTTCTAACTAGTTTTCTTGACTTAGCTGCCACACAGCCCTCACCTGTGACTGGGCACCTACAGACAATCAGTTATTGTGCCAAGTGACAACATGCTCACTGTGGTTCTACTACAACCAGTTTCACAACATGGTTGCCCTCTTTTACGTGTTTTTGTGCTTCTGTTCTCAGACAACTGAGCAAGTATAAAATAGTAATTTACACAACTGTCTAATTAACACTATGCTCGCCAGCAGTAATTCCCAAACAGCTGCTCTGTGGTGCTAAATCCTTATTTTATTATCTTGACGTTGTCTGACAACAGTTTGACTGTATCTTGGCACTGTGATGCTAACGTGGTGACAAAACTGTCCACAGACAGACAGACAGACAGACAGACACCTGCCAAGTTACTCAAAACCACCTCTGTAGTAGTTCCTGCTAGAGCAGGTGTCTCCAGGACCACATTTTGCTATGATGACACACCGACTCACAAGGTAAAAAAAAAAACAGCCCCAGTGTCACTGCTGGTAATCAGTGATCACAGAGAAAGTTTCAGGCAACAGAACGTCCTTCTCATCTTTACTACCACACAGCCTCTTTCCCTCAATGGGCAGTTTGAAACCATTGTTTTGCAAAAGTTCTGTTTCCCCGTGCACCCTGAATCACCAACGCAGTTTTAAAATGTTAATACCCTGGTACACTCTGTTTTGGAAAAGCTCTATGTTAGGGCAGGCAATCTACTCAGTATAATGCGGATGTACTCAAAGTCTAACAGCAAAGGTGTTCACACCTGTTCCAAATGGGAACACTCAGAGATGTTCACAGTGTTGCACTCAGACATCCACGTTAAAAGTGATAGAGGTGGTTGTGTAAAGAATTAAAAAAGAAACACAGATTGACACAGAAACTTTCAAACCCAGACCCAACTGACACTGACTCAAGCGACATCACTCGAGGTAATCTGTCAGATTTTGTAGCTCCCTCTGGAACCGCAAAAGGTTTTATACAACTTTTTTCACATATGTAATGGCAGTCCTAACACTTATACAGACTTTGATGTGTAAATTCGATGGAGTTCCAGTTTGGATTTTAAAAATTCTTTGTTGAACAACATATATGTGTTTCTCAAAGTAAGCTACTGTAAAAGCACTGTTCTGGTGTCCATTGTATACCATAATATGCTACCCACCTACATCTGCATTAGCTCCAAAGGCTGGGTGATATTCCATAAAATCAAATCCATATTAACTCTTACATTTATCTCTGTAACAATGAATAAAACAACATCTTATAGCACAAACTGAAATGTGACGTCCTACCTCTCCTCTGCAGGTCATACTGTCTCCTGGTGTTCTGGTCACTGAGGATCCTCCAGGCTGCATCAACTTCTAGAAACGTCTTCACACCAGACTCTGCCTCTGAAGAACACTCACCTCTGAGACGGTCTGGGTGGTACTGTGCATGCGCATGCACACACACACACACACACACACACACACACATAGGGAAATTCATTCTAAAAAGGCAGTACCTCTGGAGTACGCTCTGTGTTGGGATTACTTGGAATTGTGCCTTTTATCTAATGAAGCCAAGCATTGTGGAGACAGGCTGAAGGCAGAGGGACATCCTCTCACACTATCTAGCAGTGGTAGTCGTGTGTTGCTTCAGGCTGACACAGGGAGTAGCATGTTCACCTGTAAGGCCAGCTGCTGGTATCTGTGTCTGAGCTGCTGGACTGAGTCTGAGGGGCTGGCTCCCAGGACAGCATACAGGTCCTTCTTTTCTGCTTCACACATCCCAAACAAGACACCTGGAGACATCACCTTGGGTGTTTAAAAAAATTTTTTTTTTGACATTTTATAGACTAAACGATTAATTGATTTATCAAGAACATAATCAACAGAATAATTAATTATTAAACTAACTGTTGACACATTTCTGGGTTGAAGAAACATAAATGAGAAGGTGGCTCAAAACTGTTTTATTAATAACAGAATTAAACAAATGCACATTATCCTGACCTGGAAGTTTTTCTGCAAAGTTAGGTTGAAATTTAAGTCTAACTTTTGTTATGAGCTCTTATCAAGTGTTTCCCATCAGAAGTAAATCACTCTGAAATATTCTGGTGTTTGCTGAAATCAGCTCACTAACAGCCACGAATTTAAAGAGCTACACAGACAGTGAAGCTGGAGACAATGTGTTGATACTACACGTTACAGTGACCGAGCAGAGAGGAGCCGGGGCACTACACGTCTCTGACTGTGTCTTGGAGAAAATCCCGCGACGTTATTACATACGTACTGTGTTATCAGGCAAAAACATGACAAGGTACATAAAATGAAGCAGACATCTTCCAACATTTGGTAGTGCTGTAGGTTATATTCACTAAGATTTAACTTGCACCAAAATACACCCTCGAGCTGAACGGTGTGGAAATGTGGTACTTTAACACACACACACACACACACATACACACATTTCGTTCTGTGTTTTTTCTGCTTGTGTTCTGTGTGTTAATCAGTGAACATACCTCAAGATAAAGCTTATACCCGTGAGACGACACGTGTACGACGATGTTTTGAGTCCCCCTGAAAACAAGTTTCTGGTCCGCCATAGTTCCGCTGACGGCAACGAATATTTCCGGTCTTTCTTTTTCTTTTTTCTTAATATAACCGCCTGATTATTCAAACACTATTATCAAGTTTACACACCCCTTGAAGTAAATTAGCATCATCAGGTAGATCCTTTGTAGATCATGTAGATCCTGGGGTCAGATTTCATCAACACAGTTCAAACTAAAATAGTTCAAAACATATTACAATTATATATTAATAGTTATTATATTAATAATTATATATAATTATATATATATATAATATTAACATTTATTTAATTAAAATGTATTTAAAACAAACCAATGACTGAGGTTGGTCAAACACTATGGAAGCCCATTTCCGCCAGTTAAAAAAAAAAAAAAAGATGAAAACTTATTCACACACTAAGTCATAATTATGAGATAAAAAGTCATAGTTATGTGATAAAAAGTCGAAATAATGAGATAAAAAGTCAAAATAATGAGATAAGAAGTCAGTAATTATGACATAAAGTCAGTAAATTATAGAGATAAAAGTGTCAAAATAAAAGTCGAAATAATGAGATAAAAAGTTGAAATTATGAGATAAAAAGTCATAATTATGAGATAAAAAGTCGAAATAATGAGATAAAAAGTCATAATTATGAGATAAAAAGTCGAAATAATGAGAGGTTCAAGTCTGCCTTGAAGAGTGTGTGTTCAAGGACTTTCCATGTGATGAAGATGTGTTCCATGTCTGTGTGGACTTAATGTCAGAGTATGACCTGAAATTAACAAACGATGTGTTTGAAACAGTTAACCTGTATATCAAACTCAGACGCCTGATAAACAATGAACTGGATCTAGATCATTAACTTACCTGGTCCTGTGTCACATTTTATATTTCAAATGTTTCACTGCAGTACAAATTGAAACTTATACGTGCTGTGATTGTCAAAATTATATGTTTTAACCTTTGATGATAAAATATATGTAGCTATTTCAGACAAATCAAAGATGTACCAAATATGTTAATGTCTTTCTAACAAAAAACACAGTACATACACAAAGTACTTTGTTATTCCTATATTTACTATTTCTAAGAGCTGAGTAAAAAAGGAAATTCCACACACGTATTAACTGTTGTTTTATTTCATTAAAACATTTAAAACATTACCAGCATACAAAACTGCATGTGTTTTTCCTTTCAGCTGTAATTTAATTCAACTTGCTACAGCAGGGATCCTTTAACAGTAACTCATCAGCTGTCTTATAGAATGATTGACAATGGCAAGCTGTCTCTTGATAAAAAAAAAAAAAAAGCAACCTGATGTTAGAAGTGCTTACAATGTGAAATTTAAAAAAAGAAAAAGTAAACTGTAACAAGACTGGACTATTAAGTAACATATACTTATTATGTTATAAACAAAAAAAACCCAATGTTTTAAATAAAGGCATTTTGGATAGCATAAGTGCAGAAATAACATTTTATGAAAACAGAAATAACTGAAATATTGCTGTTGATATTAATGTTTTTACTTTAGAACAACAGCAGTTGCTGTATATCGACATAATAATAATGACTAGTAATGAAAAAAAATGTTTTTATAAATATAACAAACATAAGTCAGCAGCCCCACTATATTTGCAACAAAAAACAATGCTTAACAAAGCATGAGTGGCAAAAAAACACAAGAAAAATGTGGACAGCATGTTAAAGCTGTGACACTCAGTAAGGCTACAAGGGAACAATACTATTTCCTTCACAAACCCAAACTGTGGAAAACCTAGTCCTAAAAAGACTAAACATGGACCTCTGATGGCAGTTCAGTTCCTGTTGGCTAAAATCTTTGTATCTTAGGCAATGTCCATTACCCACACGTTGCTTTCAAAGACTTTGTTCATTTCATGACAAAAATCTGGGTAGTTGTCATAACTGACGGGCAACTCCAAGTAACAGCCACATGTATGAGCAACAGGTCTTCTCTGAAATCCCTGAACCTGTGTAAAGCTGACGGTGATGCTCTTTCCTGTAAACAAGTCTGATCCAGTGCAAAATCTGAGGAAAGAGGAGAGATGCTGGGTGTGTGACTCTCTAAGGTATGCACTTAGATACTTGACAATTTGTTTCTCCTGGGCATTCTGGGTACTTGGGTAAGTAATTGATTTCATGATCTTTCGTGATGTTGGTTGTGGGTCTTCATAGATTGCTGCAATCCCTTTCAGCTCTGATCTAACAGGTGCCAGCATGTTGCTCCACTGTTCAATCACAAAAGCTGGCTCTTGAATCAGTTTTTGGTGAGCAAGCTCCCTCAAGATTTGCTCAATGTTATCTGCTGTTGGAAGCCTCCGGCAGTTGTGAATGTCCATGATTTCCAGTAATTCTTCATGGTCAACACTTTCAAAAGCTGAACGACAAGATTCAAAGATGACTTGCTCAGATTCTGACACGTACTTGAAAAAGGTGTCTACAAGATCACTCTCCACAGTGCCCAAAACAGCTTGCTCCAGAAGTACAGGTGCAAGTTTTACAGGAAGGTACTTCTCTCTTTGCTAGCCAAATGTGATTATTCTGCCTACACTTTCCCATTCTTTTTTTTTTACCAAAATCATGACGTAGGTATGGCACTTTGAAGGCATTTCCCACAGTGCACTGCTCATCAAGTCAAGTCAAGTCAAATTTTATTTATATAGCGCCAATTCACAACAGAAGTTATCTCGAGGCTCTGTACATATAGAGCAGGTCTAGACCGATTTTATCTTATAAAATTTACAGAGAGAAACCCAACAGATCCCACCATGAGCAAGCACTAGGCAACTGTGGCAAGGAAAACTTTGAAAGAGGCAGAAACCTCAGCAGAACCGACTCATAGGCGCGTCATCTGCCCTCGACCGGGGTTGGGTTTAGAGCAGAAAGAGGGGATGGGGAAATGTAGAGAAAGACACAACTTTGCAACACACAGACCAAGTCAAAATGTAAATAGTAGTAGTGCACACACACAATAGTAATAATTATTATTACAGCTAAAGGAACAATAATGAAATAGTACATTAATAGCACTAACACCATCAATACACCAGTAAATGTTTTAACCATTGTCGATCATGGGCTGAGCTGATCAAGGGAGCAGCAGGAGACTCCAGCACTGGAGACAGAACCCGGTAAGAGACAGTAGCAGAGAGAGAGAGAGAAGACAGCCTGGGCACCAATGTGCTTGAGGGAAGAACATTACGTGCTGAAGTGATGCAACGCGACAGACAGTTATTGTAATCTCGCCGCAGGACATCATGGACAACATTTCATTAACTATTAATCTTAACTGGATGCACTGAGACTGATTCAACCACGAGGGAAAATGGAACCGAATAATATGCTGGTTAAAAAGTTAATGCATAAAGATGAGTTTTTAGTTTGGATTTAAAGGCCCCAACTGAGGTAGGGGGCCTGGTTCAATATCAATAGGGAGGTTGTTCCAGAGGAGGCCCTGAGGGAGGCCTGCAGCCTGCTGACTTCTTTTTGACTCTGGGAACAGATAGCAGCCCTGCACTCTGAGAACGCAGAGCACGGGAGGGAATATAAGGGTTAAGAAGATCAGACAGGTATAAGGGGGCTAGCCCATTTAGAATTTTATAAGTCATTAAGAGAACTTTAAAGTCTGATCTAACATGAATAGGGAGCCAGTGAAGGGAGGCTAAAACCGGGGTAATATGGTCGAACCTTCTCGAATTGGTCAGCATTCTAGCTGCAGCATTCTGAACCATTTGCAGACTTTTAGTGCTAGCACACGGTAGTCCTGAAAGCAAAACATTACAATAATCCAGTCTAGAAGAAACAAAGGCATGGACTAGAATTTCAGCATCTGCCATGGAAAGAAAAGACCGAATCCTAGCTATATTGCGTAGGTGAAAAAAGGCGGTCTTTGTAATGTCTTTAATATGCTGATCGAAGGAAAGAGTACGATCAAGTGTGACACCCAGATTTTTGGCTGTTGTATTTTGAGAGATAACACAGTTGTCAAGGGATATAGTTACATGATCGAACTGGTGTCTATATCGCGCCGGGCCAATAACCAGCATTTCAGTTTTGTCTGAATTAAGAAGCAGGAAGTTTTGAGACATCCAGCTTTTAACAGAAGACAAGCAGATCTCTAGTTCCCTAATTTGAGAGGCATTATCAGCCTTTATAGGCACATATAGCTGGGTATCATCAGCATAACAGTGAAAATTAATTCCATGGCTCCGAATAATTTGGCCAAGAGGAGAAATATAAAGAGAGAAAAGCAGGGGGCCAAGAACAGAACCCTGGGGTACTCCATATTTCACATCAGAAAAGGCTGATACAGTATTATTACAAGAGACACACTGAGTTCTGTCAGATAAGTAAGATTTTAACCAGCTGAGGGCCAGGCCAGAGATTCCAAATCTATTTTCCAGTCGGTCCATGAGTATACGGTGGTCTATAGTATCAAAGGCTGCACTAAGATCAAGTAATAGGAGCAGAGAGGTGGAACCTGAATCTAAAGAGAGTAGCAGATCATTTACTACTTTAGCAAGTGCTGTTTCAGTAGAGTGAAAGGCCCTAAAAGCAGACTGATACGATTCAAATAGATTATTATCAGCTAAATGAGCTGAAAGCTGCTGATACACCACTTTTTCTAGTATTTTAGAGAAGAATGGGAGATTTGAGACAGGCCGATAGTTACCTAAAGACCCAGGATCAAGGTGTGGTTTCTTAAGTAAAGGTTTAACCACAGCTGTTTTAAAGCTAGAAGGAACAGTGCCAGTCGTCAACGATAGATTCACAATATTCAGCACTGCAGGGCCCAAGACTGGCCAGAGATCTTTGGAAAGTTTACCTGGTAAAGGGTCAAAAAGGCAAGTGGTGGGTTTAGAAGCTAGTACTATCTTAGATAATGAATCAAGACATATAATGTCAAAATTAATCAGAGCAGAAACTCTCTGAGACTCAGTATGATGCACAGCCGGTTCCGCAGCAGATGCTGGAGAAACTGAACTGATTTTTAATCTAATCTCATCAATTTTACTGCAGAAAAAATTCTGAAACTCACAGGCAGTAAAGGGCGAGCAGCTAGGAGCCTGCTGCTTTTTAGTGAGTTTAGCTACAGTGTCAAAAAGAAATCTAGGATTATGTTTATTGCTCATAAAAGTCATTCCAAAATTCTGACAGAACATCCCTCAAAACACCTCCATCATCCACAGCCTGTTCAAGCTTTCCATCAGGAAGAATAACTTTAAAGCAAATGTCATCCTCCATGACACTTTCCTCAGAAAACACTTGAATAAGTTCTCCAAGAATCTGACCACGATGAAGAACAATAATTTTCTTCACTCTTTCTCCCCGGCTGGCTTGTTCCTGTAACATATCCATGGAGGGAGTCATGGTTGATTCAAAAGACAGGTCCTGAGAGAGAGGCAAGGTATCATCAAGACTGGAGTACTCTATCCCAAAGATGCTTTCTGTGTGGAAAGTTATAATGCCACTATCCTCTAAAGCATCCACATCAAGTAATGTTCCATGTTCTGGAGAACTAGATGCAGCCATTGGGTTAACTGTGGTATAAAGAAGGGAAACCCTCTCACTGCTTGCATTTGCAGATATTGTGCTGCTTTCAACATAAATGACATCTGTAGCAGTTATCTCCACAGCATCTGTGGCAGAAGTGTCTGAAGAGTAACAACAGATATCCGGTTTGTCTTGTGTCTTTTCAACTTGTGCAGTTGCATCACTATTCTCCTCACTGGTAATATCTCTCTTCTTTGTTGTTAAATAAAAACGTAAGAGAGGTAACTTTGTCTTGTCATACAGTTCACCGACTGTGATAGTGTCCCCTAATGGATGCTGCTGAAAATCAGTTATATCAATTTCAAAATCAGTCAGGCTCTGCATTTTTTCCACCTGGGAAAAACAACTGACCAGCTTTTTCAATCAAGCCCTGTTTTTTAGTGTCCTTTGAGACACTCTCTTTCCTGGTTCCCCCTCCCTTTTTGGTGCGTACCTGGACAAATTCCCCTTCTCTGTAATGCGTCCATCCTAGTTCAATTTTTCTTTCACTTTTCTGAGCATTCCTTGTAGGGGTCTGATGCTCTCTCACAGACACCTGATCACCTTTGTGTCGTGAGAGCTTTCCTCTAAGTCGCTCAAAGACCTTGAACTTTCGACTGCTTGGTTCTCTTTCCTTTCGTCTGCAGTATCCAAAAACAGCTAGTCGATCACCGGAGGATGGGAGATACTCTTTTAGCTGGTCATCTGTCATGAAGTGTATAACACTGGAATCAATCTAAAAAGAAGAAATATTTCATGAATTCTTCAGGCAAGTCCATTAAATCATAATAATCAACAACCTGCATACAAAGCACCAGATATTAACAACAAAGCTCTTCCAAACTTTGAGTTTTTTAGTGTTAGTGTGATTTGTAAAAGAATTCCCTATATTAACTACCTTCTCTTGTTCCAGTTGCTGTATGTTTTCCTCAGGCACATGGCGTGACCTTAAGTAGTTACTCAGCTCATCCATCTTGTTACAGTTCAAAAACCTCTGTTGAATAAAATAAGAATTTAAATGTGAAATTTTAAAAAAATTATAGATTGATTTTACAGAATCTATTTGTTTGCAATTTTAGTGTTAAGCAATGTTCCGTATTTAAATCTACTATGTTCAAGTTCTCAGCTAAGTGAAAAGGGAGCCTTACTTTATTTTATAAAGTGTTATTTTCTATTAATATTATCTGAAATAAGTCTCTTAGTTTCTGATTTAGAAAAAGCTGTCCTCTGATATTATCACAAATTCCAATAGTTTATTTGATTATCTAGCATCTGTGGTGACATTAGTTTTACTCGTAACGGCTGGATGTTAAATCAAGTATCAATATTAAATATAATAAGTCAACTGTTTGTTTTAAATACAAAAAAAAAAAAAAGAAACAAAAGAAAAGAGAAATGTTATTAAATATACATGAGCATATTTAACTTTATGCTGTGTAGAAAATTCCAGTGAGGGAGAGATGAACAAATAAGCAAAGTTATTCTAATATTGTCTACAGGTAAGAATAAATTAAGATTAAGAAGACAATCAGAGTATAAAACTATATAAGAAAATTTGGCCCAGCCTGTATTAATATTTCATTGTACAATTAGTTACTCACTTAAAACCCTGCATAACATTGATTTATTGTCACGTTGATTATATAAATTCTTGTTACATACTGCTTATACAGTGTCCATTTCAAGTCTACATTAAACATTATAACAGGCTTTTCCCTCTTTCATGCACATAAGTTACCCATTGTCATAGGCAATTTTTATTAATTATCTCATAATTTCGACTTTATCTCATAAATTTTATTTCATAATTTCGTTTTTATCTCATAATTATGACTTTTTAAATCTCATAATTATGACTTTTATCTCATAATTGTTTTAATCTCACGTTTTTTTATCTCATAATAATGACTTTTTATCTCATAATTTATTTTTATCTCTCTGATTGTTTTTATCATAATTGCTGACGTATGTAATTTTTTTAAATCAAGGCTAAGTTTTTCATCTTTTTTTTTTTTTTTTACTGGCAGAAATGGGCTTCCATAAAACACTGCTCCATGACATGATAGTGATTATCTCTATTTCAGTAAATTCTCCCCTTCAGTCCAACTCAGTCTTCTGCTGATCTTCACCATGACTCATTTCAATACTGCTGACAAATACACCGATCAGCCACAACTTTATGACCACTAGTGGATGAAGTGAATAACATCGACCATCTTATTTATAACACAATGTTCTGCTGAGGAACCTTTGGTCTGACTTGTTCATGTGGGCGTTAGCACATCACGCCACCACCACTGTCTGTCAACCAACACACACCCCCTCAATGGCAAAGGGCCTCCCAGCAGGATAATGCTCCACCACACACCACAATGACTCAAATGTCTGGGAACACGACAAAAGAGCCAAGCTGTGACCTGGGCTCAGACTCCCCAGATCCCAGTCCAGTTATTACATGTGGGACCTGCCTAACACTGCATAGATCCCCCTCATATTGGCAAAACAGCTCTGATCTGTTGGGGCTTGGACAGTGTTATCGCCATTGGGGGTGTGTGCTTGGTCTAAAACAATGTTTAGGTGGGTGGTACAGATGATGAATGTCTGTAAAAAGAGGCAATGAGAAGATGTTGATATTGTATGTCTTACTATTCATATTATATTATTCATTGTTTTATTAGACCACTGTTGTTCACCACATTAAACTACCTGTAAGTAAGCATTTCATAGCTCTCTCTCTCTCTCTGTGTATATATATATATATATATATATGGTATATTAACACTTTTTTGGTAACTCAAAGTAACTCACCACACTGTGTGACTCATACTGAGTGTATGTGTGTGTGTGTGTGTGTGTGTCCACACAGTGCTCACTGCTACTGCAGGAAACCAGGAGGGAGAGGGTAGAGGTTATCATCCAGGAGAAATCTCCTGACTTGATACTTAGATTTTTTTATTTCATTTTTTTAAGTATTTATTTGCAGCATTGGCTGCATGCAAACAGGAATTTATTAAAAATATGAAAATAAAAAACAAAAAACTCCCCAGAAAAAGGGGTGCTTTTAGGTGTATCTGTGCACATACCTGTACTGTAGTAACCTGACTGTGCAGGTACATAAGATACATAGTTAGAGTAATGATCCATTCATACTGCAGTGGTGAGGTGGTGACTACCATTGCTTTTTGGGAACTACAGCCCAGAATATATAACAAATGATGGATAATGTGTAATTTGAATATATTCTAACTATGATCCTGACTTTTATTAGTCAGAAATCCACACTCACAGTGTTGAATTCCACCGACAAACCTCAGAAATAGCAGCCAGGAAAGAGCAGCACAGGACCACATGCTGGGAAATCTGTCCTGACAATACAGATCAGGAGCTATCTGTTAATTGAAATGGGAACAGAAGAGATGAGGTGACACAATGACACCTTTATGATCTGACTTCCTGTCTGTCACTCACTTATGGCTCTTTAACGAGACCACAGAGGGAGGTGGAGGAGAGACACAGGGTGACTGACATTGTTGTGCAGTTAATTATTTCTTCATTTTGGGCGAATTAAGGCTCAATTAGTCAAGTGACAAAATATTCACTGTCAAATTGGGGGGCTGTAGTTACCACTTTATTAAATACTCAGGTTTGTATAGTTTGATGCAGTTCAGCACAACTTCCCTGAAATAAGCCGTGTCTTTGTGAAGCTTTTCACTGACACTGTGTCAGAGGTGTTGATCTAACTCATTTAGGGGCTGTGGTTAGTGGTAGCTTTGTATTAGAATGTGGTATAACAAGTGATGTTTCTCATTTTTTGCCCTCTCACATTTCCTTATATGAGAACAGAGTAGAGTGATAAAGTAGTCCGGACTTGGCAAAAAAAAAGAAGAAGAAAAAAAAAAAAACACTTGCAACTGCATTAACACAGAATTATAATTTCACCACCAGAAGTAACAGTCCCATTCCTTTTCAAAAGAAATCCCTCTATGAAATCCATCTAAGTTTGAATCATCAGTACAGATGATGAACAGCATTATTAGTACAAATACAGTACCTGACTCGATAAAAACTGAAAAGAAGTCATCTATGAATCTCAAGGTGCATTTTAGAAAGAATTTTTGATCACTCAGCTTTAAATTCTCTTACATGTGTTTCTAATAGCATGCAAAAGGTAAAGATGATATTTTAGAAACCTGTTGGCACAATGTGTATCTTAAATCATTTCACTTTTGGATTCTGGGTCAGTTTTGGATGAATTCAGTTACAATGGCGCTGTGTTTCATTAACAATAATATTTTGAAAACACCACAGCTCTCACACCTCTGTCGGGCTTTTTCATAGTGTTAAGAGCCAAGTGCTGTGGCTAACAAAAGAGTGAAGAAAGACAGGGATTGTGACAGAAAGTAGTCTGAGGGAAAACACCTTTTAATGAAAAAGAGTAAACATGAATTCCTAGCAAGGTTTTAAATGAAAAAAATGAATGTGTAGATGAGGCTAGCTAATTAACGTAATAAAAGTTAGCTTGCTGACAAATGAGGAAGCATGGGCTAATGAGGTTAAACCTTCATTCAAGAAAGCACACCTAAATCCTGAGTCTTAATCAGCTTGTCTCAAACCTTCCATTCTTCAAAAATACTAGGAGTTGTGTCTCAGCAGATTTCAGCCCACTTGTCTAATAGTAACCTTTTAGAGTCTTTTCAGTCTGCCTTCAGGGCCTGTCACTCGACTGAAATGGCACTTGCTAAAGTGATAAATGATCTCCTGCTTTCTGTGGATTCAGATTCCACCTCTGTGCTCCTCTTACTGGATCTCAGTGCAACTTTTGTTACCATAGACCACTGTATCCTTATAGACAGACAGGAAAACAAATTTAAAGGAAACATTCACACATGCCACAATTACTGTTTAATTTTGGGGGGGTTGATGAAATTTACAGTGCATCAACATTTTTCCTCTCATTTCTAATGTCTGTTTACTGCAGAGGTTGTCATTATTTCTTTTCACTTAAAAAAAGCAACAAAATATATAATTTGCCCAACTGGTGAAGATGCACAAAGTGACGAGAGGGAAGGAAGTAAAGTTTGCTCCAAGGTGAGATGCATGTGTTGAGTTGTTGATTCAGTCTTCCATACATGAGTGTTGCCCACTCAGACTACATATGTATTGTAATGAAAATGATAAATGGAGATGTAACATTCATAAAGATAAACCAATACAGTATGGTTTGTATATGTGCAGAATGTGTTTTGTAGCACAAAGAACATCTAAAAAACTGTAACTGTCCTTTAAGTCCAAGAAGACTCACAGAACTGCCCTAGGGCACAGAAAGCCTTGTCAAACTTGTGTAGTGTGTCCTTGCATGTTTGTGTGTATGTCTCCGTATGTGTGTGTGTGAGTGTGTGTGTGTGTGTGTGTGTGTGTGGGTGTGTGTGTGTGTGTGCTGGCTAGCACTCTTAGACGTAGAGCAGCTATTCAGTAGAAATGTGTGAGCTGAAGAAACAACGCAGATGATAATAACAGCAATCTCTGGCTCATTAAAGACAGAAAAGAACAACCAAACAGGGCACGACACACACACACACACACACACACAGTCCTGTCTACCTGCTTGTGATCATAAAGCTGTTGTTAATTACAAAAGACAATTAAAACATGATAAACAAGCAGAATAATACAAGCAGCTACAACATGTCAGTCAGACAGAATCATTGACCCACACATCAGATTCTCTCTCTGCTGCCCATCTGACTCTGCACAGACAGACTGAAGGATACACACCCACACACACACACACACAGAGCACAAATGGAGAACAGCTGCTCATTAGAAAGGTGTTAACTAAAATAATAATCATCAACATTAAAAAAATAAATAAAAATACATAAAGAGCTCCCTTATTAACTGAATCCACTGCTCCTGTTATTGTCTCTGATAGACAAACCACACACTAACCACACACTTAATGCTATACCCAAATAAATGTTTAAAAAGTTTTTGAAAATTTAACATTGGATATAAATATATAAGGCTAAGAGTCAAGTAGGCAAGCAAGTCAGGCAAGTCAGAACATATTTGGAGTCCTAGTCATGTAAGAGCACTGACCAAGTGTAAAACCAAATGTTTTATGGGTGTTAACCTGATTTCATGTTCCTTCATCATTTTGTTTCATGGAAACCAAAGTTTGGACCATTGGGAGAAAATGGCCTGATGAGTTGTTCATGAGTGAGAGGTTGTTGCATAAATAGCCTGAGGTGAGACGGTGCAGATGATCAAAGGTAGAACTGTAACGCAGGTTCAGTTTACACAACAGGCATGAGACATGAGCTTGGACTGCTGGATTCAGAGTCCAGAGTGCTGACTATAGCATGATGGGATGCTTCTCATGCACACATGCTGTCTAATGTAATCTCATGGGATTGCATACAAATAACACACCACTTTCAAAACATTTTGCATGTAATTTCTATGCATTTCAAGCTTTTTAAATGTCATTTAATGTCCTAAACATATTTAATTACAATTTCATGAGACCTGTGCTGTGCTGGCTGTGCCGTCACATCCTTCTGATGATGTGTTTTGGTTTATATAAATATAACTACAGCTGGAACTTAATTTGACTTGACTTGAAAGATGGACATTAATTATTATTGAGATAAGTCCTCAAAATGAATTGTATCCCAAATTAAATCTTTTCATGCAGTCCCAGTTCTTCCAGTTGAAGATGCTTCTTTCGGAGCTTTAGATCTTAACATGGGTGATAAAGACATGGATCTTCCCATCTTATTTGCTGTTTGTTAATTAATTTATGTTCCGCATTTTGGCACTTCATCTACACATTCTATAGGCTGTAAGAGGTAATAGAAAGCTAAACCCTTATTTCTCCAGTGACACTGTGTGCTGCCAAACTCTGCCCTACACTGTTGACACCACCCTGTCTCACCCACGCTACCTTAAACTCAACCATGCACAAACTGTAAATGCAGGTGACTGCAAACTATTAGTGCATGGAAACACACTGGAGTGGAAAAAGACCACATCTCATCCTCACCTCAGTGTCACACACACATGCATACACACACACAGGGAAGCAGAAGCAGGTGGTGGGCAGACAGTCAGTGTGTGTGTGTGTGTGTGTGTGTGTGTGTGTGTGTGTGTGTGTGTGTGTGTGTGTGCGTGCGTGTGTGTGATTGATGAGCTGCATCTTGCTGTGCTCTGAAACACTTCACTGATTTAAACTGCTGAACCAGCAAGAGATTGTCTGTGCATGTGCACGTCGCAGTGAATCTGAGCCAGAGAAACACAGCTGGTCAACAGAAGTTCCCAGGCAGCTGCTTCCTAAATAAAGCTTTGGTACACTTCAAAACCCAGCCAGCCTGCCAACTATTTTAGCAGGTTTTTACAGTTATTCAGCTCATTGTACACATTTCAAATTGTGGTGCTCCACAAAATGCTGTAACAAGCCTTGGAAAGCCAGTGATTTATTAGTGAGACATTTACAATGAATAAAACACACAAACAAGTTTCACAGTTCTAGTATGGTCCACCAAGTCATGAGAAAACCATCCATCTCTCTTTGCCTGGCTTGGTGCTTCAATTCTTCACTTCCGCTCTTTGTCATTTCACAGTGGGCAGACAGGTTTAATCAGCTTGTTTGAGGTTGTAAACTGTATATGGTAGGGTTTGTCAAACTGCAACCTTATTAACAACCAGAGGGCTTTCCTTGAACATGGAATGTGGGCTGGATCCTCAGTGTGGTTGAACATATTCCTTAATCCTTAATCTCAAAAGTGAACAACTTGACCAATGGAGACATCAGAGACTACCTCCCCTACTCAGCCATTCCCCAGAGTTATTCTTGGCTGGTGAATAAGGAGATGATGTAGGTGACTTGGGCTCTTTTGGTGGGGAAAAAGAAGGCTGGAGTTGAAAGACCAGATAGCACTGGGTTAGGAAGGGTATGCAGGCTCACAGAGTAGTGTTAAGGAAGTGATTGTATCTATACAAGGTCGTATAGGAAAGGATGCAGACAAAGACATTAACGTAGACAGTATCGTCCAAATCCAGTTTCAGTTAGCCCTGTTAACCTGACATCTCCAGAACTTTAATGTAGCACTACTCTGGCACACTTGTCACTGTACTGTTCATCATTTTTTCTCCACTGGTGTACAGCTTAAAATAAATACTTCTGCATGAGACATCTGAGCTCCTGATGATCGTTGATTTTTCTTCTCAGCCTGACTTTTCACTTTCTTTTGATAGGTCGAGGAATTCCCCCTTTTAATACAGTAAAAGGAATAGGACAAGGCAACTATCAGTGAGTGAAACTCAAAACATAGGTTTTTGGTGGATTGTTCCTTAAACATATGTCTGTGACAAGGGATAGTTGAGATTTACAGGTAATACCATCTTTGTTTTGCTGCAGTTAAGACTGTTTTTTTTATTCACACGCTGCAAACTGTCTCATCTACAGGATTTCAGTGCTTCAACTGAGACTAAGGGTGGCTGGGATGTGTAATATGGAGCTTAATTGTATTCAAAAATAGACTTCTGAAACAACACCAAACATTATGACTTGATCTCTGCAGTGTTTCTTGTACTCTGCAAATGAGGCCTTGCTCTATTTTTTACCCAGTAATGTCACTGTGTACTAAAGTGTGTATAGTGTCTATGCATGTGTTTGTCCTTTTGTGTGTGTGTGCTGGCATGAGTGTGTTCTCTAGCAGCAGACTGGGTGTCATAAATGTGTCAGTGTGTGTGCTGAAGCATAAGTGTGGGGCATGTGTATGTATTCATGCATGCAATGAATTAATTCCAAGTGTGTGTGTGTTGAAGCATACACTGTATTAATTGTAAGTGTGTGTGAACTCAAGTGGAGCTGAAGTTCATACAAACTCAAACAAGGAGGAACAACTTAAAGACTCATCTTCTCATGTCCAACTACAACTCCAGATGCATGAAAACTTAGATCAAGATTTACTTCTTAGATGGAAATGTAAAAGGTGCACATGGCTGGGTATAGATTTCCAAAGCACCAGTTAAGTGAAAAGTAACACTCCCATATTTTCCATTTTGATGTTTCCTCTTCTCAGGTGGGGTCTTTGTGTGTTCAACACTGTTCAAGAGCAAGAAACATTGAAATCTACTGGACAGAGTGCACAGAAGAATCTAATTTGCAGAGTCTGTGTGAACGCCCATTCTAGGATGAACCTTTTAGATTTCAATGACATTTCCTCCAGCACTACCCTCAGGACAGACTTTGAATGTTTAGGCACAGTGTAGGTAAAGCACTATGAAAAACAGAATCTTCAATATCTTGTTTATATTGTCCATCACCTTTGTATGGTGTGGTGCAATTAACACTGCAACATCTGAGGGGGTTTCAAACTGTTGTGTTTATCTTGTTTCCTGAATGACACAGCATATGCCATCATGTTCCTAATGTGCAGAACTTAGTCATTCCTGGATAGGAAGGGCAGCACTCTGACAATTATGTTCTTTTGACTTCTGCAGTGCTGAAGTAGGCTATGTATAACTGTAAAAAAAAAAAACAAAAAAAAAAAACACAATGGTTGTGACTGCAGAATTGTCCAGCATGACTGATATTGGGCTGGCTGATGAGGCCTCTATCAGTGATGAGACATTCACTTTCTAAGAACACTGCACTAAATTTTGATATCACTCTTTCTCCCACATGGCTTAAAACAAGCCTGAAGAATAGTCATCACAGCATTAGCCTTTATTCATACAATCCTTCATGTTTCTCGGAAATATAAATGGATTTTGAAATAAATGCAGACACAAAGCTTCAGTCTCCCACACAAACATGACATGGAGGGTGAATGAAAAGCAGTACTGATATGACTGAAACTTTGTGAATCTGCATGAGGGTTTTTGTTAAATAGCTAGTAAACATAGTGAGGCATTTCTGTTAATATTCTCTAAAACAAACTGAAGTTCTCTGCATGTGTCAGTCTCACCTGTTTACTTGCTGTCGTTTCCCTTGTCCCACACTGGGTGGTTGGACTGCTGATACTGTTGCTGTCTTCCCTCTTACCTAGAAAATGTAACTCCTCCTCTGCAGCTCTTTTACACTTCTGCATTGATGGTTTAATTTACAGAAAAACAATATGGAAACCTGGACCAAAGATGTAGATGAACAAAATACCATCTTCAAGGTAACCCACAGAACCAGAGAGCAGATCAGAGGAACATCCAGAATCCTTTCTGACTGAAAACGTCTTTCACCATGCTCTGATTAAGTTTATATAGAAAATCCCCACATCAGTCTCTCTGTCTCTCTTTCCCTTGCAGCACAGCCACACTTGACTCTCAGCTTTATGTGTGTGTGTGTGTGTGTGTGTGTGTGCGCGCGTGCTCACTGATAATCATATATTCACATTTATCACAGCTGATTTGGAGTTAGTCTAGTTGAAAAAGTCTGGCGTTGTTAGATTTGCCCTTTGTTTTTAACATGTTCATCCTTATTACACTGTCATGTACAGTCATTGTTTCCTTTTGTGCACTTATTACATTACCAACATCATCTGTGTGCATGTTTCAAAGGCCCTTTTAAACACAGACTCACTGAACACTTTATTATGAACACCTGTACACCTGCTTATTCGTGCAATTATCCAATCAGCCAATCATGCGGCAGCAATGCAGTGCATAAAATCATGGGATACAGTAAGGAGCTTCAGTCAGTGTTGTTGATGCCAGACTGGCTGGTCTGAGTATTTTATTTCACACATAATAGTCTCTAGAACAGGGGTTTACCTTTTACTGAAAAGGTCTGTATCTGATTTTTATTCAAGGTCAGTGGTCGGGAGCAATGTGAGCTAACAAAATAACTGAACTCACTTTAATCTTTTAACTTACCTTTAAGCAAGATACATTCAAGTTCAAGACTGTCAAGATAGTCAAATGCTTTTAGGCCTAGTAGGAGAAATTGTATTATTTACCTGTTCTGCACACTTGGACACAGACGGACTTCCAGGCGTGCTTGAGTTTTAAATCGGCTCCCTCAATATGCATAATATCGCACACCTGCAATCAGTTGTTTGAACCTACACACAAAAGGTGTAATTGCCAGATAGAGACATTGATCCAAATGTTCATTGGTCAAGCTGCTGCAGAATGAAGTTGTTGTTTTTGTTTAGTTTTTTTGCCACATTCACTATTGATCCCCCCAGCACATGGGCAAAAAAAAAAAAAAGAAAGAAACCGGAATTGTAGTTATGTGAACAAAACAGAACAACCAGGTAGATTTACAGTATGGACAAAGAGGATGAAAACAAATTGTAAACATTAATGAAGAATATGATATGAGGGATATAGAATAAGAATACGTGGACACCAAGCAACTTCCAGCTGCTGATAGGACCTGAGCCACGTGACATCCCCTCCACTATGAAGACCTGGAAAGAGGACACAAACATACAAGAGAAAAAACAAGCACACCATTCGTACTTCTAGGAGAAGGAAATAAGCACACAGAAGGAGAGAGAGACAAGGAGGAGGCTGGATCCTGGTTTCCAGCTTTGCAAGTTTCCCTATGCAGGACATCCATAATTCACTATGGGTTCATCACTTAGAGTGGCCCTTCTGACACTGCACTTCAGTTCACTTCATTTGATTCATTGCTTATACTTACTAGAGCAGCTTTAAATGTCATTAAATTAAATGGAGACCTGCTGTAGTAGATAACTAATCAAACTGTTCTGTTGGTGTAATTCATTTTATCTCAACCCAACAAAACACCCCAAAATCAAACTGCAAATTACCGCACATACTGATTGTGATTTTCGAGGCCCAGTTCAGCAAGTGCTGAAATCCACCAGCCGTTCAAAGAGACTGTTGGACTACAAACCAACTAATGAAGCACTTGTCAACCAGCAGATTATTGCATCTTGCTCCTGCAACTGGCAATTTTCTGCTCGGTTGTCTCATCACTGTGCTCACTGAGGTGGCTTCAAAGTGTCTCTCTCTAATTACTAATCTGTCTCTGATAGGAGCTGCAGTAAATAAAAGTTTGTATCCAACTTTCTAATTATTTATCTGACTTCAATATTGTTACTGTGAGTGAATGACCTGCCTTCACATCATAATAACACAGAAAGCAGAGCAGTGGAAAATGTCGATTTGACGTTTAATCACTTTGTGCTGTGAAGTGGACCAGAATTCACCAAGTGTCCAGTTCATTAGTTCTATTTTAAGTTCTTTTAACATTAAATAAAACCCTTGTTACTGACTGCTTATATTAAAGTCTTTTTTTTTTTTTTTTTTTTTTTTTCACATGTGATAAAATAGAAATAAAAATGTTTTCATGTGATTTCTTACAATCATGCAAGATTGCATGTTGTGAAATTTTCAGATGTAGGCTGACTAAGCACAAAAAAAGAAAAAAAGTTAAAATTAAATTATATATAGGTATTTTTTTTTCATTTTATCAGAATGATTAATTTTGCAAACAATGTTGTCATTATTTCAGTAAAATTCTCAAATTCACTATTATCATGCAGGGCAGAGTTATAGCCATTACATTCAGTTGTGGCTAATTTTTTTCAGCATTGCAAACTGGAAGGACTAAAGGCACAGACCTGTAGGGTGGATTCTTTATTTGTTTGCTGTTTTTTCCCTCTAGGAATAAAACTGATTTGCTGTTGAATATGTAAAATATGAAGTACTGAGCAATTTTGATTCTTAGCTCCTGGTGTTAAACAATTATGCATTTATGAACGTATTCGTGATCAATGTAAGGCCAGCTAGCATGTAAGCTATAATAATATACTGCCACTGTAACTGGTTCATTATGTATGCCATTAAAGCGAACACAGCAGCTAAAACAAGCACTTTGCTAATAAAAGTATGTAAATGGAGGTTGAATGGGGAAAACCTGGTTTCAGCACCAGAGACTGTCCACAGACTGTGCACAGCCATGTTCACCTACACAGATGTTTTCATTCAGTTTTCTTGATAAAGGCCTGGACACACCAGGAACAATGAAATCTTGTGATGAAATCAGTTCATTCCAATCAAATCACCACAATCAATGACGATAATCATAGAATTCCTTGAGTGCATTGAGGTCATTTTTTCACCTGTGCTGGTTTGGTATCCCGGTGCCTTGCTCTGCAGTGGGAGGAGAAGTGTGGTAGAGGATGTGGTGATGCCAATCCAGCAGCAGACTGCAGTCTTGGTGCCAAGAACAACAAGTCCTCCAACCTAAATGACCATATATGTAGGAACGTACGTAACACCGAAAACTTCGTTATCATGTTAACAATCACAAACACACGGTTAAGATTGTGGAATGGTCACGGTTTGGTTAAGTTTAAACATTAAAAATACTTGGTTCGGTCTAATAAAAGATCATGGATTGGATTGAAATAAATTGTTCCTTAATTTTAGAGAATGTTTGTCATCAGTCACAGTAATAAACTCAAATGGTCATGGATAAAAGACAGCTTTCACACTGGAAAGGAACAGTCTCCTGTATGACATTCCTGTGTTTTGTTGATGCATCCATCCTCCTACCACAGACTTTGAAGCTTTACACACTATGTTACCTGACTTCCTCCTTTCCTCCCATCATAATTGCTATGTCCACTAGAGGTCGCTTAAATGTGGGTCAAAAAAGCTACAAACAACCTATGAGGTCCTCTTTTACAGGAGGACAATTGGATGCATCTCCTGTGTCTGCTCAGAGCAGGCTGGCTGCTCAGTGCACTTGTATTATTTGTCTAACTACAGCACTGTCAAGTTAAACAAGTTAAATTTGTGCACCAGACTAGTGAAAAATAACAGAAACCTCTGTGCTAATGCACACATCAAACACTGTCTTTTGAAGAATTATTGTATAGTTTCTTCTGCAAATTAACAGACGTGGTGGAGACTGACACCTTTAAAGCAGTTCACAGAGTTCCATGAAAAATCGTGGAGCAGTTAAAACTTTTCTCTCTGCTAATAATGCCCTCAGGATGATCCATTTCTACAAGTCCTCCACCTGATGTCTCCATCCAAAACACCAGGTAACCGGACCTGTGACTCTGTGCCTCCTCTTCTTTGTGATGAGTCTGGCCAAGGTATTGCGAGTTCTGCATTTTTTCTCAGACATATGACTGTGATCACCAGCTGATGATGTGCCAGTGATTGTTCGAGAATCATTTTATGGTGGTGTTCCCAGAAACAATGGTGCTATTTTAAAAATCCAAAATTATTTGTGGATCATGAGAAGGATCACACTACCCCTCAGCCTATGTCATTGTGAGCATTTATATTTGTGCACTGGTTTGTCTGTGTCAGTCAGCAATTACAGGGTTTCTATGCCACTGTGTTTCTTCATGTACTTCATGTTGGAGTTAGAGCTTGTGTAAGCGCATTGCTGCCACACCAGCAAAAAAACAAAAACAAAAACAAAAATGAATCACTATCACTTTTGTAACATGAAAGTTTTATTGTTATAACAAGATATTTTTGACTTCATGTATATTATTCTGAGGTACAAACATATCATGTTATAACAATATAATATTTATATCACATGTCCAGAAAAGTTAGTTCAACTCAAAAAAGAGAAAGGTAAGAAGGACATTCAGGGCCATGGTGCCATCATTCTCTATGATACATTTAGTTCACAGTTTGTATTGTGTTTTTACTTTTTGCAGTTATGTTAGCAAAGACAAATGAAGCGACCACTTCTTACCAAACCAGAGTAGCAGTGTTTTCAATCACACACACAAACTTTCTGACAGCTCTGAGCACTCTGATACACACACACAGATTGATAGACACATTCTCTCCTCTTTTCTTCTCTCTCTCTTCACACACACACACACACACACACACACACACACACACACAGAGTTAATGAAGTGTAAACGATATTCTCTCCAGACCATTGCTACAAAAATGGAATTTGCACTATATGAAACCGTCGCCACACATACATGTGACACACACATACACACACACACCTCGCAGCTTTAAAAGGTGTCATTTGTCCGCTTCAGTAACCAAGGTGAATATTCACCCTGACAGCTCCCAGAAAACAGACAGAGCAGAGAAGAGATGAGCCTTTGTCAGGAAAGAAAGAAAGAAAGAAAGAATATTAGTTCATTTCATTTTAGATCAAAGCTCTTGAGATAGATAAAAGGACAAGACACAGAAATGATTGCTGGACTCATACTATCACCTCCTGGTTATACAAGGAACAGCAGGCTTGTGTGTGTATGTGTGTGTGTGTGTGTATGTGTGTGTGTGTGGGGGGGGGGTCTAAAAACTTGGAGCCCGCTAAACTTGCGGGGTCTGACAAAATGCTGGACCCTAAGAGTTTAAATGGTTGTTTGAGGGTTAAGTCTTGGTTTTAGGTTCAGGGTTAGTTAGGGTTAATTAGGGTTAGGCATTCAGTAGTGATGGTTAAGGTTAGGGTAAGGGGCAAGATAAAGGGGTCCCCATAAAGATAGGTGTACAAGGATCTGTGTGTGTGTGCGAACTGGTACCATATGCTCTCATTTTCACCTCCAAAGCTGTTAGTGTATTATTGGCATGGTGGTGGTGGTGGTGGTGTCTGTGTGTGTGTGTGTGTGTGTGTGTGTGTGTGTGTAGTGCAGTTTTCCCACACAGCTATTTGTCTTCCATTCACCAAACAAAAAATGACAAATCACAGTCACTGATTCTAATAACGTGTGTTGAACACAGATACTGTAGCATGACCTTGATTAAAGGGTCAGTTCACCCAAATTGGTTTTATTTGTCCAGGTTTTGAGATATCTGCCGCAAAGATTTGTGCTCACACCCCAATATAATGAAAGAGAATGGAATTCTTCATTTCTATCCTCCACCTTCCTCCACAAAACAAGGGCTACATTTCCTGGTGGTGTTGAAACAGACAGACTTTGTGAGTCTTATTTAATATAGAATTGACTTCAGGTTTAGTCTCTTAAGTTCTATGGAAGTACAACTTCCTCATCTTCCTCCATTCACTCTCACCAAGCTGTAGCCCTTTCAGCCTTGTCTCTGTGGGACACAGTCCCAGATGTTTCCTGTAGAAAGGTTTAGAGAGGTGCTGCATTTTTAGCACATCCATTATCATTACAAAAATGTATATTAGTCATTTATTATTATTATTAATGGTAGTGCAACAGGTCAAACAGCTAAATCAAGATCTGAACAAGATATATTTTGGGAGAGGAAACTGTTTATCAAGCAGTAAAAGGGTTCATTTTCCCATGTGTCCATCACATTTCACATTTTTGTTTAGATATTATTCCTTAACAAAATGTGTAATACATTTTTTGATGTGAGAAATGTTGATGCTAGCATACTATATTTATACAGAAAGTCTGTCTGTCTCTCTCCGTCTATCTGTCTGTGTTTGTTTGTATTTCAGACAGAATGATAATCATTGGACAGCCTAATACCATCTAAAGTTAAATGACTTGGAAACAGCTTTGGCACCGTCAAACAATACACATGTCCAAACATATACTGCAGCCTGTGTGTGTGTGTGTGTGTGTGTGTGTGTGTGTGTGTGTGTTTGAGTGTGTTTGTGCCCTGTACTGTTTGCTTGACTGGCTGCATGTTGACTTGACAAGGCTCTTTGTCCTTTTGAATGAAAGCCTGTGGACACACACACACAGACACACAGACACACACACACACATCCACATGTCACAGCAGGAGGTGAGAGAACAGCCTTTTAGCTAATGAGCTTTTTTCATTCCTCACGTACTCGAGCACTCTCTGTCTCTATAGATATTTCTCCCATCTCTGTCTCTCTTCTTTCTGTCTCTCCAGTCCATACAGGAGTTGCCAGTGCTCTCTCACACTGTGGTAGGTGCTGTTGACACATCTACAGCAAGCACACAGGAAGGCTGTTGTAGAAGGAGAAAGCAGGAAAAGCTAAACATGATGGCTCTTTGTTTAAACCTGTGCAGTAGCTGTATGTGCATACATCACATGTGCTGTTTTACATCCTTCTGCTCTTTATTAATAAATTGGTTATCTGATTATTGGTTTTGGAAGAAGACAGGAAAGGAAGTGATTGAGTTGGGGTTCCCACAGACCAATGAGCCAATCATCAACAAGAAGCTGCATATGGTCAGCACAGCCGCAGACCTTGAGGTTTCAGATTTGAGGAAGTATGCACTTGGTCCATACCCTAAGCTGCACTTACATACTCACTCTTTTTGGCTGCACAGCAACAGCGGGGCCAGCCCTACGAATGCAAATGTCTGTGACTGAGTGAGTGACCACCAACACCTGCTTCCTTTGCTAATCAATCAGCAGCAGAAGAGAGACTCTGTGGTGCGGTACAACCTCCAAATTTCACACATCCATACATGGTCTAACCATATACTAGGTCATGTTTAAACTCTGGGTGCTGAACCAAAGTGTGCAAGCAAATGCTAGGGAGCCATTACAGGTCTAAAAATACATGTATTTTTAAAATCTGCCCATGCTTTATAAAGAAGACAAACGGTTTAAACGTGTTTGTTAGATCTCATACACACAATGAGTATCTTTAAAATACAGCATGTTTGTCATGCTGTGAATGGAGCTTATGTTAGCATAGCTACAAGCTTGTTAACTACTGATATACAGTACATACCAACCCAAAGTCAGTGCTCTCCAGGTAAGAATTAAGTCTAGAGTTACCAGGCTGATTGAGGAACACAGTGTCGGTGCTGTAAACACAGCTAAGTCACACTGAACTGAAAGGGATAGATTTCATCACGGAACAGGTCACATGACTCCCATCCTTCCATCCACCCGCCCCCTGCAGAGCTCTGTGGCCTTTCTTGTGAAAAAGCCAAAAGTGTTCTACAGCTTTGATTAGTTTAATGAGCACACACTGAAAGCACACAGTGTATTGAATATAAGCTATGTATATGACCTTCTCTGTAATGACTGGTCATCTGTGTGACAAGCCACATCATAAATATCTGATGGCTGATGACCCGTGAATCCATGTCTGTTGACACATGACATAGACACGATGAGCTTGAGAGATGAGAAAGTTTTAGCAACAGGAGGTGTAAAACCAGTGGTGTGCAGTCAGGCTTTGTGAAAATAAAATAGCACAAAGAGTCTGAAGACATGCTAACAGCTCCCAGACACTCCCAGTGTCATACAATCAACAATATATCAGTGGTGACAACATACTGAGAATTTCACTTTTCTTAGAGACTGATGGTGGCACTATACGAAGGGTTAAGGGCCCTTGAAAGCATTTATGTGCACATAATGTGTTGTTTTATAGTGTAAAAGTATTTTCACCTGATTAGTTATTAAAGTCCACAATACTATAGATTTGAACGGTTTTCTGATATTCTGTATGTTTCTGGACTAACAACAGCAACCTGCTTCATTTTAGCCCATAGGTCTGTTTCAATACTAAGCAGTGTGTGGAGGTATATCAGAGCACACTGTGATACACCTGGGTAATGAGGCCATCCCTTCATGCAACTACATGACTCAGTTGTGTTCGGGTATTTTATTGTGTATTATTGTGTTTTATAGTGTATATTAATCATATATTGCAGTTAATGTCAGAGAAAAACACACATTCAAGAGTTAGATGCAATTAAACTGCATTATCTAGAAAAATATATGTGTAAATGTTTCAATTTTATCTTACAGACACATTTCTTCCAACAAGTAGACTGTTGTTGTGCTCTAGACCACGGTGAGCTTTGGAATACACTGAGCTTTGAAGAGCACTGTTGAGATAAGTTTATTGTGTGTTGGCTTTTTTCAGGTGTGGGTTCAGTCTGAACGTGTACATGTAAGTGCTAAAAACCACAAGTTTGGATATTAGAATAGCCCTATGACACTACACAACACTACTGACTGTAGCCCATTCTCTCCCAATGTGACTTGTCTTACATAACATGGATACTGTCGAGACTATGTTCTTATCACACTCACTGAATTTCGAGGTCTGCAGAATTTCATGCATATAAGATGCATCTGTGTTAAATTTGTTAAAAGGTTTATTAAAACTGAATTTGGTTTTCATCACAGGCAGTGGCTCTTGTCCTCACTGACTGTTATTGAAAGTGGAGATAGAGATGGAGAGAGAACACATTGTGAGTGCACATACAAAGGGAGAGTAATGAGGAAAAGGCTAAAACTTTGGGGCAAGTAATATGATCTAAAATGAGGGGAAATAGTGATGGAAAAGTGGAGAATCAAGACAGTTGGGAAAGAGTGGTAGAAAGAGTGATGGAAGAGGGAGAGTTGATAATTGTGTTTCTGACAGAGGGAGACAGAAAGAAGAGGTGGAGTTGCTAATAGTGTGTGTGATGTTGGTATTGATCAGTCACACAGACAGAGAGGTGGGACGTGACACCATGACCTGACACTGTGGCTAATCGAAAACTAATTCCCTGTCTCCATCATCATCATTGTCGACATCATCATCCTATCACATGCACACGCTTTCAGCTGTGATCAGACATCGTCCAGCAGCTATTATCTGTGTGAGGATTTCATCTAAAGGGAAAATATTAAGAAAATATCGCAATTCTAATTCTATTTGTCTTATAGCTTTCACTATCAGGACCAACTTTTAGCACTACAAAGCTTCGTGAACACAGGTTATCATCTACATGTCCTATACCCTGTGAAACATAAAGTCTGTTGTGTTTATCCTTACAGAGAACACATGCAACAACACAAAAGCTAAGAGTCAAGCTAAGAATTGATCTTGCTAATTGTATGTGTATCCAAAGCTTGATATGTTTTGTCATTCTGTGCCATAGACTATAGATCGTCAAATGACCTACCCAAATCCAATGTGTACAATATTATTGGAAAGGGACCGGATGACAGTCAGATCCACTGACAGTGTAATGCTCCACCAAATCCTTATAACATTAAAGGAATAGTTCAGCATTTTAGGATTTTTTTTTTGTTGATTTGTTTTGGAGATTGAGCTGAGAAGATTAAAGTTTGTGAAGTGTGTTTGTTGTACAGTATGTTTTTGCACCTGATTTTTATTTAGTTTTAATATTAGTCGTTTGCCCAAAATTTAATTGAATGATAGGTTAACATGACTGGAATGCATCTATCACAAATTAAACTTTTTAGGAAAAGTCAGCAGTGTATTTGTTATGGCAAGGCATTATAAGCCTGTGAATATCCTCATTCATCCAGGTCATAGTTATCTCAAGGAAATTTCAATCAAACACAACTGGACTTAGTTATTGTCTAGGAAGACGTTTCACCTCTCATCCAAGAGGCTTTATCAGTTCATGCTTGCATCTGACCAGGCTGGGACTGGTCCTAACTAACTGGTGTGGAGACCCAGGTATTTAACCTCTGTGAGGGCTTTCACAAGACCGATGATGTCATGGATCCTTTGTGCTCCATGTGCCAACGACAGTCGTTAGATTGACAGTCGTTGGTGGAAAAGTTGGTTTTGAATTCGTTAGTGCCCCATTGTGTTATAACGACAGTCGTTGGAGTCACATGAGGCCATTTGTGAATCATTGGTTTTCCTTCTGGAAACTGAGCAAAGACCAAAACATCACAATCCTTCCAGCAGACAAGGGTAGATGCACAGTTGTGCTCAATACAACTGATTACCAAGCCAAGATCACTGCACTACTCAATGACTCTAACACATACGAAACTCTGAAACGAGACCCCACCAGTGGGTACAAAAAGAAGGTGATAGAATGTTTACAACAACTACAAAAAGAGGGCATCATTGACAAAGTACAATATTACCGGCTCTATCCACAAGACTCAATTCCTTGCTTATATGGACTCCCCAAGATCCACAAAGAAGGGGCCCCGCTCAGGCCCATTGTCAGCAGCATAAACTCGGTCACTTACAACATTGCCAAACACATAGCCAATATCCTGGCACCTTTGGTGGGAAAAACTCCATAGACTTTGTGAACAAAGTCCGGAACTTAAAAATGGATACAGATGAAACCATGGTATCCTATGACGTGACTTCCCTGTTCACATGCATCCCAACCAGGGAGGTGTTGGCCACAGTAAGAGAGCGACTTACACAGGACAACTCCCTCCAAAACCGAACAAACTTCAAACCAGAACACATTTGCCAACTTCTGGATTTGTGCCTGAACACCACATATTTCCAGTTCAATGGCAAATTTTACAGACAGAAACACGGCTGTGCCATGGGTTCACCAGTATCCCCCATTGTGGCAAACTTATACATGGAGGAGGTAGAGGGCAAGGCTTTGAACTCCTTTGAAGGAACAACACCGAGCCATTGGTTCAGGTATGTGGATGACACTTGGGCTAAAATCAAAACCAAAGAGGTGCAAGCTTTTTCCGAACACATTAACTCAGTGGACAGAAACATCAAGTTCACCAGAGAAGATGTCAAGGACAACAGTTTGCCTTTCTTAGATTGTGATGTCCATATAGGAAAGGACAGAAGCCTCCACATTGGGGTATACAGAAAACCCAAACACACAGACCAATATCTACTTTTTGACTCACACCACCCTCTGGAACACAAGCTTGGTGTTATCAGAACCCTGCAACACAGAGCTGATAACGTACCCACAAGCTCACAGGCCCAAGGGGAAGAACACAAGCACCTGAGAGATGTCCTCAAAACTTGTGGTTACCCCAGCTGGACCTTTGTGAAAACTGCAGCTGTTTCCAGAAAGAAAACCAACAAAGTGGTTGAGAAAGAAAAACAAAACAAGAGAAATAACATAGTCATCCCATATGTGTCCGGGATATCTGAAAAACTCAGGAGGATCTTTAGCAAACACAGTATCCCTGTGTATTTCAAACCCAGCAACACACTCAGACAGAGACTGGTACATCCTAAGGACAGAACACCACACACCCACAAAAGCAATCTGGTGTATGCAGTCCAATGCAACGAGGAATGCGAGGACCTCTACATTGGCGAAACAAAACAACCACTGCACAAATGCATGGCCCAACACAGGAGAACTAATCCCTCAGGGGTCTGGACCTGCTGTCCATTTACATTTTAAAGGAGAAAGCTCACTCCTTGAGGACAATAAAGGTCCAATATCTAGAGCAGAGAAGACAGATGGTTTGAAAGAGGAGGAAAAGAAATACTCAAGTGGTAAAAGTAGAGAAACTGCCCTCAACAGAGGAGAGGTTCGACACCAATTTATCCCCAATTTACAATGCTGCCTTTCATCCTTCCCGAAGATTCAAACGACGGCTCTCTAAGAAAACAACGACTAAAATGGGCTCTACAGACTCAATGACTGTCAGTAACACAATGGGTACTAAGGAGTCGAACCAATCCTTTTTCCACCAACCATCAAGTCACTTAACGACACAGTTGCTGGCACATGGAGCACAAAGGATCCAGCGAGACATCACTGTCTTGTGAAAAGTTCTCACAGAGGTTGAAATACCTGTCTCCATAATTAGTTAGTTAGGAATTAGTCCCATTGGCTGATGGCTGAACCGATGAAGCCTTTGATGAGAGGGTGAAACGTCTTCTAGACAATAACTAAGTCCAGTTGTATTGATTGAAATTTTGAGACAAGGCATTATAACTTTATAACACAGACTGTAGTAGGAAAGTTTAACATTGTCGCCGTCACCAAGCAGACTTCTTCTCTGTGATGTTTAACGGCAGCTGACATCCGGGGCACCCCATCACTGTCATCTCCAGCCCAACTTTGTTGATAAGGTGAGAGTGTTGTTTGTGTCCAATTGATGAAGTTCAGTACTCACTCTTTAGCTCTGCTATTTCCTATTAACCCCTGAGGAAAGTATTATACAGGTTTCAGCTGATAAACGCTACGTTGTTACTGTTATATTCGTCGCCAGTCTCTAACTTTGTCTGTCTGCTGCTCTCAGCATGGCAGGAGACCTTTAGAGCTGCAGTCCAAATAATGCTAAGAGAACAGTGAGAATGAACAGAAATAGTAAACATAAAGCTCTGACAGTTGAACAAAGAATCATAAATATTAGACTTTTTTTCACACTGTTTCACGTTGTCATTTGAAAATATCGTTATGGCAAAAATATCAGCAAGCGGTTTCAATTTGTTCAGTGAAAATGTTGATTCAGTGGAAGGTTCAGTTTGAAGATTCAGTGTTACAGATTTCTTCAGTCTAACAGCAACCATCATCTCCCCACCAAGCTTTGCCACATACACATCAGCAATTGGGTATTAATAAAATAGATGCAAAAGTTAACTTAGATAAGGACATAGTCAGGTACGCATCATCATATATATACATATATCATGTATTATATGATGTTGACAGGTTCCACTCATTCACTCACTCTCTGCTGTCTGTCTTGTCTGTTCCATCTCCTTGCCGTTCGTCTGTCTCCATCTTCCATTAGTGAAGCGTGTTCCTTTGGTCAGATGGAGCGGGATGATAAAATGGTGACGCCTATCTCTCTTCTGTAAACATCTAATCATAGAATCTTGGTGATCCCAGCCGACCTCTGTCCCCTCTATGTCTCAGGGTGTAAACCTCAGGTGTGTGTGTGTGTGGAGTGAGTCTTTGTGCAGCGGCAGACTGAGAACACTGAGATTAGCTCTGTCACAAATGTTTTTATTTGCTCAGGGCAGATTGCTTTTCTTGAAGTTGAAAAAGGTGTTTTGAAGCACTTTGTTGCGGAAAGTGTGCACAGACAATCTCGTAATCAGATCGCTGTCTGGAGGAACAACAGGTCAAAATAATGAGCAGAAATCACAGGTAACAACCTCAACACACAATCACTGACACAGAGACAGGGAAAGAAGTAGAGAGATGAAGGCCTCTGCCAACAAAAGACCTCACTCACCTATTTCAGTGGACATTCTTTTCGAGTCGCTGCAGCTACTGTGACAACATTATGAGTGAGTGAGTGGAGACTTTCAGTCGCTTCAGACTGCTCGTGACAAACCACAGAGAAAAGAGAAGCTAAAAACCTGTCTTTCAGTGGAGGTGGCGTGACTTTAATCATTAGCTGTGTCTTTTTTCACTGTTGGCCTTTACCTCAGTTTTATCCAGGAGGAGGCCATGTAAGAACGGAAGTTGGGTTAAATAATTTCCAGTTTTTTAGTATTTGTTTGTTGTATTATTTTTTTAAGAACCCTAGTTTTTTTGTAAATATCTCTAGAAATTTAACTTCACTGTCTACCTTGAGCAGTCATTGCTTTTTATTTTGAAATCATTTGAATTGCAAAAAGCTACGGTATACATTACATTATTAATGTCTTAAGTTGATATAACAACTTCCTTTTTTCTTTTCTTCTGTAGTTATTTCAAAAGGCGCTCTACTACTTACACTCTGCTTAAGATGGTTTATTAAAGATGATTCCTCTGAATTCGTCAGTATTTTTGGAAAGACAGCAAGTTGTTGCACAGTCATAAAACACACTCTGACAGGTAGTCCAAGTTACAGTTATAGCTCATTAGTTGTTGACGACTGACAATGGAGGACAAAAAAGTAACCAGGTGTTAGAATCCATCGTTAAACCTTTTACATATCATATTTAAGAGTATCACTTAAAATTCTTGATGTTGTGACCTCATGAAGGAATGTTAACTTGGGCTACTACAGCATCATTAGGGAGCATCAGTCCAAACTTTTATATTAGATATAATATTAACTTTACTGTCATAAGTGGACAGCAGAGTAGTTGTTATCAGTAAATATAACACTATTTGAATGTCGAAAGTGTTATTTTTTCAAATCACATATTTTGTAATTGTAGTATTTGATATCTTCCTAAATGTGAGAATAATCCTTCATTTAATACCTTTCATTTACAAAGTTTGTTCTCAAGCATATTAAGGAGTCTAATCTATAGAATGTAATCTCTATTTAAATTGCAACATTGGTCAGAGAAAACATACAATTAGAGATTTTCTGCATCATTCAGCCTTATATTTTACTACTGAGATAATGCGATATTGTGACACTAACACAGTTTTTAATGGTGGGAGAATCCATTTAAGATTCTTGCCACCAGAATGCATAACTGAGCTCTAGCAGGAAGACATGATGCACTATGGTATTTCAGAACTGCGTCCTTATATTGTGTGTTTTTGCAGTGAGTCTTGTCAGATGTGATTTCTCTGAAATGGTGTTCTCTCAGAATTCTCTCTTCATCCATCACAAGCAGAAAACCCAGAGGAAACCTTCAAAACGAAGGACATGAAAGTTGCTTATTTTAAATCAATAATTACTGTGTGGATATCATCGTTCGCAACACAAAGTATTTTTTAAACCAACTATGGGCCTTTATTGACCCATTGTGATGAAACTTCAGTTGCTTGTTGCTTGCTTATTCAGAAAATTGTTTAGCAATATTTTAAGTGAAAATGAAATCCCTGACCAATGTATGTTCATGGTGACAGGAGACCCCTATGGATACATTGTAGATTTTGGGGTTCCAGCCGAAATATTGATTTTTCGTGAGTTTGTATCATAGGATACAGATAGTGATATTGATTATTTCCTGAGATTATATAAAAACAGAGTGTATAGCTGGAGCAGCTCTAACAATGGTTATTTTACTATTGGGGCACTGGAGTCTCGCACCACCAATACAGGAGCCTGAAGGCCCATCCCCCAAGGAAACAAGAGAGTGATGTTGTAATAGATAGCTAAATAATGTTAGACCAATTGCTTCTAAAGCTTGGGTTTTTCTATTATGGGGTGACAGAGGCCATCTTCCAGTCTTCAGATGGATTTAAAGAGAAATGATTTTATTTGAAGGGTCTACCAGCAATCTTGAGTGTAAGTTTTTTTTCCCAAGATGTCAAAAGTGGTCTACTCAGTAGCTATTAACAACACATGCTCTGAAGGGTTTTCATTCCAAAGTGATACTTGGGGATGAAAGCTGACTGATTCTAAATTACTAACTAGTGAAAGTGTTCAGTACTTAACACCGTACGAAAAACAGAAACAAAAGAGTAAGAAAACCATTGTTTTCTCCCTGTCAAACCATTCCATGTGACAATTTACAATAAAGTTAGCAGCAGTAGTAGAACATGTTGGTTTTGTAACTGTGATACAATTGAAAGAGAGTGACCATTAAACAATGAGGCTAAATAACTGAAACTGAAACTGAACTGTCTGCATGTTCTCCCTGTGCCTGTGGGTTTTCTCCGGGTACTCCAGCTTCCTCCCACAGTCCAAAGATGTGCACATTAGATACACTGGTGACTCTAAAATGGCCGTAAGTGTGAATGGTTGTTTGTCTATATGTGTTGGCCCTGTGATGGACTGGGGATCTGTGCAGGGTGTACCCTGCCTCTTGCCTATTGACAGCTGGAGGCTCCAACCCCCCCCCCACGACCCTTCACGGATAAGCAGTATAGATAATGGATGGATGGATGAATTACATGCTGCATTATATCCTCTGAGTACCTTGGGCATGAGAAGGCAGCTTGAATCCAACACAGGAATAAAAGCTAATCACAGGATGTAAATATATTGACAGCCATTGCTTAAATATTCCAAACCAAATATAGTACCAAAATAGGGTTTGATTTGATGAAAATGGAGGAATGTAAGCAGGGTGGTGGAAACATATTCCTATATGTTGTCACCAATTTTGATTTTCTAAGACCGACACCGATTTGCTATTGAGTGATTGTTTGCAGAGGTATAATTTTCACTATAAGCAGCTTATGTTTATACTTGTGTGGCAAACAAATGACTTAAAAGTCTAATGTTATGTGTTTCACTATAAGGCTACAGTGATAATAAAAAAGTAGCAATTGCTTATCCACACATAGAGAGCTGTCTAACTCATTTAAAGGATAACTTCTGTATTTTCCTGTGTTTTGGGGTGCAAATGATTCATAGGGTCAGTGTTGTTGAACGTGGTGATTGAGCGCAGTTGAAAAGAAAATTAGCCAACACGAACAATTGCAGCAAAGGGTTGTCCCTGTCGAAGTAAGTCCACTATCATACCTGAATCCTTGATACACTGGTACTCTATCATACCTGAATAGAGTGACACCCGCTAGTCACTGATACACTGGCATACTGCTTATGCCATCAGCCAGTTCCACTCTGTATTTGAACTTGTTTAAATGTAGAGTTGTCTTTTACTCCCAAAAAAGCAATTTCCTCGGGTGAAACAAGGTCAAAGTTAATTACACTGTTTTCACTGTGTGATTTAACATTGCTCATTCATACCCCACACCCTGAACTGCATCCTTTAAACGGGCTACTTCAACAAGAACTAACAGTCTAATCTAATGCAGAGACATATTTCCTTACTGTTACGGCTGTATGTTTGTGGTGCTCTGTCCTTTTCCTGTCTTCCCACTAGCTCCACCCAGGTGTTACCTGATGACCCATCAATGAGCTGCGCCTGGCATTAGTGAAGTGCTTAAAAGATCCTTTGCCAGTGTCAGAAGGCAGAGGCTCCTAGTGTGGCACTGCTGGACATGTTGCCTCTCAGCTTGTTGAAACACACAGAAAGAAGCAGGCTGGACAGAGCCAGATCCCTCTCAAGGAGCATGATGGGATAACCAGCAGCGAGAAACAGGTAGTGGGGAGGGTAGCATTCAAGTAAATGAACTGCAACTGGGGTCTGTACCATGAAGCAAGTTCAGCTTAGTCTGCTTTTCTTTAGGTTACCTGGCGCCACTGATGTGAACACTGGTACACATGGAAGAGGAGAAGCTGTTAGTCAAATGCAAGGAGGTGATACCTGGAGCAGAAATGTAATTATAGCAACAATAAACAGTGAAAGTGTTGAAATAGAATTTCCAAATATTAAAAGGAAGGCTGAGGCTATAATGCAGGAAATATTATATACACTCAGTGGCCAAGGACACCTAAAAAAAAATCTAATGCAGTCCAATACAACAGCTCAGCCATAAATTTGACCTTTACATAGATAATAATGTTCCGTTTTGAGCTGTCACTGTCAGACAGGTATTCTTTTTTCCCTATTTTTGCTTTTTGGCCTGATAATGATGGTACATTGATTACATTTATAATTTTCAGTCATGTCAACCACTCAAAGCACTTAACACTATAGGTCACATTTACCTATCCACACACACATTCATACAGAGCTTGCTCTACACATACAGCATTCTCACACACACACAGCACACTCATACACTGAAGGTACATCATCAGTGGAAATTTGGGGTTTAGTATCTTCCCCAAGGATACTTTGACTTCATTTCTGAGGCAGCAGCCAAATTCAGTCCATTAATACTTTTACCATGCAAATCCTACTCCAGTTAACTGTGTAGGATTATGTGAGGAATTCTTATCATAGTGATCCTTGGCTGCCATCTTCTGGCAACTCTGCATAAAGACAAGAGTAGTAAGTATACTCACAATTGTGTTGATAAGGTTGTGCTTCAAATGGAAGAACTGTTGCAAAATAAATTACACAGCAACACTGAGCTATTTTTGTTTATTATCACATATGCAAAGGTTAAAGAATTAAAATAATTTTAGACAATTCAAATAGGAACTCAAGAACACTGACATATATCAGGGCAGGCTGTGCAAGTCTCTGAATCTGACCAGTAGTCATTTATAGTATTCTTTCTTTGGTCACCAAAATGTTGTTGATTTGGTTCTTGTTTTTCATGTTTTTGTACGCTGTTATGAATATGTGTGTTATAGAATTTTCTAACACTGTATGAAAATAAACTACACAATATTTTTTATATTTTTTTCAGTGTTGTTACTATTAAGGAGCAGCTGAGGTGGTGGACAGCTATTGTACTTTAATCCCCCCAAAAATAAACTGTGACTTTTATGAAAATGATTTCATGTCTTACAAATGCAACTAGTAGAGTAAAATTAAATGTAATCAGACATTACACAGAGACACAACTATGATTTCTCACAATTACTTTCTCTTGATGATGATTACTGCACTCAGTCAAATATTATGAGTGTGGAAAATTGTTTTATTTCATCCCACCTCCACCCATATTAAAAAGACTAACTCCAGTCAACTTCGGTACCTTGAAGAAGCAGAGAGGGGAAAAGTAAATAAGTAAGCCAGATAAGAAAATAGAAACAGCTTCAATGGGGCAGAGCTTGAGACAGCAAATCAGCCAATAAGCTGCTGCCAAAAATTCTGATTCTTAATTATTTCGTCAAGTCAAGTTAATTTTATTTATATAGCACCAATTCACAACAGACGTTATTTTGAGGCACTGTACATATAGAGCAGGTCTAGACCGTACTCTTTATCTTATAAAATTTACAGAGAGACCCAACAAATCTCACCATTTTGTGGGTTCACTCAGAGATTGACAGCCAGCCTCTCTCAAGTGTGTTATTGGTCTAACTCTGGCCCTGCTATTAGTTGGACATGCCCCAAAAAACACAATGGAAGGCATCCAGGAAGTATCCTGATCAGATACCTGAACCATCTCAACTGGCTTCATTCGACATCAATGAGCAGCAGCTCTACTTCTAGCTCCCTGTGGGTGTTTGAGCTCCTAATCCCCATCTATAAGGGTGAGCCCAGCCACCTGATGGAGGAAACTCATTTCAGTCATTTGTATTCATGATCTCAGTCTTTTGGTCACTACCCAAAGCTCATGTTAAGGGTTGGAACATAGATCGACTGGTAAATCAAAAACTTTGCCTTTCAGCTCAACTCCCTCACCACCACAACAGTCCACTACAACTCCCAATTTACCGCTGAGCCTGCCAACCAATCTACCTGTCAATATCACAGGTCCATTTTACTGTCACTCATTCAAAAGTCCCCAAGATACCTGAAGTCCTTCACTCGTCTTTCATCCCTGTCTCTTCACACTTAGTTGCAATCCTAGTGCAGGCTGATGAAACCAACAGAACCACATTGTCTGCAGGAAGCAGTGAGGTCATTCTGAGGTCTCTGAACTAGGCACACAGGAGTTCAGTGCTATAGTGGAAAATGATGATATATTTTTGTATGTGAAATGGCACATTATACATTGTTACAGCCCAAATTTACCAATACTTCCAGCACAAAACAATAAAAACACACAATGGGTGCTAAAGCACTATGTGAGACCTCAGTTTCTTTTCACTGGCACCTTTCTCATACTGAAGTACTCCACTCTGTTCGCATCTTCCAGAGGATCTGTGAAGAAAGAAGATGGAAGGGGTGAAAATCTTTGCTGAATGGTTTTTTTCCTTTGTTTTCATCTAGAGGGAAAACACATTCTGTATTGCAAAAATGACAGGAAAATAAATCTGCCTCCATTCTGTTAGAAAGATGTCATTTCAATCAAAAACCAATTGTCATCTGTTTCACTTGGTTTTGATGAATTTTGCTATGACTAACTTATGGAGACAGTTAAGTACATTAAATAATGCAGTGCTACATCTGCAAAAAGAGAGAGAATATGGCTTTCAGTTGAACATCGTGTTTTGTGGGACTTCAAGGCATCAAGGGTAAAATGACACATTAATAACACTGGATCCTGACCTGTCACCTGCCTGTATGGGCATCAGAAAATGGGCTTTTGTGTATTCTGCAACCGTGGCACGGAATACACTGGCGAAGGATTTGAACTTTATTGAATTAATCTCTTTAAATGCACTTAAAATTAAAATGGTAGAACTAGAGGCAGATTCCTTAAGACATCACTGTTTTTAACTTAACTGGTTATGAAGCAGAAATCTTGAAATGGTTCGAACCTGGGTCTTTTCTGTGTGGAGTGTGCTTGATCTCCCTGTGTCTGCGTGGATTCTCTCCTGGTACTCCATCTTCCTCCCACTTTCCAAAGACATGCACGTTAGGTTAATTGGTGACTCTAAATTGGCCGTAGGTGTGAATGTGAGTGTGAATGGTTGTTTGTCTCTATATGTGATGGACTGGCGATCCGTACAGGGTATACCACGCCTCTCGCCCATTGTCAGCTGGGATAGGTTCCAGCCCCCCCCTGCGACCCTTATCAGATAAGCAATATAGATAATAGATGGATGAATAAATTTCAATTGGACCTACCTGGTCAAACAAAAGGTTACATAAATAAAATGAAATTTCTGGGCCACAGATGGCAGGAGCTCAGCTGGCTGGTATTTCAATACAAACAGTAACTTAAGTGATATCAGCATTTAGATCTATGGGAAAGACAACAGTAAACAGGATGGGAAATTATGGTTGACAGCGCACATTTGATGACCACGATTCTCCTGTATTTCTCTCTTTATGCCAGCCCTTCAATAGACTGGCAGTCTGTCCAGGGAGTAACCTGCCTCTCGCCCCAGTGACAGCTGGGATAGGCTCCAGCCCCCTGCAACCCTTAAAGGATAAGTGGTATAGATAATGAATGGATGGAGGATATGATCATACAGTCAGCAACAATAGTCCATTGACAGCTTATAGAGAGGGTTGCTGCTCTTACACTATGGTTGGTATCCAAGCAACCTGTATTAAATTAAATTGTTCCAGTTATTCAGCATATCCATCAGACTTCAGCATAGTCTTTCTCCCATTTTACCATATTTTTACAGAATCAAAAAATATAAAGTGAAATCTACCTTGGATATTGTTTGTAGAGATGTTTTTGTGAGTGAACTGAACTCAGATTAACTGAACATAACAAAGCAAAGTTGTAGTCTGTCATTGTAATGATGTATTGGAAATTTTTGACTTTTGTAAAACACTAGGATTATATCATGTTGCGAATCGGTGGATCTTACCTGGAGAAACTGAAGGAAGCCATAACTGGAAGAGTATCCCTTTAATATGAAAAAAGAAGTTGCAGAAAAAATGTCACAACCTATTGCCTGTTTCATTAATCCTGCTTCAGTACAACTCAAAGGTACAGGAAAAGCATTCTAAAGTTCAGCTGAAGCTAACATAAGGCTTCAGCATTGTGAGGCAGAGATTGTTGAGGCCTCCTGTTAGTTTCTGCTGATTTTATGAATGTATTTGCACAGAAGAATGGCTACAGTGAGCAGTTACTCTTTCAATGTACATATGACATGTATGTGTCATCATTAATGCTGAGACTGGCACCCTATAAGTAAGGCTGGAGGGACCAGAGGAGAGAACAAGAAACCCATTAGACGAACCTTGACAGTTGTATTTATATGTAACTGTAAAACAAACAAACAAATCTATATTCTAATTTAGAATTAACTGTATTATGTGTTATAATTGTACATATTGCTGGTGAAGTTGTAATAGAAATTTATCATAATGGTGACGGCAAAGACAAGGGCATACCTGCCTCACACCTTAATACATAATAAATGAAGAACAGCAGAAGCTTGATTTTAATCAGTTGAACAAACTCTCACAATAGTTTTGAAAAAATACCAATCTAGATTTCAGACCAATCATAGTACAGAGACAGCACTGGTCAAGATTGTAAAAGACCTTCGGTTCAATATGAATATGAAACAATCCTCTGTATTACTACTTGACTCAAGTTTGATTCTTTTAGACAGACTTCACTGTCTGATCAGCTTCTCTGGTACTGTTTTTAATGGGTTTGAATCTTTATCTTATTGATAGAAAATGTATAAGCATGACTGAAAAAGTGGGGCCTAACAGCATTTCCCCCCCAGGGCCAGCTAACAGGTTAATTCAGCTGTGGCTCTCTATTAAACTGAAAACTGACAGTTCTTCAGTAGTGCTTCTAGTGCACAGTGCTCTTGTAGGGAAGAAATCTATTATCAATGTCTGACACTTTATTTTATTTTCTCTTTATACAGTCATATTGAGAATAAATAAGGTAAATAAATAACCACAGGGCAGTGTGCACTTCAGCTGAGGTGACTAACTGATCCAAATGGAGGTGACCGCAGCACTATCTCATTTTAAATGTCCTGCAGATGGCGATGTAGTGCAATGGATGAGTCCTTTTAAACACACAGTACCTGTTGTGTCTGATATTTCTTCAACAAAGTCAAAATTCAGTTTCACAAGAACAAATACGAGGTTTTAAATCACTTTTCCGACAGTTAATGATTATGGTATAAGCTTTGGATGACAGGGTACATGGATATTTGCCATTTGTCTTGTGTGTTGCTTTATTAACACCACCCTCTATTTCATTGTTTATTAAGGGGAGCCAAAAAAATCTACTGTACTTTCTGCTTAATGGAGCCATAGCCGGGCCAAGCATAAATAAACCAGTCTTAAGATCCCAAGTCTATTTTCAACTACAACATTATTTATAAAGAAAGGTAAAAAAAAAAAAAAAAAAAAAAAAAAGAATAAAGGCACTCTTCTGGCAAAAATGTTCATGACTTCAAGATGAAATTCATTAAGTTCAAGAAAGCTATTTGTGGGGGTTGTTACTCAGTTTTTTTCACATGTATGTGTCCATGATTTTATTAATATCATCATGAAATAGCCATCTGAATAAAGGCCTTTTAACTTTTTGCCAGAAGAGCGCCTTGGATTTTTCTTTTTTTAGCTTCTGTGTTCCCCACCAAAGAGCACATTTACCATTCAGACTCATCTTTTTTCCCTTTAGAAAGAAATGTGTTGTTTTTGCACTGTTTTATGTTTGTACTATTACATTCAAAATTCTGTTCAGCATGGACTCAGTAGCCTGTTAGGAGGCCCAAGGGTAACCCCAAGTTCTATGCTGGAATATTACCAAGTCCTTGGTTTGTTGTATAATTAGTGTATAATCAGTGTGGAAATATGAAACAATGTAAGCTTAACACCAGCTTGGATAGTGGAGGTTGTAGCCTCCATTTTGACAGAGGGACTACGTTTTTAGACAGGACCTTAAAATCAGATAATAAAATAGGAAACACTTTGTTTCCCTTATCATATCTGCGGATTTTGGACTTCATAAACTTCATTACCACAAACCACTTGATGAGTAGTCGGGCTGACAGGAGCCTGTTGATCCAGCGATATTTTAATTTGAAAGTGCTGACCGGAAGTTTCCCCATTGATCACGGAGAGCTTGACGCTGGTTAAGTGAACGCTGTACAGCTGGCTGCATGGAGGAAAGCTGCTCTCTGAACGAACGTAGTGGACATTTCTTAATAGACAGGACACTGTGGACAACAGCACTAATGGAGTGAGAGAAGACCTGCTCTGGAATATTAGACTTGTTTGTTCCACTCAGGAGCCTCCGGTTTTCTAATTTGGATAAAGAAAAGATTTGAGTCTGCTGGGTGCGGAGAGGAGCCAGAACACCGCAGAAAACATGTACGTTGATTCATTTTTTCCCTTTTTCTTTTTCCTATCTTCATATCGAACTTGCTGTTTAGCCGAATCGACCAGCCCTCTATCTGCTCTGGGTTAGTCATAGTTAACCTCCTATTGCTCGTTCATTGCTGTTAGCCCTGGACATCTTTTCTGTCTCATTAAAACGATTGTCTCTAACTGCCTCTGCCTGCTGCAGTCTCGTCCTGTCTCCCTCCAATATGTCCCGTCCAGTTCTCCTCTGCATGGGGAAACCAGCACGCCAAACCCGGTTTGCAAATCTGTTAAATCTGTCGGACTTCTAGCTTGAGCTCCAGCTTCATCCAAGCTGTTTCAGTAAAATATCACCTCATTGGTTTACTTGTTGTTGCAGAACATCCCGCAGTGTTCTTACAAGAAAACAAGTAACAGTGAGTGGTAGCAAGCACTGTGAAACATCCGCAAGAGCTAAATTCCCACTAAAATAACTGCTGCTCGCGTGCGGCAGATCCCCGTATGAGTCCCTGTGCACCTTGTGCGTGTCGTGACGCCGAGTTTTTGAGGGCTTTCACTTAAATGTGTCACGTCGTTGACGAGAGTCAGCGCCGTCACAGTCTGTCAGTGTCACTGAAGTTGGGGTGAATCTTTGTCACTGGAAACAGAGAAAGTGTCTGAGCCTTTCTGTGCGCGTGACCGCGAGGCAGTGTGTAAGGTGGAGGACAGTGTCCATGTTTTCATGAGCAAAGCTTTGCGTGACAGGCGTGTGCTGTGTGTGTGTGTGTGTGTGTGTGTGCGCGCAGATGGAGTATTTAAAGGGAGCTGCATGTTTTAAACGTTGAATATTAAAATGACAGTAAAACATGAAGAATGTTCATATTCATTGTTCAGTCAAAGCATTGATTTTTGTTTGCGCACGCGCATATGTGCCATTTTAGAGGAGTTGGACTAAATTACTTTATAATTAATTAAGTTATTTACATATTACAGCATTGTAATTTAAATGATCTGTTGCACCTGTAAAATCTGAAATGACTGATGTCTGACCTTGTAAAGCTGGTGGGGCTAGTTTTCCTTTGCCATTTAGATTTGCCTTTCAATGTGTGTGTGAACTGTAACTGATGGTGACTGCCTATTTTAAACACTGAATTGAATTACCAATAAAAAATGCCAAACATCCTCTGGTTCCAGCTTCTCAAATCATGAGGTTTTGTTGCTCAGATTAAATAAGCAGTTAGAACACATCACTTTGGAATCTGATGTCTTGTGATTGGTTTTGTCATTTTCAGACTAAATAAATGATTTATTGATTACATGATGATGAAAATAACACATTTTCAGCCCCTCTGCACCCCTCACCCCCATTGTTATGACATGTGACAAACTGTCTCTAAATGGAGTGACAGCATTCTTGGCATAGCTTTGAAATACAGCACATACTGTAGAGGCAGTGTGCCTGCGGAAACAAACATACAATCCTGTTTGATTGTGTTCCAAGGGGGAAGGTCGTGGAATCCAAATGTTGCTGTAATAGGTGACAAAAACAAAGTCGGTGAGGCTGACTGTGGGAATGCTCCTTCAAAACTACAAACACACTCTCTCTGTGTTGCTCTCTCAGAGCCAAGTGAACAGTGAGGCCATTGTGCCATTTCAGGGCTCTCACTGTTAGAAGACCTAATTCAGCTAATGATCAGGCTTAAGCTAACAAGCTGCATGAAACAGATACAGAGCAGAGGGCAGACACTGAGCTCACTCATTTGAATCATCTGATTTCATCCCATTCAACATTTATTGTATTCATTCATAAAGTAAGATTGAACAACTCTTTGCAGCCTTATCTTTGAACATGTTACACTTTCAGGTGATTTTGGCTGCAATGCAGTACAAAATAGTAAAATCTGGAAAACACTGTGCACACAGGCAAGCTTACACAATCAGGTATGCTTGTCATCTTTGTTGTCTGCTTAAAGGCACATTTCTTTCATACTGGTTCAACCCCACAGTATATGATGTGGTCAGAGGATGAGCAGTAGCTCACACTGCAGCTTTATTTGCTTCTGTGTCTAACAAATTTACTCTTACAGTTTAATTATTTGGTAGAATGAGTTGGTATTCAGTTGTGTCAGTGTAATATTAGAGGTAATAATCTAGATAAATACTGTGTATTTTGACCACATTCTGAGCCACTGAAAGAGAAACTGACTAATAGGGGAGTGAAACAAATAGTTAAATTGTAGTGAAAATGTAATGAGTAATAAAATATCTAATAACTAAACGGCGTTTACAGTCACCAGATCTCAACCCAGCTGAACACCTATGGGAGATACTGGAGCAACATGTTAGACAGTGCTCTCCACCACCATGTAAACACCAAACAAGGGAACATCTTTTAGAAGAATGGGGGAAATCTATGTTAAAGAGCACTAAAGCTGTTCTGGAGGCTTGTAGTGGAACAAAACAAAACATAGCAGGCTTGCAGTAGGTGATCAAGGGTGCTTTCACAACTTCTTCTAATTTGGCACATACCTTCACCTGGACTCAAAGATGAACTGATTAAATTTTTGTGGTCAAAAGTCAAGGTCTGTTAGTGTCTGAGCAACAGTCAAAAACCCCAAGATGTTGAATTCACTATCATGGAAAGCTGGGAAACTAGCAAATATTCACATTTGAGAAGCTGGGTCAGTGAATTTTTGGCATTTCTGCTTAAGAAATACTTCAGTACTTGTAGTTCTTGCTAATAAATTTTCTGTCAATCCCCTGATCAATTAATCAACCATTTCGTCATTTCAGCTCTAGGCTCCTGGGTGCTTGGGGAAATAATGAAACTGCCATGTATAATGGAGGTCAAACTCTGGTGTTGAGACAGTTGTCAAAGGTCTAGTTCCAACCAAATTCTAGTGTGGTACGTTTCTGGTTCAAAAGCAAAAGTGGGGGCAGGGTTTGAACTTAGCTCTCAAACTCTGTTTTCTTCTTAAATGTACTACTTCTTTTCATGTGTACACCTGATTTCAACACTAAGAATACATTCAAAGGTAGACGGAGAAGGTACACCTACCGAAGAGTACCTTCATGTGTTATCCCCAGCACTCTGTCTCTTTCTCTCTCCCTCACATACACATACACACACACACACACACACACACACACACACACACACACACACACATACACATGGTACTTTGAAGTTAATGACTTCCTCTGGTGGCGTAGACTTCCTTGAAAAACTGGACAAACAGCCAATTAACACACAAACTCTCAAACATGGACATATACACACTCATATAGACACATACACACACACACGCACATGCCAGTCTGGACCATTAAAGTTATAATGAGAGTTAAAGGACGTTGACTCCTCAGCTAGATAATATTGTGAAACAAGAGTATTCTTCCATGGTTTGAACTGAACAGTTTGGTTTTTCAGAAATAAAAGTTGTATTTTGTGGTCTGGAACATTTTTTAGCTGCCACAGTCAGTGTTTTCATTCTGGATTCACTCTAGGTCCATGTTATGCCACACTGAAAGGACTATTCCAAAATAGTAAGGTGGTTTCTATGGGCTGGGTTATGTTAAAAAAAAGAACTAGTTTCAACAACAGGTTGTCCGACCTTATCAGAAGGTATAGTTGTTTCAAACTAACACGCTTGAGTTTGGCTTAACAAGTCATCCGTCATGCAGAGGAAGAAGACATGACCTAATTTTAATATGGGAATAACGCACATTGTCAGGCATTCTGTCCTGGAGAACCTGCTTAGCGTTGTACTAAGCTGAATAATGACAGTTTCACAAAGTTATAGAAGTTTTCTGACACTGTGCCCCCCAGTTTCAACCTCAAAGCTGTTCTGCCATCCGACAAGCAGTTGTGTTGAAGCATACTTGTAGCTTAAGTTTTGAGGTAAAATGACGGAGGAACCTCTAGACTTATCTTAGTCGGAGATGTAAGTAACAAGTCTTTAAACGCAAACAAACATATTAGTTGCTTGCTCCTACCCTCGGATACGACCCATAGAAGTGTACCAGCAGCAGACATATCGAACTGTCATCGCGATAACAATAATATGCGGTTTTGGAACAGTTTGGTTACGTTTAGGCGGGTAAACTGCTTAGATAGGTTTAGTAAAGAGTCATGGTTTGGGTTCAAATGTTTCCTTAAGGTTAGACGACCTTAAAAGGTCACAATAATAGACACAAAACTAAGGTTGTTGAGCTGTCAGTGATAAACATCAAACCAGCACTGAACACTGGTTTAACATGGGAATCAAACACCATTCTCCTGTGTGAAACTTTGTGTTTTGTTCCATTCACCCCTCATGTGTACTTTGTTGCTCTTTGTATTACATCACCTGACTTTTCCTTTGCTCCCATCATATTTCTGCTAGAGGTGGCTTAACAACAAAACATAACTCATAACTCAATATCAGTCATAACAAGCTGCTAGCATGATGACTTATGGGGGGGAGGACAGTGTCATCAGTAACCAGTAAAACTGTCGAGTATGTAAAGAATTTCACTTTCATGCAGCTTCTGCACAAGATCTCCAGAACAAATGTCCAAACTACTACTTGTTGAAATATACATGCATTTGTCAGTTTATTAGAGGTGTTTCTAATATTGTGTTCAGCCTATATATATGTTATATATATATAAGATTCAATATTAGAATAAACATGCAGTATAATGTAATATAGTTTAACAGTATAACAACCTATAACCTCTAGAATGAGCATAAAGCTGAATAAACCTGACATGTCTAAATATTTTCAATACAAAGTGAAGATTAGAAAGTTTATAGAAGATTTATTGCAGTGCTGTTGGATTGGATTACATTTGATTTAGCTTGGGGGAAATACTAAACTGGTAACTGAATGTAGACATCATTTGCAACTGAAACATATGGTATCTTTAATCTATAAGTCTAAAACCTTTTTAATAATATTTAGCCCTGTTTATTAGATTCTTTTACATTTGTTTGAAACATTGACTATTGTCTTTGAAAATAGAGTGAAAATGCTAAACAAAATATCAGAATAGTCATCAGTCGTAAGTACACATGGGTGGAACCTTAAGAATGACAGACTGAAGCTGGATCACTGTTATTATCAAACCTCAGAAGTTCTACCTGACATGACCTCTGACTCAGCCCAGTCAGGCAACACACTTAGTGTGTGTGTCCACGCAGTGGAGTTCAATACAGAGTGACTCATGCACTGTCTTACTCTGTCTAATAACAGAGCTGCTGCAGTAATCGTATATTGCACTGACAAAAACGGCTATTTAGCCCTTTGCTGACCTCCTGTCTGTCTCTGTCAGTGTATGGAGGGACGTTTAGTCATTGGTGGGTCAATTGCTGTTATTTTCAACTTCTATAGTCCATTCTCTGACACGCTTTTTCTCTGAAAAACATTCAGGGGAATTGTTGACTTTGCATTAACTGCAAATTTACACTACACAAGCTGTGTTACTTCTCTTTCTCATGCTTGATCTCATTCTTCTGTGAAGCTTGTTAGTCTTATCAGTGATTTCTTTTTTGCAGTAGGCCTGCCTGAAGGTTAGATAATCAGGAAAATCCCTGCTCATCTTGTCTAATCATTTTTCCCGTTCATCTTATCTGCCCTGCCCATTCTCCTCTTCTTGTAACTCCACAAACCCCCAGCCTTCTCATTCCCATTTGCACAGTGGTTTAGAAGCTGGTAATACACTCAGTTGGCAGTTTATTAGGCACACATAGCTAGAACTAATGCAGTCTAATACAGCAGACCTCCAATAAATCCTGCCCTCATGAGGTCATAATGATTCATTCAATCGTATGATGCTTTTTGAGGATGTAGTTTGTAGTGCTGTTAATATGTTCAACTGCAGCTTCTAAAATTATCATAAAGCTGAATCAATCACGTCCTCATTAGCTTTGGCCTAAAATTAAAGCAATTCTTCCAAAAGACATGAAGGAGGTTTGTTGAGGCTGTTGTATTAGTTTTATTAGTTTTGTTGATTGTTCTGTCTCATCGGCCTCCTCTCCACCTCTGGTGGTGTCTGCACATACAGATGGTTCAGGTAGAGAGATTATAAGAGGATTAACCACTTATTGCCTGCAAGACCAAAGCCATAGGCTAGATGGGAGAGTAGATAAGTAAGTGCATACATGTAATACATTTATTCATCCTGTACAGCCGGAATATGTAGAAGATGAAAGACCTTGTCCAACTCTGTGTATAAGCCATATACAGTATATATATAATATATTGCGGTATATGGATGCTGTAAGTTTGAAGCCTTATGTTGCTTTAAGTATGTCAAAACATATCTTACTATGGGGAGGTGCTGTCAAAGGCTTCTCAGCCCACTCATTGAACAGCTCGGCATGCTGGGAATGTTCCTTCTAAAGTAAAGAGTCTAAAAGCAAGCCCTTCTTCAATCAGAAGGCAGAGTCAGGGTGGGGCTCACATGTCAATCAGTATGTGAACAACCTGCTCACACACAGGAGAACTTGACTAGTATCACATGTGGGCAATTAGTCTCAAAACCTGCACACATAAAACTTTCTTGGATAGGACTGTACAGACCAGAGTATCCCTGGGGAAGAAACCCATCCATCAGGGGAGCAGTTTGTCATTTCTACGTGCTGAAGTAGTCCACGAGCGTGACCCTCCTCCCCATCATTAGCAAAACCCTTTGAAACTCTCCTTGCTGAGTCAAGTTAGTGTTTGAAACTGTGAAGAGTGGGGACAGTGGCTGGTGTCTCAGCGAGAGGGTCAAATGACGCCTCGTCAAAAGCTCTTGTGCTCACGCGGGGCCTGCGTGTGTGTGCACATACTGTTCTGTGCTCACAGGCAGAAATGCTCTCTATGGCATAGTTTTCATAACAGATATTTTGTGCACTTTGTATACCGCAGCTGGGAGGGCAGAAGTGGACGCCAGTCTAATCTGAGCACACTGGCGTTTCAGAGTTGCATATAAGCTTTAAATCAGTCAACCATTTAGAACCTTTTGCCGGTTAACTGTAACAGCAAAGCTTTTAGACCAGTGTTGTGTCACTGCAAAGTCACACCTGCAGCTGACCCACTCACAGAAAGAAATCTAAATATGGAATAAGATCAGTTTAGTGTGTGTCCTGGTAATCGTCCTTTGACTGGGGTCCTGAAGTCTGATTTTGGTGAATCCCTATCGACAGTTGCAGCAAGGACTTTGAAGTCAGGGCTCCAATGGCAGACAGTCCTAAAATGACTGGATCCCAGATAAAGACAACAGCGTAATCTAAGATCTTGCCAAAAGCATATGTTATAGACAAAAAGTATACAGTGAGAGTCCTAATGATTTTTACATATAGCTTGAGCTTCACAGCATCACAGAAAAGGCAGACTTGATCATGTTAACAATTGAACTTGATTCTCGATGGTTCCATCAGTCTTGCTCTGAGGGCACATGTGATGTTTTCAGATCAGCAGGTTATGGTCACAGATAAACCATCAATTTCAGCATTTTGCAGGTGTGTCTCTTTACCTACCCGTACAACAGCTTAACCTTCAAGGTTTTCCATGAAGGGATTAACCTAATGGCTCTGGTTCCTGAGTGTACGCTGCACTATTTAACGGTGAAGAGTCCTACAGACCCAAGTACAGTCAGTGCTCTCTAGTAGCAGGGGTTTCTTTTGTACCATAACATTTCACTTCCCACAGTTAAGTGCAGGCGCTGAGCAATGCTGTTTATGGTCTGGGAACAGGCATTTTTTTTAAATTCAGAGTCACGATATATTTATCCCACATTTTATTACACCAACTGCCAAGTGAAGACATAACTTCAATCTTCCTATCTATTTTTAGCATGGTATTAATGTACAGGTTATTTCAGTATGGTTATGTGGCACTAGACATATTGGGCTGGCTTACAAACTAGTAATTAGCCCGCTGCACTCCGGTGACGGATTAAGCTCGCGTAGCCAGCTGGGGGTGCTAACCAGAAGGTCCCACTTCACAGGGGTCACATACACAACCACCTTGAAGCCAGTCATGTAATTGCTTGGTAGTAGGAACAGTCTGTCCAGCTCATTGCAACACTCATTTACATCACCAGGAATGAAACATAAGGTGATATTTGACTTTCATCAAATGGAACAGTACAGTACAAGGTTTGTCCCTGCTCAACAAAATCTGAATTAAGCCTCTAATACCCTAAAAAGCTCAGGTTTGCTTAAAGATGAGCGTTACTGGAGAACATGAGCAGAAGAGCTGACCTTTCTGATTTTGGCTTGGCATGAAGGCAAAATCAACACTTCCTGCTTTCTTCACAGCAAGGAGCCTCCAAACAAAACTTACTGCAGCTTTTGTGAAATAAAAGCTACAGGTACTTGGGGTACAGTGGCAGAAAAAAGTATTTCCAAACCACCCCAGAATGACTGGTTTCTGCATGCATCTTCATCCCAAGTCACAAGTACAGACCGACACAGTATTAGGCTAATATACACAAATGATATAATCTTTTATTAGCATGCTGATGGAAAAGCCATTGACCTTTGGATTTAACCTTTATTTTGAATCTCCGTTGGCAGCAGTAACACAAACAAAGCACTGAAAGCTGTGGATCAGACCACCACACAACATTCAGGAGAAATTTAGGCCATTCTTCCTACAGAACTGCTTCAGCTCAGACATATTCTTAAGTTTCTGTGTAGAACTCTCTGACTCATTTCCACAAGTTTCTGTCAAGTTAAGGTCTGGGCTGTGACTCTAAAGCTGGATTTCTTTGTTTGGAATCATTCTGTATTAGATTTACTTTGATATTAGGGTCTTTCTGCATCATCATTTAGCCTGCTGATCTTCAGCTGGTGGACAGCCATCTCAACATTAAGATGCCTTTCTAACTTGAGATTAATGATGGTGAGTTGTCAATGCAGCCCCAAATGATGATGCTGCCATTTGTTCTGCGTTGTGTGTGGAGTCATCTTAGCTGGTGTTGCTTTAGAGAGAGGAGCTACAGTTCTAAATCAACTCCATTCTAGACTAATGAATAAACTCTCTGGGGAGTGACTCTGTCATTTCCAGCTGCCGCCGTCAACAGTTCTTGATGGTAAGTCTTCTGAGGTCTCTTTGGCGACCTGGTTCACATCGTGGTCTTCTTGTGAAATAACAAACTCAGAATATTTGAGTGTTTTGATGTTTTTCAAAAATGCCATCTAACCACAACTCCAGTCTAGTTTCGTGGCTGAACTCCAGTTTTACTAACACAGAAAACAAATTAGCTTTTGTCAGTGTCATCAGCTGGCAGTTCCTTTTCCAACACACCATAGCAGAATTTAATGACATAAATGCAGATAACTCAAAGGTTCACTTGTTTCTGTAGTATTTACTTAGTGGTTAGAAAATGGACTAACTGTCTTCATTCTGGAACAGCCATGTCATAATAATAAGAATAAGAACTTCGCCTATATTGAAATTAGATTTTTAACAGGGACATTTCCTCTCTCTTCCTCATTTCTTGTCATCTTACTCTACTATCACTATTTACAAACATAAAATGCCAGTCAGCTGCTCTGGCCAGAAAGGTACACATAGCATAACAACATGGGGTCAATTTTGACTTTCACTTTGCATTTTACTTTAACATGACAACAGACTTGAGGATGAGAGCAACCAGGAACCAGTGTTTTACCTGCTTACCATGACTGGCACGGGTACAACAAGGGATGACTCACTGCCAGATCATGGGCGGATGGATACTTTGAAACCCAGGTGTCTGATTGCTTCTTGGCAGCTGACATATTCTGCGTTTTTGGAATTCAGTCTCAAAGTAATCAAAGTGATTGTCGTTGTCTGTACATCCATCAGTACACCAAACAGGAACTGTAAGCTAATTTGTGTACTAATGTTGGAGACTCATGGTCTCAAAGGCACCCTGGTACTTTGATATGAGAACTCTCCTGAATTGGATGACTGAATCTGTACTAGAGCACCAGTGAGGCTAAAAATATGAAGCAGGTTGCTAATGAATTCTGTTAGCATTTCCTGAACCGAGGTTGCTTTTAACCACTTATAATGAGGAGACACTCAGATAGAGAGGCCTTGCTTTTCTTGTGATTCATTTGACCTTTTTGCTAAAATCTTTCCTGTTTTTTTTTTTTTTTTTTTTTTTTTTTTGTAACTTACTGCGGTCTGTTGGTACCCAGCCAAGAGATAGTTTGGCTGGGAACCTCTTAGAAAGGTTTGTTTTATTTGGTTTTGGGTTGGATCTGCTGGGTGGGTTTTGTTCAGCCACAGCCAGGCTAGCTGTTTCCCCATGTTTCCAGTCTTTATGCTAGGCTAGAGTAGTGTACAGGCGTGAAAGTGGCATCAGTGTAAGTTTCCAGTAAGACAGCTGATAAGTGTAATATAATTGTCAATGGTTTAAATGGATGCTCCACCGACAACACATGAGAAATGGCTTAGCTTGTGTCACTCAGGACTACTACTCCAACAGTGCATAGTTGAGTATATCAGATTGGAATTTGCCACAATACTGACCTCATTAACAGACTCGGGTATGGGTCAGTGCAACAGATCCACATTAAATATAGTTTCTTTGTCCAATTAGTTGTATACTGAGTTTTAGTCACCCATCCCAGCCTCAGTTTATTTACATAAGAATGAGTCCAGTTGGAACACACAATTAAGTATGAGTTTAAATTTGGGAGGGGTTCTTGTATCCAGATCGTACATGGTATCAGCAGATGAGGTATCAAGTCAGTTAACTGGAGAGAAAGCATATGGACTGGAGCAGTTTGTAAGAAGTGTCTTCTGTGGCTCTGGAAGAGATTTGTCAGTCTGAGAAAATGGCATTGCCGACAGAGAGGAGTATAACAAGCATATCATTGATGCTGACATGGCAGTCTATATACTGTGGACTAAAAGTCAGGATATCTGTATCTGCTGCATCCAGCCAGCGCAATACTGTTGGGTGTGCCTCTAAATAGACGACCATTGTGACTTGTGAAAAGTGGTGTAGTAGACAACTCAGAGCATATGTTTGTAGTTTTCCAGTTTTACATCAGGAGGATACCTAGCCGGTCGCGTGTGTTGCCTTTGGTATGCACGAGTGTGTCTGGGGTTTGCACCGTTCATGCTGTGCCCGGCCTCCATGATTCTTCCACACGTGACATTCTGGTTCTTCTGTTTTATGAAATCCTCCCCTACCACCACCATTTAGTCTCTCTCTCTCTCACTGCTTCTCTGCCTTTTCGCTGACCTACGCCAGCATGCCAGACTTTACCAGTGTCAAAATTAGGTCTCAGAGTATTAAAAGAAACGATACATATTTAGCCATCGTGGTGATTTGTTTGCAAAGTGCAAGGTATACTCGTCTTCTTTCTTCTTGCTGGCCCAGAATTTTAAAGGCTTTACCCTATGTTTTAAATTTGCAGCAAATATGTTAAGTGAAACATAATCACTAACTGGTTATGTTCAGAGGCAAAGTGTTTTAATGAATGAAGATACAGCAAAAGGACATGCAGTTTTGTATTGCCTTGTGTTTAGGCTAGAATTAGTTATGGGACTGATAGTTTCATCTTGTTTGGGGTCAATTCACCCTTACAAATTCAAATTGTATAAACGGCACTCTCTTTACAAAGATAGTTTAATGATCTCTTAGAGATCATTAAATGAACTATTTTAAATTATGATCAGAAGACCCACTTCCTACCTGTTTCTTTGATGGCTGATTTAAAAAGTTAACGGTGGTGCAGAAAAGCGTGCATCCAAAGGTGAAAAATTATGATTGGAATATCAGCCCCCAGACACAGTAATAATAAGAAAAGTGGCAGTTGGAAAAGGATAATGCTGAGGTTCAGTTGTTCAGGCTGCTGAGTTTTAGGTGTATCACTCTTGAATGAGCCGGAGAATCTCAAAACACTCACCTCCTACCTGTCTTCTGGGATGACCTGTGTACTGGACAGAGTGTACTGTAACTTTAAAATATTTCATTGTCATGGACCTGTTATTTGCAGGAAGTTTCAAGTCACTGCAAGCTGATTTGCCTTGAAAAATGATCAGCAGTCATGGAAAGTGTAAAAAAAGAGGTTGTAGTGAAATGGATAAAACATGTAAAATCACTGCTATGGTACCTATCCTGCTATATAGTGTATGCCTTATCAAAGGAGGAAAAGGAGGATGAAAGATGGGCAGTGTTCACAAATAGCAAAAAACACCATGGACTTTATTGCATGTTTTAGACCTTTGATAGTGGAAAAGAAGGCAGAGAAGATAAAGTATAGGTGTGGTGATTAGTGATTTAACTCACTGGAATTTGGGGATGTAGGAGCACAAGAAGGGGATAAAGAGAAGAGACAGAGACACAGGGCACCTTTACATTCTGAAGCTTTTTACACATCAACAAAATGCAGCAAAGCTTACAAATCCACTAAACAGAAAAAGAATGAGTGGTCAGAGGAGGATGTGGAAAGCTGGCCGCCTACCTCAGTCCGGTCAGAATGGGTATGATTTGGACCTGGAAGAATGTGGCTTCATTTCAACACTCTGTGTGTGTGTGTGTGTGTGTGTGTGTGTGTGTGTGTGTGTGTGTGTGTGTGTGTAGGCACACTATATATTGGAGTGCTGACAGATCCGTGGTGACCAAAATGCTGGACCCTGCAAGTTTAGTTGACCGTTTCAGGAGTTGGGACTTGGTTCAAGGTTAGGTTTAGAAAAGTTTAAGTTGAACAGCATTCATATGTATGATTTGTTGTTGGGGTTGAGATGTATTATGTCAGTGATAAGTCCTGACAAATATAAGTGTACAGAACATGTGTGTGTGTGTATTTTGTGTGTTGAGCTGTGCTCTGAACAGGAATAACAAATTCACTGTTGCATTTTGAAATCAGTAGGCCCCCAGTTGCCAGCAGCTACCTTACTAAAAAATGTTAAGTGACTCCAGTCTGAAGGGTCACATGTAATAATTTCATTGTTCTGTAAAGTGATGTATTTTCTTTGAAAAGCATGTTGGGTTTTAGCGAATAGACAGTGAGGATTAATCATGAGTGTAAATCATTTGTGGATAGATGAGCGGTTTGATCTGATTGAAAAGACTTATATTTACTTACCTTTTCAAACAAACATCACTTCTCAGGTACAAATAAAAATAAAGAAAAAAAACTGCATTTCAATGTTGTATGCTGTGTACAGGTTTGGCAGAGTGAAAAATTGCTAGTATGAAACGGTGGTGGCAGTAGTCTCTTTAAAACCAGCTGTAGCGACGGTCCTGGTGCAGCTGCAGGACAATCACTTCAGACCAGTGAAAATGAACAACTATCTTACAGCTGGAAATGCTCTATGAGCTTGGGACCCACACAAAGATTGACGGGTTGATGTGTGTGACAATGAGCAGCAGGGTGATGGCATCTAATACCTGTGAATGACCTGGGCTGACAAATATCCACAGGACTATACAAAGGTTTGAGATGAGACACAATGTCTAGTGAGACTGGTGTAAAAAGATCGAAAGGTATGATTAGTGCAAGGGACGTAGTGTGCTTAGAACCATGATCCTTTGCTCTTGTTATCAACCTTGCTATTAGAAAACATTTAAAAGTTCTGGGAGACTACTGATGAGAGGGTTTATGATGATGAGCAATAGTACTGAAAAGGGACTATGATATTAATCTGTTTGTAACAGAAAAATATATGGCTCATCTTTTTTACTTGGTCACTGTGTGAGGTCATCCAGGTCAGTTGTTTGTTGATCGTGCATGGGCTTTGGCATTTTGCTAATGTTAACGTCTGTTAGGAGTCTGCTGCAAAGCGTCCTTATAGCAAGATGCCGATTTTCATGGTGAGGATAGTGTGTTTACTGATCATGGCGCTGTTTGGGTCAAATAAAATATACCATTAATGCAGAAAATCTTAAAACATGAACAGTGAATCACCGGGCGGCATCTGCTATATGCAAAGGTGTCTCTAGTCTCCAATGCCAATCTATTAGAGTATTAACATTGATCGATGTCAAAAATCTTAGTACATCCTTGTGTGTAGTGTGCTTGGTTTCTCACTGTCAGATGGAGATAGCCCTTAGACATGTGGGTGTCAGATGGTTTCTATTATTGTGAGTGTAAACTTAAATAACAGCTACTCTTCACAGATGAAAGCACTGAGCCTAACTCCTGTCACAGCGACTAATACACACACACATTATGGATGTCTTTTTGTCACAGAAATAGGCAATACTGGACTTCTGGATTAAAGATGAAGATTCAAGTATTTCAAAGAAAATCCTGCAGATAACAAACATTTAGAATAGGAAAAGTTGTGTTCAAAAATATATTCACTTTTCTGATCTATTGTGTGTATTTGCATTATCTTCTACAAAGAGATTGATCTGTCTTTTCTTTCACTTTATTCACTTTTATTTTTTTCATTTGTCATCTTGAGACTGTTAGCAGCTATTGTAAGGCTGAGGAAATTGAAAGTGATGCTGTGAGACGTTTTAGCAGTAATTTTATCTTCCATTTGTAATCAGAAATGATGATGCCAGTTATGAACCAGACTCCTGAAAAACCACTAGTGATATTTCATTAGAGGCAAACTGATAAAATTCAACATACCATGACCCTCACCAGTTTCCTACTTAAATTCACTGACTATAACCTGTGGTTTCCCATAGCGAAAGATTCAAGAACAGCATGTGAAACTTAAGTGGTAAGAGTTCTTCTTTGTGTTTCAGTACTTGTTTAGAAGTGTCTCAGAAACACGTAATCAAATGACAAAATCAAATCATTTAATGATTAAATACATAATTTTAATGTGCCATTTTGGTCGGTTATTAGGTAAACAGTTTGACAATCGACACTTAGCCTGAGGAAGTAGGGCAGTATTTTATTGATTTTCTCTCTTAATGTTTATGAGAACAGAGGATAAAAGTTCATATGACTGAAAATCAAGAACACTGTTGGGACCAGTGTTGTGTCGCAGCAGCTATGGAAGAACGTTCTTATATTAAATAAATGTACCAGTATAGCAATGGAGAACCCAAATGACCACAACATTACAGTAAAGGTGTATTAAAATCTTATTGGTGCATTAGTATTACCAGTCAAATGTACTTGGCGTATCAAAAAAATAAAAGTGGTTTACAGTAAATGTCCATCGTGACTTGGCATTGTTGTGTAATAATGATGCATTGGTGTGTCGCAGCATTTTACTGTTATAAGCTTAAGGTGGCCTGGTTTGCTTCTCAACCATATACACGATTAGTTTCAGTGTAGTGGTTCACAACCTAATAGTTAGGCCCTCAAAGGATCACAATTTAAACTTGGAGACCAGAGCCTCCTGATACACTATTATTTTCATATTTTTCCATTTTCCTCATCTTTTGCTTTTTGTCAAATGTTGGATACATTGCTATTTACGCTTAATCAATTATTAAAATATTTCACGAGAAGTTTAAGAAATGTCTCTTTCGAGTGGTGGCATTCTTTAACATCGGCGTATCAGAAAGGGCTAGTAAACACTGTTTTTCAGGAGGGAATTCACAGTCACAAAAAGTTTGAGAACTACTAGTTCATCTTAAAGCAATGTGTATTCATCGGTTTGTAGTATGTTTTCTCAATTTGATCTTCATCTGTAAAGTGTCCCAGTAACTATATCTGACTAAAATGATAAATGTTGTGTAGATAGTAAGTGCAGTGTCTCCCTAGAAATCTGATGAAAAAAGTATTAAGTAAGCACAAGTACAAGTAACTAGCACCTTACAAGTACAGTGCTGGTTACTTCCACCATGCAAAGAGGCATCAGCTGATGAACCTCACTTGTAGTTTTGAGTTTTGCTCGTGGCTTTTTGTTCTTGATCCTTTGTTTTCTATAATCGTGTTTCATCTTATGATGTTTTCAAACTGTGTTTTCTTCCTCTCTTCAAGCATTATCGAGGGCCTAGATATTTTAGTTTGTCCAACAAATCTTCTCTGTGGTCCTTTGTTGTTAGCATTGGTTGTCCTGAAATGATGGTTCTGTTCATGTAGCATTCTGATGTGACACATCACATCTAACTAATCGGTCATCACAACCCAATCTGTATTACATAGGGCACAAACCCAGCATATGGACAAGGTATGACTCTGAATCTCTGTCGGCTGATAATCAAACAGCAGCAGGTAGTGGAGGCACTTTAAGTGTTGGTGGAACCAATAAATTACTTTCTATTTGGATTCCAGCCACTATAATTGTTTGAAATATGTATTAGTTTGTGTGTTGGCGAGATCGCTTAGTGGAATAGCCTATAAATGTGAATGTGGTGGCAGTTGAGTTGATGCGTCCGGGCGTTGAACTTTACCCACCTCACTGTGAACTTTGTGTTTCACTACCTTGACTATACAATGTTGAGTTCCTGCGTGGAAAAGTGTTAAGGTGATCTCAAGGAATCTGTTTGCACAAATTTCATTGACTGGATGACACTAGGTGTCTTTGGCCCAAAGTTCTGCAATAAGGTCATCTGATTTGTTCACTTGACAGAGGAATTCCCTTCACAAGTTCACTATGCTTTATCTGTGGCACAAACTAGGACCCATGGTTTCAGGCTTTCCATGTCCCCAGGTTCTTTCTAAAAAAAAGAAAAGAAAAAGAATGTCATTAAATCCTCCAGAAAAAATGAGAGGCATTGTATCACGCGCTGAATAGTAATAAGTTATTGTATATCTCTGCACCCAAATGATGCTAAAAACCAGCAATGAAGTTATGTTTGAAAAAAATAGATATTGATACTGTTGTGGGAGGATGTTGGGTAAAAATTCGGAATTCCGTAGTGTGTGTGTGTGTGTGTGTGTGTAGTCAGAAACAATATGTTGAACAGGGAGAAGGAGGGGCAGGAAAAACTGGTGATGTCAGCAGGGAAGAAGAGAGGACCGCCTTGCTTTTTCCTTTTTCCATCCCACCCCTCCTCTTATCAGTGTGGTAGAGAGGGAGTGAGAGAGAGGATCAGTAGGAGAGCGAACGAAGCTTTAACAATTGTGACAGTGGGGATGGGGGAAGAGAAAAAGGGAAACGGACCAGGATAGAGAGAAAAGAAGTGAACTTAAAGAGAAGACAGACATAGTTATTCCCCTGTCCAGCAAGTTCAGAGAAACAGATGCCACAAAGAGCGAGAGAGTAAAAGAGAAAGGAAAGTGAGAAATCAGAAAGTAAACCGTGTGAGGACTGAGCGCTTGTTTTTGGAATTGGGTGGACCCATCACTAGGAAGACTCGACATCAACCAACACAGGGACCATGTACAGTGGATATGGAGGTATGAACCAGGATAGTGCAGCTCAGTGAGACTAACTCATCTCTAATCATTAACTCTGTGTTTTTCAGGATGAGTTGACTGTTGCTGATTAACAGGTGTGTAACTTATTATGAGTTGATGACCTGAGAGATCACTCCAAATACCATCAGACTAACAAACCTGTAACGTGTTTGGAGCAACATTTGTTTATCATGTTTCTCCTTGAACACAGCAACATAAATACAGTGTCAAATATGTTTTTCTTGCACTTTTCATTACTTAATTAAACTGGTCAGTGACATCAACAGAAGTGTTCATCCTGCTAATGAAAAGATGAGCAGGGTCACTCCACCTGAAAGGACCATGCCACTGTGCCATTGCCAGTACATACTATATAGTTAGAATAGCCAGGGTTGTGTTTCGACACCTATCTATCCGGATTTGTTAAACTGAGTTAAAGGATAAGTGTCTTATAACAACACTGACAGGCCTATATGTATAGTACACTGACACAGTTTGTGGTTACTGTGATTGTTAGCCTTCATGTTGTGTTAAACTCCACTTTGTCTATAATGAAGACAGTGGATGATTTGAATCACTTTAAGAACTGATTTCTTCACAGCCAGTGTGGACAGGAGGAACATTTACAGCACTGAATAACCCTTTCGTCATATGTCAGTATCAAGACAGACTTGAAATAATGTGAACTACATGTGACAGTTTCAACTGATGTAACTTCTCTTAATTTTTCAACAAAAATATATTGAGATTATATTTAGAGGTTTTAGTTTCAAAGTCCATCTTGGTCAACTCTTAATTTGTCACCAATTTTATGTTGCAATTTTGTCACAATTTTTTTCATATTTTGTGTCATCAACATCTTTGTCATAGAAAAAAAGGTTGTTGACAAGATATTTTGTTACACTGCTTTCATTAACTAAATTAACATTATTCAAAACCGAAACCACCCAAAAATGGAGTGTGTGTTTGTGTGTGTATGTAGTATAAATGTTATCCTAATGGAATTAATGCTGTGGAAATACTGTACATGTTTTGCTTTAGTTACTATGACAACATGTACTCATGGATGAGGTGGTCAGTGTCCAAAACAGCAGCAACAGCAAACAAACTCAGCAGTTTGATACTTGAAAAAGAGGAATTTAGTAATAAAGGCCAGTTTTTCAAGAAAGATCTGGATTATGCTGCACCAGATATTTGTAAGTGCATCGCTAAGTTGATGTGTGAGGTCACTCCTGTTCTCCCCAGTCACCAGCAGCTAGTTTGAAAATAAGACCCTTGTAATTTGTAAATTGTTTGTAAGGAAACATCTGTATGTGTGTGTGAACAGGAAGTGACTGCAGCATCACAAGCTGAACTTAACTTAAAAAAATAACAGTTTTAGGGGGAAAGTAATAAATTAAACTTAACTGACAACAGTGGGAGTGGAGCCTGTTGTACTGTATAAGATATAAAAGTTTACATCATGATTAAGCAGCATTTCCATCAAGTGTTAAGTGAGACTTGTCAACCATATTCCATATTACCTCTTATGCACTGTAACAATCTATCTCTATCTATGTAAAACCTAGTGTGTGTGATGCAACTTGGAGTTTATGGTGTACCCTTTCATACTTTGTTTCATACTTTATTTCCCTTTTATTTTTATCTAAAAATAAATAGACTAAATGTCCACATTTCACATATTCTGTGAAAATAAACTTACATATTCCTCTTAGAGATAGATAGTCCATCAAAGTGAATATAATGTCTGCTTTTACTGATGTCAGAGTTACATTTTTTTTTGCATGGTAATGCAGTTGTAAACAGCAGATCAAGTAGCTTAAATCCATACTGTGTTACCACACAACAATAACATAACTTTAACTATGAAACTAAGTATTATGCTTATTTCTGTGGTCCTTTCAGCTTTAAAATAATTTTTCAGGCACTTGTTTCCTTTTCCTGGAAATGAGCAGGCATGGCTGTACAGTAAAGCATGTTGGGTTATTCCTGTGACTCAGTACAGCCATAAACTGTGCTAGTCTTTTCCTGACTCTGCCCTCCTTGCAGGATGTCACGCCCTCTGGGGTTTCCTTCTCCTAAAGACAGTAGTATGAGGGAGGGAGGGTCCTGGAGTTATGAAACTTAATGTACAGTATGGGGGTGTGCGAGAGACAGAACAAACAGTGTATGAAATAGTGGTGTTGTGAGGGGAGGAAACTATTAACATTAAATGAAGCATTAATAATCCCCAAAGGAATACTAAGAACTAACCTGTCTTTCACCTTGCTTAACATGCAGTGTTGTCAGTGAGCACATTTCACCCGGAGAGACCATTAGTCTTTCTTGCCATTTTAGTCACCTTATTTGTATTTTCAGATCTGTCGGGGACAGGAGGCTAATTCATTCACAAATTTGTTAAGGGTACACCTACCATAGTTAAGGGTAGAGATCATTGTCCCCCACAGATTCTTATTCTAAACTTTAACATACCAAACCTTAACCCAACATCCTTTTTATACCTTAACCATCTCAAAGTTTATTTTCACATCAAGTCTGAAATTGGGTGCAAGGTATTTGCACGAAACCAAACAGGTAGTAAATCCTTATTTTTCACACCAAACATGTCATTTCATGCAATGTGAAATCTTTCAAATTTGACTCTAAAGAAATTTCTAGGGCATGCATGATTCAGATTCAGATTCATCACTTAAGATAATCTTGAATGTGACATCTCAGTGTGCCTTGATGGAATTTATTGAAATTTGGCACAGACATTCACTTGAAATCCAAGATGAACTGATTAGATTTTGGTGGTCAAAGGTTACTCCGACCACACCAAAAAAATGTTTTGGCCATAACTCAAGAATTCACACACTAATAGCAACTGCAACTGCAACTGCAACTGGACTGGTTGGAGGAGGCATACAACCACAAGGCAGTAATTCTAGTTTTGTTCTGTTTTCTTTCCTGCACTTAGTAATACAGTAACGCAGGATAACAGACACAGAGGCTGAAGACAAAGCGACTCATTTGTTTGCTACTGAGATGCTCTCAGCTCTGATGCTGAATGATGGCATATGTTTTCATATCACACATTATGAAGAAAGACATTAGGGTAAAACACGAGACTCATGTAGGCTGTTTATAGAAGTTCAGTGTGGAGCGGCTGCTCTGCAGGTTCACTGAAATGTATGGGAATACTGTATATGTTGAGTACTGAGGTGTATTGAGGCCCTCCCTGTGGTATACTACACCATTAATTCAGAGAAACAGTAACTTAGTTGTGGCCTCTGCCCAAATTATCTGTAATGATCCGTCTGAAACAGTGCATGTCACAGACCAGACAGGAGTAGTTCAGCTGTAAAACAGACTGTGTGGAACATCTGGACCCATCCATCCACCACACTGTTACCACAAACGTAAGCTGCATAGATCAGTATTGCCTGAGCTTATGCATTTTTAGCCTAAAAAACTAAAAAATACATACATAACATATTGCAGAATATGAAGGTTTTATGGGCTGCAGTTGAAAATGTATTTTCCCTTGTTGTTCTTTATTCCACTACAGATATTTTTGTTTTTTATTTGTAGCTGTTATACAATTTATGTTCCAGTTAAGTTTACTCTCTGAAATTCACTGTTAGTGACATTTTGCTCAAGTTTACTGTTGAATAAAACAATATCCTACCTCAGCACATAGCTATAAAATTTCACTCTATCACGGCCCTTATCATTATCAAGTTGTTTTTAAAATATTCTGTAATATTTATATTGGTATCAGTTAAAATTCCAGTAATGCTTGAGGTCTGTAACAGATATGAAACATGTAAAACGTGTATGTGATTATTATTTGAGTAACAAGAATCCGCTGTGAAAAAGTATACATATCTGGTGTTCCTTTTTGTAGTGCAACCTTTTGTAGTTCCACTGAAATGTATTAATTGGATGAACAACTGTGAAATGAAAATGTTAAAACCCCACCTGAAGCACTGCTGTCACAGTATTACACTCGTCATTCACAGGCCAAAGAAATATTTGCAGCTTGTTGATGAAAAATTCTGATTTTAATTGGGCCTGAAAGTTTTGCATGAGGATTTCTTAATTAGATTTCAGAAAATCCTAATTCTTATCTGACTAATTAATGCAAAAATTAAAAACTTTTGGCAGCTCTTCCTATCAGCAGTGTGTTCAGCTGGATAACACAGGATTGATGAGTCTAGAGACAGTAGTACAGGTGCGGTGTTGTGTTTAGTTTGATTATTATTCTAGACACAAGTGTGTTTATCCTCTTTCCCACAGTGTGTGTGTGTGCATGTGTGTGTGTGTGTGTGTGCATGTGTGTGTGTGTGTGTGTGTGTGTGTGTGTGTGTGTGTGTGTGTGTGTGTGTGTGTGTGTGTGTGTGTTCTTGGATCTGCCAGCCTGTCTGGAGTTGACTTTCCTTACACGACAGAGATATGCACACCCAGTTTTCCCAGAAGTGCATATACACATGCACACCCATAAAGTGTGACTCCTTCCACTGGACATAACAAACAACATGACAGTATGCTATTTGTAGAACCTTAAAAGTAGAGGGTCACGAAATATTGTTCAGTGGGTGGTGCTAGAACAATGGTCAAGGCTCACAAAATTGAAAAGGACATGAATATGATCTGCATATTTCCTGGCAATCTGTTTTATGGACATTTTTATTTATAGGTTTTGTGTGGAAATTAGAATTTTATTGGCAAGATGATGCCACTAGAAGAACACTGATGGGCTGAAGTGTTTTGTGTAAAATCAATATAAAGAATTTTGTAATGATCCTTTTTTCTATCAGTCAATATTAGTGCATGTCACAATATAAGTCAAGTCATTTTTTCTGGTAAGTTTAAACATTCACACAAGCTTTAAACCCCTCCTAGTATTAGAATCAAAACTGAAAAATAACCATGAATTACCTGAGCTGCCAACAAAAAAATGTATTTAAATAAATAAATTACTCCAAAATAAACCAGACCTTAGTCATATTGGTTTAAATCCCAATTCAGATCTCAGTTTGAATCTCAAATATGACAGCAGCACTTTTTTTATGCTGCTTAAACATACAGATAGTGATGTTGTGGTTTGTTGTTGGCATGTTTCTCTGAGTGCCTCACTGCGTTTTCTAGAGGAGGGGTCGAAACAAATTCAACCAGCTCTGGTCTTGTGGCTTTGAAAGTGAAGTTGATGCTGATGTTTTAGGTGATAAACATAGTTTGTTATATTTTCTATTTGTTGGCAGAGTTTTTTCAGCATGGTTAATGATATTCATCATCAGTATGTTTTGCTGAACACTGTAAAACCATATGGTGTATCAATGGTATATTAGAAATTACAATTTTCTCAATGTTTCTAACTCAGTAACTGTCTTATCATTTCTATCATCCAGCACTAGTGTACAAGAGGTTTAAAACATTGTGAATAATCCTCAGAGGACCATGAATATATACATATACTCCTTGAGATATCTGGTTCCGACCAAATAACCACCATCCTGTTAGTGGGCAAAAACAATGTATAGTAGAAATGGACTAAGTGTTGTGCTGTGGGTGTATGTGTGTTTGGGTGCAGGCAGCATTTTTTCCAGAATAGTCTGGGAAAGAGAGGCCAGAGAGCATCAAACAATAGGTGTGGTGTCACATACTCGCTTAGCACAGGCGTATGGAAGGCAGAGTGTGTGGCACAGAGCCACAGTTCCAGTGTTTATATGAGAACATCAATAGCAGAGGAGATGGTGTGACTGGAATCTGTTGTTATCATTGGGCAGGACTGCACCACTGTTTGGATCAGGTAGGGAACACATAACACAGCACAGTTTGATGGACATTTTCAGGTTGATGAGTTTAACTGTTGAACTTGAAGATGAAGTAGTTGAAGTTTGAGTTGATGGCTCATTAAACTTGACGGGATGTTAACTGATCAGCCAATGGAAGTCTACTAATAAGGCAGGAGATTACAGAGGAGATAGGACAGTGGTGTGTGACGGGGGAGAAATGTGCCGACTACCACTACCCTGTCTGAACTGGGACTCTGACAGAGACGTGGAGCCCCTTCAAGGTTTGTGTTTTGTTTTATTAGAATTTAGATGTGTTACAGTATAAAACCCACAGTTTGGTACATAGCGTTATTTTGGTTTTATGGTTCAGTATATTTTTGATACACAGGGAAAACAAGGGAGGTGCAGAAGATGTCATTTTTGTAAAAAAAATGTAATGTGAAAATGTGGGTATTAAATGGTGGCTACTGGTTCTTCTGGCATATAGTAGATGACAAAAAAAGTACAGATTGGAATGTTGTGCTCTCAGCGTACTCTGTGTCGAGACCCACACACCATTTCCTTTTTGGGTATACACACATACTGTCCGTAATGATAAGTGTTCACATACACATGCAAGCTGACGCTGTAAGGGTGCTGTGGGCGCATCTACAGCAAGCACACGGGAAGACTGGGGAAGAAGAAGAAGAAAGCCAAACATGACAATCCCACCACTGACCTGTACATGTACTGTTTTCTGTGCGCTTTTCTGTTCTTCTGGTCTTCATAAATTTGCTGGTTATCTGACCATTAATGTGTTTTTGAAGGAGGTGTAAAAGGAGGTGATTGGGTTGGAGGTACCGCAGACCAGTGAGCCAGACATCGAAGAGAATTGTGCAGATGTTTCAGGCCACCAGTTGCAGTTATGCAATTGCAAATCTTTGTGGAGCCCAGTGTGAGAACGATGCAGCAGGCCCTTATTACAGTTGGATATTTACACTTTGACAATGCAGTGTTAAATTCTGAACCACATTTACTTGGGCATCTGATTCACGTGTGTGACAGCGCTGCCAAAAAATTAACATGCAAGAACCAGATTAGCAAGTAAATCAGCCTGACAGACCTGCTGTGGTTAGAGGATTTAGTGCTTCTTTTAATGACTCAGATACCTCTGAGGAGCTGACACCATTGTTATGTTGTTATGCTATTTTTCCTTTATTTACCACTATATGCTGGTCCAACTGTATATCGCATTTATGTAAGATATAAGACATAGTCTGTAAGACAGACTTAGACCTCTGAGACATCACTTATGATCTAAACTTTCTCATAGAGACTGTGAACTGCTGTGACAACAACCCATGATGATTTATCAGGAAATAACAGAGGAAAATCTTTGAATGTGATGGACCCCGAATGAACCAACTTTTCCACTTGCTCTGGTTGTCTACTCGACACCTCTGGCAGGTTCAGTTTCTCAGTCTGAAATTTGTTTTTTTTTCCTTTATCTCTCTCTCCCCTTCAGCTACTCTGTCTGTGTGACTACTTAAACTAGGTTAAGTCAACAAATGGTTGACCACAGAGTCCCACAGCACACACACATACACATTTGTAATGATTTCAAGGATGGGAGTAAGAACTAATTACTTTAGCTCCTGTACTTTAGCCACTGTTTCTGTTTTATTTTAACACTTTTGCTTTTGGTTAAAAGTAAAAGTAAATGTTCCAAGTACGTTATTCACAATACATTTTTCATAAGCAACAAAAAGATGCTGCCAAAATTGTAGCAGTCAGTTTCTTTCAGCTACAATATATATAGCAAAGCACTCTTTCCATCCCTTGTGATTTAGTTCAACTCCATCAGACCTGACCTTTTCTCTCCAGCCAAATGACTGCAGACCTCAGGACTATCTCCCTTTGTTAAATTTCCTGTCAGGAGAGGCAGTTGCATCTGACTTCCTGTAGGATTGTGACATTTCCTGTGCTGTCGGAGGGGGTGGGGGGGTGTTTGGCAGTCATCTTGCAAAGGCTTTTCAGCTGTTTGAAGAAACAGGATGCAGGACATTGGATAGGCCACAGTAGGAAAACACTGCTTTAGCTGACAGAAATTAACCGCTGACTTAAGCCACAATAACAAAACACTGCTTCAGGCCATAGACTTCAGATGTTGGTTAATGCCCACTGAATGGAAAATGGATTAACCCACAGACAAGTAGTGCTGAAATTGTTTAAACTGAAGCAAAATGTTGCCTTGGTGACATAAGAACAGTTGACATAATGTATCCAGATACTAGTTGTGGTTTTTAATTATAGCCATTGTAACAGATAGAGCCGGACACAAGAAGGTGTCGAACGGCACAGTGACATCAGAGGCTTTCCAGTGACAATTCCTGCATCAGCTACACAGTCATGGACTCACACAACTAGCATGGAATCTAACACAAAAGAACTGGGCCATCAAAGTGACCAAAGCTCTGTTGTAGACCCAATCAGAGTGTATCAACAAAGTTGTACAGAACGGTTTGTTGAATACTGTTAGACCTCTTATAGTCATAGTAGCTCCATAATTCAGTGGCTGAAATGCCATGGGATTTTAGAAGAGCTGGATGATTTTTTAGTTTTTGTTGACCTAAGCCTATTTTATGTTTTTTTTTTTTTTTTTTTTTAAGAGGAAAAAAGGAGTTCTAAAACTTTTGAAAGGTAATGTACATCCATGCAGTTTACAGGTCCACTTCCTGGCCTGGGTTAGGGTTAGGTGGTTAACCATGCTTTCAATGTCATCTATGTGTAGGTGGTGTGTGCGGTGTGTTTCTACTTTGATTAACTGACTCTTCCATCCATCTACTTAACCTTGTTACAATGAGGAAGAGGCAGTGACAGACATACTGTATCATTATGTGATGCACAGTGCTGAATAGCCGGCAGTGCAGTGAAATGGGGAGGATAATTTACTGTGGTTTTCATTGTGATGTCATACCATTATGTGAGATTATACACATGACACATGATTGTATTTGTCAAGGATCAAGGAAATCTTTATTATCCCCAAGGGGCAATTTGTTTCAAAGCCAGCAGTTTTACAAAAGAAACAAACATATATATACCACATACAAGGAACAGTACACCATAATAAATGAACAAGGACTTACATAGAGCTATTTAAAATGATAATAGCAGCAGGAATAAAAGAGTTTTTAAACCCTATTAGTCCTGCATCTTGGCACCACAAATCTGCGGCCAGAAGGGAGCAACTTAAAGTGCTCAAAAAGAGAAGGTGAGCACAGATTCGATAAAACAGGAATAAAACATTTTCATAAAAGTGTTATCAACATTGAAATTCCAGAGCTTACGGTAAAAATACAATCGCTGATGTGCTCTTTTACACACAGCATCAACTTGGGGCTCAAACATAAGCTTGTCATCAATTAAAGTGCCAAGATATTTAGATTGTTTAACTACTTCAACAACCTGATCATCAATGACTACAGGGGAGACAGGTGCAGGAGTCTTTGAGAAATCTACAATCAGCTCCTTAGTTTTCACCACATTGATGTTGTGGGTGGTCTTCAACCTTTGTGCCAATTGTGAGATTTGTAACAGTGTTTGTGGCAGAAAATGAATTAGTCAGGGAGCTAGATGCTGACGGTCAGAGCAAACAGTTGGTGGTTTCTATTGGTCATTTCTGGTTTTTAAACACAGAGGGAAAAGGCAAATTAAGGCTAACAATGGAGTTAATGGCAGATTTTTTTCACATGAATGTGATCACAGTGTACAGATAGCACTGCAGTGATCCTGGTCTGTATGTATCAAACTGCTAAAAGCTAAAATATTTCTCTTATACCCCTACTCACAAACTTAAGAATAAAAGTTTTTTTATTGAATTTCATAAGACTTAAAAATGCTCCTAAATTTAAGAGAAATTCAGAAATCTCTTAAGAGTAAATCATAGATGACTGCAGTACAGAGACAGACACACGCCCTCTGTGGTGCCACAGCTGCGACCTAGTAGTCTAAGGTGCATGCCATGTAATTGCAACATCCCTGGTTCAGTTCAGAGGGATCCTTGTATTCTCTTTCCTTTTTCCTTCTCAGCTGTCAAACTCTGAAATTACAGCAGAAGTCCTCAGAGAAGTCTTAAGTAAAGGCACAGAGTGTATGTTAATATCAGGTGGGAATGGAGTGGCAGTTGCATCAGATGTGCATGAGATGGATGACAGAAGAACATGGCAGATCGATCCATCATGCTGTGGTGCTAGCAGTCTGCTGATGGTTCTTTTCCTCTGCTCTGTACAGGGAGTCCGTCCCGAACTCTCTCCACCATGTCGCTGTCCGTTCGCCCAGTCAGACGCCTCACCTCCAGATCCATCACTAGGAGCCAGAGTTTTACTGGAGTAAACACCTACGACAAGCCCTACAGGTACACAGACACACGATGTGGGGAAGTACACACTTGACAGGACATCCTGTCAGGTGGAGCAGCCTGACTGTGTGTATGTTTATGCGGGGTGGAGATGGACCGATACGGCATGTTTAGATCTGATACAGATTATTGTTACTTAATTTTCAGATAACAGCTGCTAAAATACAGCACATTGCATGTGTTCATATAAAGAAACAATTATTGGGATTATGTATTTTGAGATTTCAGACTGGATGGATTGCATGCTACAGAGCAGCTTTTATTCAGATGATCACATTTGAAGGGAATGGTGGTACTTGTTTTCATTATTTAGCTCTTCTTTGTTTAGCTTGCGAGCTAAGCCAAGTTTGTACTGGCTGTGAAACCGCTGACACTCAGGCCTGATAAGCATGAGGACTTATTGACATCAGTGTTGTTTCAGTCATTACTATGACCTCACAAACATTCCCAATGGACTGTGAAATTTGAGGCAATTCATCTTGTAACATCTAATAACACAGTTACAGTTTTGCAGCAATTTGACTTTATTTGAATGATGTTGTTGTGATCAGTGGATTCAGTCACTGAAGAAAATGTGTTAGGAAATTGTTGCTGGACAATTTTCTTTTTCATTATGGACAGAGCTGAGCAGTTCCCCCCTTCTTCCAGTTTTGCTAAGGCTAAACATGTCACATAATCATATCTCACATTTTGCACTGTCCCTAAATAATCTATTACAATGAAAGAGGCAAAAATAAGGATAAAAATAATAAGGATTTCTATATAAGCCCACCACTACCTCTGCCCCTTTCTTATAGCTGCTATTATTATGTGAATTTCTTTGTTATATACCCACACTACACTGCACAAATTTGTCACTTTTACTATTAGTGGTTCTTATCTGACAACCAATCAGTCATTTGGAACAATTTTACAACTACCCTACACTTGTCTTGTGTGTGCTGGAATAGGCTGGGTCATATTTGTGACATATTTACGTTACATGCCAAATTATTGAGTTACTACAAGAAATGCTTCCTCTCACAGTATATTACTTTATGTTGTTATATCACAAAACTCATTATTCAATGTCAGGATCTCTCATAAAAACAAGAAACAACATCCAGCTTGAATAAGTTACATAATGAAGATTTTCACAGTCTCCTCTGTGCTGTTGTGGCTGCATACTCAATGAACTGGCACAATTGGTACTTGGCCCACCAATGTCACTATGGCCCAAAACACTATTTCTCGTTCATTAATGATTATTTGATTGTGCAAGATGTATGTAACTATAAAATGAAAGAGAAAATATACCTTTATAACATGAAAAATATCTTGTCGTAATGTAAGAAGGATCTGGTCATAAAGTGAACATGTTGCATGGGGGAGAGTGAGAGAGTGAGGTGTCAGTCTGATGTGATTTGTTGAGAGAGAGTTTGATGAAGCTGGTCTGAGGATGTCAGTTGAGGATGTCTGTTGAGCTGATGTTGCTGATGTTGCAGGAACCTCTCAGTGTTCAGCACTCCAGGACTCAGCAGGAAGCCCAGCAGAGCCAGCAGGATGTTCACCATGTCCACCAAGTCCAACCCACCACCTAAAGTTCCTCAACCAGAGCGACTGGATCAGGTCTATGAGGCTCTGAAGAAAGGCCTTCAGTGAGTACTCTCACAACACACACAGACACTCATGCATACAGACAGCAACTCTCAGCTTTAATTTTTTAGGGGTCATTTGCTTGATGCTGCACTAGTGACTGATCTGCAGTTCTGAAGTGTGCTCCTATATTGTATTACTATTGCAGCATGTTTCAGGAGAAAGGAAATGTCCTGGATTGACATTATCTCCTGCAATCTCCATAATCTCCCTGAATTGATTCCTCAAAGACAATATCACTTGCTCAATTTTCCAACAGTTAAACTTGTGTACATCCACGCAGAAAAGGCAAGTCAAAATTGAGCAACAACTGCTGCGTTAATGTTAACATGAGGCTCAAAGAACCCATCAAATGGGTAATTGAACCTCCTGGAAAACTCAAAAGTACAACCAATGAAGTAATCACAAACGTTTCAGCCTCTCTGTCCACCATATCATCACCAAACTGTCTGTTTCTCTGTAACCAACAGCCCATTGGTTTACACTTAAAGGAATAGCTGAAATTTTGGAAAACAGTCTTCTGGACTCTCTTGCCAAGAGTTAGATTGACTAAGGATTGAAAACAGAGGGAGACAGCTAGCGCTCAGTATGGGAATCCACCTACCAATACCTCTGAAGCTCAGTAAAGTAGTGCTTTAAAAGATCAACTCTCAAGTGTAGAAAAACACAGTTTACATTGTGCTGGGTGGTGCCACCAACTCAGCTCCAATTCATTTTCTAAAAGAAGTGGTGAGTCACTGGTGAGCAGCACAATGGGTTTAGTCAGTGAGAGACGTCTGGTAGTGCAGAGAGTAAAGTCAAAATCATTTTCTCAAACCCTCAGCACATAAACCCAAAAATATCTACACGGTTAGATTCACTTACCCTTTAACAACTTCTGTCATTGTGCGTGTGTGTGTGTGTGTGCGTGTGTGCGTGTTTGTGTGCATGTCCGTGTTTTCAGGTCTTACCTGCAGGTTCATCAGATGGACTTGGACAACCTCAGCAGGCAGATGAAAGAATCAAAGAGGAACTCCAGACTGGTACATCCTCACATGTTACTTTTAATCCTAACTCAGTTACAATCGTATTATGTTTAACAGGGGGACACGGGCAGTTTTATCTCTTGACTTTTTGATTTGTCTTGTGTGTCCCAGAGGTTTCCTAAAGGTCTTACCAACTAGCCAGGTTATTGGCTGGCCAGTAATGTGTCCAATTATGTCACATTGTCTCAGTCTGTGGCCTTAAGCATTCTTGACGAAGCAAACTACCATTTATCATCAAAAGCATACGATACATTGTGCCTCCACTTGATTAAAATGTGAGGAGTACTGATGACTTGATGTTTTCTTCCTCCTCAGGGTTTCCTGTATGAACTGGACAAGGTGAGCTACTGTGACTTCAACTTACTTCAACTGCAGAGAGGATTTGGAACAGTTTTATTTTACAGATTGACCTTTATTCCAAATCCTGCCTGTTTTTTTAAGTATGCAGTCATATTTTAGTAAGATGCCTCCTGTTTCAAATTGCTATTAATGTAACACTCAGCGCTTCCTCCATGTTTACCTGTAGTTTTTATAAATTCATTATCATGTTTAATTTCCACAGTGCTAATCATATTAGTCATGTCATAGTCGCCACTCTCTCAGTCATTTCTAGTCACTACAATACTTTTAATTTGAAACATTTGTAGGAGGTCTTGATGATTAAGTATTTATGGAGCCCCTCTGGTGACATTTGGATGGGAATGAGATCCTGTTCCGTGGCCATGACCCTCTTCACGAGGTCGTGGACACGCTTAAATAAGTTGAGGGAACGTGAATGAATTAGAGTGACATACTTCAGTTACTGCGCCATTAGACATGGGTAGCATGGACACTTAGACACTTGTTCGGCTACTGGGATCCCTGTTCCCGTGTTATTAACTCTTGGCCAAACAATATTTTTCAACCGTGTCACCAGAGGCCGTGGAGTTATTTGTTTTGTCTTGTGTATATGTAGGTTGCATTACCCTAGTTTCTTATTTATTAGTTAGTTACAGTTGGCCATTAGGGTCATTTGCTCACCTCAGTTTTCAGGCGGGCACAGCCTTTGTTGTTGCTTTTAGCTGGGCAACAGGCACAGACTTGGGTTGATATACTGTGAAAGTTCGGTCTGTGTTGAATAGTAGGAATGAATGTGGCTCTGTGCTTCCTCTGACCTTAGTGAAGGTGACAGGAGGTATAAGGCGACTGGAGTTTCCTCAGCAGGTAAGGCCTCCACAATCCTGTCAGACCAATACCTTTTCCACATCAATTGAATGTTCCCAGAAAAAACATGTCCAAAACAATTTGGAAATACCATAGAAACTATGTTCATAGTTAACTCTGCCATTAGTTTGTACATTTGAGATTGAGTTTCATGCCTCTGTGCCAGTAGCTGACCCTTGGCAGAGGCAATAATGTCTATGATCTGTTTGTCATTCGTGGACACTATTTCTCAGTAGGCCTGATGGAGATTTCATACATTTCACTGGGACTCTAGGATGGGCTGATTCTTTGGTGGTCAGGGGTCAAAGTCAAAATTTCAGTAACCTCATAAAACATATTTTTTTTTTTTGGCAAATTCTTTCAGATTCACTTGGACTCAAAAGATGACTGATGAAATTTTGCAGGTCCAAGGTCAAGGTCACCATGACTGCCTAAAATGTTTGTACATTATTCAAGAGATTCACATGCTAGTCAACTTCTATTTGTATTCAATTATTCACCCATATTTTCGTTGTTTGAGAATGGACCGAACAGAAAAGCCTGTGGAGCTTACTGACTGCTGATACAAATTAGTGGTCATATTTAAGCCAATGCTGATGAAGGTCTACTTGAATTAAATTTCCGTTACATCTAAACCAAGTACGGTCAATAGTACTGTGTGTTGGCTATAGTAGAGGTCTGACAATCTCCAAGTCAACTTAATTCGGTGATCAAACCCAGATCTCTTAAATCCAAAAGAAGTCTGATAGCTCTGTCAGAGCAGATCAGCAGACTGTGAAAACACCAGAAGAAATACACTTGCACAAAGATGTGTCTGTATTTGTAATTAAAGTGGAAAACAGGAAAACAAAACCTGATGTAATTTGAATTTAAGAATACTTGTGTTGAACTGTGTAAAACAATTAGTATCACCAAACATGAAATAATATCTGATGTCAGACACCAGAACAATATTGCATTCAGTTAGATGTAAATAAAATCAATGGAACCATGGACATAAAAAGGCCTCATGCTGTGAAGCTGCTGGCAATACACAAACGGCCCCTACACAGGGCGTTAACTGGGCATGGGCTCTACTGGGGCACCTAGTTCTCCCATATTTCAACAGAAAAAATATCATCAAAGAATAACAAGCTTGCATTACAGAAGTCATGTGATAATGTTTCAATTAAAATGAGGGCACATTTGGTTTCATTAAAAAAAAATTAAAAAATTTAATATTCTGTCCGTTTGCCCAGACTTCAGGGCTAAACCAATTATCTTGCACCGACACATGGGGAGGCTGGGTAGCCTGTTGGTTCATCTGCTGCTCAAGCACAGTGGCCCATACACCCAGCGTGCAGAGCATAGGTGCATAGGCTTATAGCTACTATAGGTCGCCTCTTGCTACGTTTGGAGCCTGAGAAGCCATCCCTGACTTCTTTCCCGGTGTTAATACGTAATTATCTGAATTAACATGACTGATAAACATTGTTTATTTAATTAATGCATTGGCATTTATAGTGGGGCCCCGTGTACCCAATCAAGGTTCTAGTGATGCAATATCATACAGCATATTTGGGCCTTCCAACAACTAAAACTGAAAACACTATAAACCAACTTACAAAGTTTCCAGCCACCAAGAAACCAAATGAAAAGAATTACAGCGCTTCTTTTGACTCGTGAGATCACACCCAATTTTAGAAAACTATAGGATAATCATCTACATCACTTCTAGAGCAGAATTTTTGCTTCCTATTTGCTCAGTATATCTTGAATCCATTTCTTTGTGTTTTAATTATCATTTCTGGATCTATACTGTACTTGGATTATATTGTTGTGAACAGGAACAAAGCAACAGCAAACAGAAACCACCTGCCTGTGAAGCACGTGTCGTCCAGCTCCCTGACTAATTAGTTTCACTCTGGAAACACTGATAAATCATTGTAGCATCATGTGCTTGTAATCTGACTTAATGATATGATATATCACAGCCAACACCCTGAAATAATCTTTACATTCACTACACTGCTCAGATATTCAGCTCTGCAGTGAATAATTTCTCTCTCTTTGTCTCTTCCTCCTTGCATAAGGTCTTGTGGATGGATTAAGTCAGTAACCCATTATGCTCTAGGTTTGTCAGCTGTCTGAATGTCTTGTTGGAAGTTGCTATTAAAATAAACTATACTGCTTCACAACTCTGGTTTTACTGCGGTAAGATTCAGCTTGCTGAGATAGAATCTCCTGTTTCATTTATATGTTGAAATGGTTTGTATAGCTCTCCTTCTATTTTAGTGACTTTGTATTACAATTTGCAATTGTCGGCCAATACAGGCTGTCACAAAAAGTCCTCACACTATCAAAATGTTAGTTGGCAATGCAATTACCCTATTTCCGGGCGGGAAAAAGTTATTTTGTGCTATTATTAGCAAAGTTGTTAAACACATTTATGTAACGCATACACATATCTAATAGACTTTAGATGCCTCAGATTATGTGGTTAACTATTGCCCCTTACCTCTATATATGTCATTAATTTCTTGCAGCAATAACTTATCAGCCCACATCACTGTACTCGACTCTTTGAGTACAGCAATGACTCAACAATGTCCTGACAAAGATCACAGTGGCACAAGTAAGGAGGTACGTAGGGAAGTATCTATGTACTGTGCTTGTGTGTGTGTGTTTGTATTTAGAAGGCTCTGTTACAGTAATGCTTGTTCTGGTGGCTCTACATTAGCCAGCTATCAGTGTTGTCATGAGGTAGGATTTATTGAAGCAAACAAAGCTGCCTTTACTGATAGATGAAAATGTGGCCATTCTTGTTGGGGTCTTTTGTAGTGACAACTCACCAACAAGACAGTACTTATAAGTCATGATGGCGTAGAACACCTGGAGATTGTGAGAAATGCAGAATCCGGCTGGTGTATTGACTAAAGTGGCAGCAGTGATGGTGTAGAATATTAGACACCTGAACCGTAGTCTCCATCTGTTTACTCACAGATTCATGGTTCCATGAAGGTATGTATGCAAGGTTTCCAAACAGCTATCCAGCTGATTTCACTGATACGGCTCACTGTTTGAGGCAGGAGTAGAAATCTGATGCTGTGGTGTTGGTCAGAGCTGATCTGCATACTGCATATGACTCCTCAGACAATGATCCTCTTAGCCGCCCCTGTTGTGGAAGTATGGTGGTAAGCTTTGGAGGTCACATATCTATAAATCGGTGTGTATACCTCTTGATGTAAGTGATGATAGTGTAAAACCTGTGAGGCTATAGAGGATAGAGATTTTTTTTATCACAACCTTGGCCAAATGTTTGTAATTTTGGCCATACTAAGACAGATTGTAAACAAACCTCCAGGTGAGCATATCCAGAAGAGAAAACAAAGGTGAATGGTAAAATGATAACCAAAAGCTTATACCTATTGTACAACTATGTACCATACTTTTGACCTCCAAATGAAGTGCTGTAGATAATCTGGATAAACTGTTTGCCTCTGATCAACCAATGACATTGCCACGTTCCCAGATCTCAACAATTGCTTTGATGAGTATAAAGTCATTTTAATTTATATAAATTATGGTCAAAACTATGATTAACTATGACCTATGATCAAAATTGTAATAAATAGGAACCATCCTTTGGTCCTTGAACACCTGCAAAGGCTCTTAACAACACTAGGTAAAAACCTAATTATCTTTGAGAGCTTCAAAAAAAAAAGTTTGGAAAAGTACATAGCTAAAAATCATATGCAAGGATTTTGATCTCAGTACACCTGTACGTTTCAGGTACTAACGTGTCATAACATGTTCTAACATGAACCCTTAAATGCATGTTTACCCAGCATGAAATAAACATAATAACTTAAACCCATTTTCCAGCATCATTTTTCACTGACTTTTGACCTCTCTAGTATAGCTGAACACTGTTAACTCATTATATCCTCGTTCCACTTTTGCTGTTGTGTGTTCCTACAGAGCTGGCCCACTGTTACCCGTCTGACCAAGAGGTCATGACAAACTCTTCTCTTTATGATAAAACATAGCTAGGACTTTGAATCCATACTACTGTAGGGTTTCATATGACATGTTATTTGACCTTGTCTAAAGGCAGACTTTGCTCTCTTCACAAAAAAAAACACAATGTATCTCTTTTCTTCAACTCAAACAAGAATTTGTGGTTTTAAGGAGAGATTGTACTCTATTGCTATTTTTATTTGGTCAAGGAAATTGTATCCAGCTTATAAATCCCCGATACTGATCCTTATCTCCTCAAACACCTCAAATAACCTTTTGTTTCCCATCTGTAAGGCATAGTGCGGCGGGTGCATTGGGCATCAGAATGTATCCACCTCTTTTAATCAAACTTCCTATGTATTTGTCCATATCCACCTTTTTCATGCTCCTCTTGGAGCATACTCCGTGGGTATGAAGGTTAGAATGGAACAACTGGTCCTAATTCATCTGAATCTTCTGATGACTCTCCCAGTCCTCAGCTATCTGTGGGAGACTCGTAACTCTACAAATCATAAGGTAACACTGTAGACACTTAACATTGTTATGATCTGCAGTTTTTATTGCTGTAATGATAGTAATAATGATTCTGTAGCTCTACTCTTTCCCAATAATAATTGTATTCTGAAACATGCCTTTGGTTTGTCATTCAGTAAGAAAGGAATGCTTGTGCTTTACCCAAAAACGTACTGTTGTGTGTCAGCAGCCGTGCACAGAGCTCAACATTGGCTTCAGTTTATTTAGGTTAACAACCTTCGACTTTTCTATTCTGTGTGGTTCTCAGCCCTAAAGGCCCGTTACTTAATCTTTAAACAGCTCACAATACATAGTTTTCAAGTTTTTTTCAAGAAGGCTCATTTTTAAAGAAGCAGCTCCTAAAAAATTGTTTCCTAAAACAACTGGCCATTGTCATTTTATCAAGCATTAACCTTTGTTTGGTCTTTATACCATTTGTTACTCTCTCTGGCAATAATGTGAGCAGCACACTGTGGAAAGTAACTGTATAGAATCAACAGTTTTTTGTGTCAAAAAGGCCTTGTTTATGTTTATCTGTTCACCTAGAGGTCTTTCCTCTCACTCTCCTTGGGGACCTGAGGAAATAACCTATCCTGGAATAATGACCTCAGGTTAATTAAGGAGGGGACTGGGTCTGTTTCCTGGTCAATTGAAATTGGCATACTCAGATAAAGATAGCCGTGTTGCATGTCCTTAATACCATGTAGCCACATTCACTTCTGAATAGCTTTTTGTCAAGATAGGCACACAGGTTAGGTGAGTTACACAGACTGAAGGGACAAGGTCTAGAGGCTCAAACATATTTTCCCGGACAGCCCAACAGCAACATATATGCGTGTGTGTGAGTGGGTGAATTAAGTTACTAACACATAGCGCTGTGGAAATAGCCTAATTTTGTTAGGTAATAGATACTCTACAACAATCTGAGTTTTCCTTCCAACACAAATGCATAATTTTGTCCAAACCCAACAATCTATGCATGATACTTCTCGCATTTATTTTGCTGTCCGTTAATAAGAGTTATTTTTAACGTCCATAATCATAATCATGTATATTATTAAACACATATAAATAGTAATCAATCCATTTTGTATGCCTGCCTGCAACATCTAACAGCCCAAGGCATTATGTTTTCATGTTGTCGATCCATCTGTGTCCAATTCTGGTGGGCGCTACATCTCAAGCCTGCCTTGGTGAATATCTTCAATTTGCATTCACTGAACTAGTTAGATTTTTGGTGGTTAAAGGTCAATATCACTGTTGCCGCTTTAACATGTTTTGCAATATCCTGACTTGTTCACATACTAATTACCTATAACTGCACAAGTTCACGAGGCATACGCAAGGCAGTAAAGTAGTTATTTTGAAATTAAGCGATAAAACAAAACACGAAGTGCTCGCAGGAATAAGGTGAAAGGTAAAGAAAAGGAGATCAGTAGGGAAAATTGAAGAAATATTGTGTGTTATCAGATGAAAACATCCAAGTAAAATTTTGAAGAGATTTAAAAGTATGCACAGAATCTAGCGAGCCTCAGATTCGAGTCTTGAATGAGAAGGCCAGTCAATTGCTCAGCATTATTAAACTTGAGTTTAAGACCCATACGGGATCTAAAACTGTGCACTGTCATGAGGAGTCAATAATAGGTCTCCAGTTGGCGAAGGGCCAGCCCTAGAAAGAAACTCTAAAAGTGATTTGTAAAATTTTGAAATCAATTCTAAAATGGATTGTGTAGTGTACAAATACTAGAACCTACAATTATGCAATGTCATCTGTTATATTGGCAGTTCTAAATATTCCCCTTAGGGGTAGCAGTCTACACACCACAGATAATACCAGTATCAAACTAATGATCCACTTGAACTAAGTTTGAGCGACCGGAATGTTTTGATTGTAGAACACTGTGGTGTTTCTTTACTATGACTACTATCAACTCTCTTGGTGAATCAGTGTTCCATGTCTGTCCTCTGCTTAGGCAGTGGTGACACCAGACATTCAACCCCAGCAACAGGAAGTTCCCTACCCACAGCCCTGACATCTCATTTTGCCTCAGAGACTCCTCCTCCCCAACTCCGACTCCCTTACAAAGTCAGCTACATCAGTGAGGTTCCCAACACACCATGGCCGAAGCAGAGCAGGTATTGTTCCATCTGGTTTGAGCTTTTTAAGGGGAAAATGTCATTTTAATCCGTTTCTATGTTCTCATAGTTTGATGTATGTCCAAATCATATTTGTTGACTGATTAGTTGTTCATCTGCCCATATGCAGAGGGTTTACATGCTTGGTATATGGTGTGTTCTGTCAGTAATGCTGAATCATTACAGGAAGGCGAGGGATGGTCCTGTGATGACAAAACCTGACAATGAGGAAGAAGATGCAGAAACAGTCTCCATAGCAACAGAGGATGGGGTGGTGACCAACAGCCACACCTCACGCAGCTACTCGCTCTCTGAGCCACATGTTAAGTAGCAGCTGATGGCATTATGTTGGCGGACAGGTCAGCCAGCGAAACAGGGGTGATGTCTTTGGCCTCCGGGATCTCCATCAACGACATTGAAATGGAATGCCCAGTAGGGCTCCTGAGCCACTTCCAGCTCCTGCTGCTACAGACACTGGTGTCATCGAAAAATGAAACAATGATAATGTCACAAATGAACGCAATCAGAGATGCAACAGGACACATCCAGCCCTGTTCTCACATCACCTCTGAGACTGAAGGAATGGACTCAACACTCCATCACAAATGAACACACTCCACCCAGGTGCGGCAAACTCCCAGACAGTAGGATATGACATATGTAGCCAGCGGGTACGGTGGAGAGGAGATGCCAGTGCCCAGGTGCAGAATCTCCAGTCCAGAGAGGGTGATGGTCCTGTGGACTGTGGGCTAGAGGATGCCCCTAGGAGTTGTAGTTTCCCCTCTCTGGATGATTACAGAGACAATTCCTGGTTACAACTACTGGAACAGAGCTCAAGCTGCTGCAGGTTACACTGAAAGGTGAGATGGGTACATGTGTGAGAAACTTTATGAAGTTGCATCCAGAAGCTGGTAGTAGCCTGAAAGTACACTGAGTAAAGTACTGTTACTATGTAAAAAGCAAGTACCAAATAGAAGGAAAATGTGTAATCAAAACAAAGTATATATATATATATATATATATATATATATATATATCGCACATGCTTGCCATATAGTGCCAACAAACATACAGATTTACAAACATGCAGCTTGTGTGTGCTGTGTAGTGGCCAGTTATATCAGTGTTTGATATTAAGGTGGAACCATGTTTTGTAGTCAACTAATATTGTGTGTGTGACTGTGTGTGTGTGTGTGTGTGTGGGGTGGTAGGCTAACCCGGTGTGGCAGTGGTCAACCTCAGGTGGAAACAGCTCTGGAGGCGCTTTGATTTCCTCCTTCGTCTGACTGGGAGGAAGATATGGGGAGGAAAAGGAGGTGACAAGAGGAATAGAAATGCTTGGGTCAGTGCTGATAAAATGAACTGTTGGGGACCAGCAAATTTTATGCCACATATATTACATACATAACAATAGCTCAAGAGCTCCTATATCAAGTGATAACCTTCCTGTTGTGCACAACAATTTGTGGATAGTGGTATGAACTTGTGAGAATCTCTGTTATTCCAGGATCTTGCTGCCATCTAAGGTAGACTCTGTGCTATAAACATATGAATAGGATGGAAAAAACATATAGCTGTAACTTCACCAGGTTTATTTTCTGCTCTAACTTGTGCTATCCTTGTTCACCATAGAGTAATATAATTTGTGCTTTATTAGCTGGTTAACCTATTTCAAACATTAAAGCGTCCATGTTGAAGGAATTAAAAAACAATGTGTTGCTGTAGGAACACTGAAATAACCACAAAAATAGTCAAATGAGAAACTAAAGAAGACTGAGTCACTACTACAGTCATAGTCACTCTGTTGCAGCTGTACTCATTCACGGTGGTACAGTGTAAATGGTAACATATAGTTTAATATACTAACATTTGCACGATTGGTACTAAATACAAACTACAGCAGAGGCTGATAGAACATATCTGCTCATAAATCAGTATTGGACAAAGTACTAAGTTGACCTGATGATGGCACCAGAGGAAGGCTAAGGGATCAACAAAGTTATTACAATTCATCATGAGGGGACCAATAGGTGTCAGGTGGTATGGGTTTGGGTAAGATTACTAACCCACTCTTTGAAAGAGAGAGTTTATCAAGAAAAACTGAGCAAAAGATAGTAGCCAGTGACATTTACCAGCTCTCAAACAGGTTGGAGCTGCTGTCCTCAGGAATGAACTACAGCCTGAAATACAAAACATTCCTTCATAGTCTCTTAATAATATTCACTTTTCTATATTTTTATCAAATAATTTGTACCATCACTATATCACTTATTACATTTCTCTTATTCTTTCTTATGCTCACTGATAATGTGTTGCCTGGTTTATAGTGTCTGTTAATGTGTATGTCTTTATGTCCTGAGCCAATTCTCTGAACTGAACTGAACAATCCCATCGACCCCGACCCCTTACCGTTAATACCTCCTGTATGTGTGTGGTCTCTACTGTGGGACAGGCTGGCCCTCCTCTCTCTCCCCTCACCACAGGCTGCACCACCTTAGACTTAACCACTGGTGGTCCCACTTGAGAAGAACTGCAGTGCAGTTGTTGGTAGAACCTCAAGAGACCTCAGCACTGTCCTCCTAGTGTTTCCCACGGCCGGATGGGGTCTCTAACTGCCGTAATTACATATGTATAGCGACATTGTTGGGTTGAATTCAGTCTGTCAAAGGTTCCAGCTTAGCAGTGATGTTTCCTTTGTTAATTTATCTTGGACAGAAGCAGCACTATAAAGATGAGAATTGGAGATACAAGTATTTCTATTCATCATTTGCTCTGAAGTAGTGGGTTGAAGGAGCTATAGTAGTTTAATACATGTTACAGCTGCATTTGCTGTAGTTCAAGTATTAAAGCAGAGGAATTATGTGGCAAGATCATTTCTAGCTTTAATAATGGTTGATATTACTTTTTTTCAGGAGAAAATGAAACCATAATCAAAAGTTTGTTATTTACAGATTAATAAATTTGTTTTGCAACCTGTAGAAATCAATAAATCAATTCATAAATTCTTTTTTTAGTAGTTATAGTGTTCATTATAGTTAAAAGTAGTGATAGTGTCACTACTGCTGTCACTAATGTAGCATCATCAGCATGAAGCAGTAACAGATTTATCTGTCACACTTGTAGTGATAGTTCATATATGACATGTTGTATTAGTAAGGCACATTTTCTGTGGCAAACCAAGATTGGTTAGTTATTTGCAACATGTGTCATATAATCAATTAAAGTGCATCATATCCATGTTATTAGAGTTGGACCACAGAGAACCAAATCAGTGTTGTGGTCAGAAAAATGATGTTGCTGCTCTGAATAAATGCATAAATTGACATATGGCGTCATGTCTGTAGCGTCTGGGCATGTTTGGTCCTCTGCGGTGTGGAGAGATGTACGCCTTAGACAGACTGCTGAGAGAAGCTCGAGTGCTCGAAATCATCCGACGCATCACCAAGGAGACCCCAGACGCCTCAGACAGCCTGCTGAAGGTAACTTCTAGTATCTATACATCTGTCTGGACTCCACTGTGTATCTGTTAGAACATACCTTACATGTAACATACCTCACATTAAAATGACTACACTGTTATCTCAGCTTCAGACTGATCAAAACATGTTAAACTACAACAACACACAGCTACTAGAAGCACAGGTAATGATTCTAAATCTGCACAACCTTCTGAATTTGTTTTGTATTATAGACAACATTTAGAATCATTAACTGTCATCTTCATCTGGATTTTCATCAAAAATACACTTTGTGATAGACATGCAGATTTTCAAGAATACAGAAATCTTGGGAATAGCTGGGCTTAGTAGAAGGCAATTTAAGTAACCCAGACACATGTCCACTGAGTTGCAGCTATTTCAATGCATCATGTTGCTACTTTCAATCAGTTCAAATGCAATTCACTCCAGAGCTGATGTGTAACATTTCATCTAAGTACAGTCACAATCTGATCAGCCTAGCGTTAAAAAACCACCTGCCTGGTATTGTGCAGGTCTACTCCTTCTACCAAAACAGCTCTGGTCACACAAAGCATGGACTTGGCTTGACCTCCTGACCTCTGTCTACTTTGGTATTAGGCGCAACCTTTAGCATCAGATCCTTTACGTCCTGTAAGTTGTTTTTGGACTTGTTTTCCGCGACATCCCACTACTACTTGATCAGATTGGGATCTGCAGAATTTGAGCCAAAGTCAACACCCTAGACACCTCTTTTGATGTTTCTCAAACTGTTCCTGAACATGTGGCCACTGAAAGGCACTGTCAACAGGGAAAGTGTTGCCATGGAAGGGAGCACTTGGTCTGCAACAGTGTTTTGGTCGATAGTACATGTCAAAGTAATATCCACATGAATGACAGGGCCCAAGGTTTCCCAGCAGAGCATTGCTGAGGCATCACCTGCCTCTGCCAGCTTGCCCTCTTCCCACAGCACATCCTGCTGCCATCTGTTCTTCAGGTAAACAACACACATGCACGGCCATCCATCCACACTGTGGCAAAAAGAATTCATCAGACGAAATCCACCTTTGTTTGTTGCTCCATAGTCCCAGTTCTGATGTTCATGTAGGTGCTTTCATTTTGTGGACAGGGGTCAGCATGAAACCCTCTGACCTGTCTGTGGCTACACAGCCCCATGTACAACAAGTGTAATACTGTGTTCTTAGCTTTCTGTCATAGCCGCCAGTTACAGCTTTCAACAATTTGTGCTGGTGAGCTCATCTGTAGGACTGGACCACATGAGCCAGCGCATTAGAATTTGTATCAGTGGTAGGGCACCCATGACCCTGTCGCGGCTCACAGTTGTCGCTCTCTGGACCACTTTTGGTAGGTACTGAGCACTGCATGCTAATAGACCTTACAAGACCTCTCTGGCCACAGTCATCTAGGCATCCTACAATGCTGGCCCTTCTCAAAATTAGTAGGGTAAAGCTATATGCTAGCCCATTCTTCTTGCTTCCAATACACCAACTTCAGAACATATCCTACCCCTTGACAGGTACCGACTGGCAATGAGATTATTCATGTTATTTACTCCACCTGTCGGTGGTGATGTTATAGTGGGTCAGTATATACCGATCAACCACGCACACATGCCTAATATTCCCTTCCTTCCTTAGCACCAAAACAACGGCATCCCCTGTTGTGTGTTGGATGTGAACACAGGACTTCTGATGGCTCCTGTGGTGTCTGGCACTGGGACATTGCTAGTAGTAGTGGATCCTTTGGGTTCTGTGGAGTTTGAGGAGACCTCCATGGATCTGGCTTGTTCGGTGCATCCCACAGATGCTGGATCAGATTGGCATCTGGGGAATTTAGAGGCTGGGTCCTCCCTAAGGAGCTGTGTGTTGTGTTCTTTTGAGCCATTTCTGAGTGGTTTCCAATGTTGTTGTACAACAGTCAGTATAATCACACAATCTTAATTATGTTATGTAATTATGTTATATTATGTTAGTAAAGCAAGTTTAATTTAAGTGAACAACCCTGACACACAGTGAGGCTAAAACAAGAGACATTCAAATTTTCACAAGGTGAGAATGGCTTCTGTGCTCCAAATGAAGAAAGCTGAAAAAAAAAAAACTGATGCTAAAATTTAAAAAGATAAAGAATAATCTTTTCTTTTGTTCCTTTCTCTACTCTGTCCTACCTTCTCTCCATTACAGTGATACCTCCATTGGGTCTGTTGCCAAGATGCTGTGTCACTATGGCAACAGTGTGTGAAGCAGGGCGGTGTGTACAGCGTCTCTACTGAGGCTTCCTAGTAACGCATCTGCAGCCCTACTCAGCATGCTGCCTGAGAGGGGAGCCAGCAGCATAGCGGGCTACAGGTACAACAACATCTGTATATACTGTACTTGTTGTTAGAGTGGGTGCCATGTTAACACGTGTGTGTTTGTGTGTGTGTGTGTGTGTGTGTATGTCTAGTGTTCTTGTGTCTGACTGAGCGAATACTGGATCAGAGGCTACCACGGCGGGGCTGCAACAAAGATAAAGTGACTGTGACGCTATTTCAGCTGTGGAGTTACTTAGAGGCCAACGACATCAGTGACATGGAAACACACATCACAGAGCTGGCAGAAGAGGGTATCTCACTCACACACACACACACACACAAACACATGTAGCATACAAAGCTAAATGAATGCAGGAAAACCTTCTGATCAGTGGCAGTAATCAGTGATAACCTCTCTCCTCCAGTGTGGTTGGTACAGAGACTGGCGTCGTGTGACCAGGATGTGATCGTCAACACTCTGCGGCGTCCTGCAGAGTGCAGCCTGAGGAGAGAAGGACTCCATGCTGTAGCCAAATTACTGAAAGACCCACGAGGAAAAGTGTCAGCGTCTGCTAGCTCTGTACTGAGAAGCCTGGCTGCCCAGCCCAGGCAGAGGGAACAGGTGAGAGGATACTGCACACAGTGTATATGTACTAAATGTGTCTGTAAGTTTCAGACACTCTCACCAAAATCATAAGAACATATGGCATAGTGTAATTGTGACACCGTTTCTAATTTTCAGCATTTTTTGGCACTATGTATTATCATCCTGCATATACAGTACATAGGCTGATAATATTGACCGGGCTGTAATCATAAGGCTTCTGTCACATAAACGCATTACATAAACAGCAATGTAAAAAGTGTCATGCAGAAGCCAGCAGTAGCCTCATAGTTGATGTGTCAAAGACTATAAACACTGTGTGTGTTCTCCTCCTCAGGCCTTGGTCCCAGCTGTCTGGAGCTGCTAGAAGATGAGAACGTGGACACCAGAGTCTGTGGATGCAAGGCCTTAGCTTGTCTCAAAGTAGGAACACATACACAGTTTGAGCTCTTATCCAAACCTGTCCCAGTCTGTCAAAAAGCTATTTTAGGGCAACACTGATTTGATTTAGGGCACTTGAGTGGTATATACTTATTAACATCTTGTTTGTTTGCAGCTTGTTTGTGCTATGTATTTATCATACTGACCAGTGTATTCCATCTGTTATCATTCCAGGCTAAAGAAAGTATCGACCAGTTGGTGTATCTTTGTCGGACAGACAAAGAAGAAGTCCGAGATGCTGCCAAACAAACGCTGCTAGTGCTTGGTAAAAATAACCATCTTAGTTGTCAGAATAACAAAACAGGCTTTACAAAGTGCTCAACAGAATAAAATGAAATGAAAGTAATGAAAACACATCAAACATGCAGATGTTAGTAGGATAATTAGAAGGCTCTGTTTTGATGACTGCAGACTTTGTGAATGGTAGTGTGGATAGTTTGGTTTTAAAAATTCAATAGTGCTTTGGGGCTTTGCCATGTGATACCTTTTAGGTAATAGAAATCATTTTATATTCAGCTCTAAAGCAAACTTGGAGGCAGTGTAATGAAGCTATATTGTGAGTAATAGAGGCTGTTTGTTTGTTAGAGGTCTGACAGCAGAGTTTTGAACAAGTTTGACTCTAAAAAAAAGACTAAGATACGTAGACTTAAAAAGCTGTCTCACCCAAATCTCAGCATTCATTTTAGAGAGTATAATGTTCTTACCATGAAAATAAACCCACAATCAGATAGTTAGCCTTAAATTGTTGTTTTAATATGTTTTATATATGTTTTAATGAATGCACATATATTTACTGTAACATGGTGACTAAAACATTGTCCTTTGGTATTTTTTCATCCATTCATTTTTTATTCTATTCATTCACGTTTGACAGCAGACTAATAATTAAGGCAGAAATAAGAAATATACAGTTCATCTTTCTTCTTTTCTGCCTTTCTGACTTTGTTCAACACAAATGTCTCTGGAGACGATCATTGCATTCATTCATTCATTCATTTTTCCATTCTTTTATTCACTTTGTCCATTTGTTGTTGTCTCTCCATTCATTGCATGGAGCAGGGGAGGAGGGGAAGATGGCCCACAGACATGTGGAGACGTCTCAGGACAGCATACCAAGACTCTTCGCTCCAGGAAGCATGGCCAGCACAGCTTTCTAACACAACACAGATACACACACACTGGGTCAGAACAAAAGTAGAAGGTCAGCAACACAATATGAATATTGTGTTTCAGCTGTGCTTTGACACAGTGTCATAAGAATATACAGTATGGTGTACTCCTGCCCCATTACTAACACTAAAACATAAAAAGACAAATATAATATATGATATACAGAATATACACTGTCAGAGAGGTGGCAATGATATTCACATCAAGGACAGCACCTCTGCTTAACACTGGGCAAACATTTAAAGTCAGAAAGCTACAAATACAGCTGTTTATTTTTTATCAACATGTGATAATGAGGTTGGACTGTAAAGATGCTGGGAAGAATGTATAATGTGAGCAGACTTAAATGGAAGGATGGATAAAGGGAGGAGTAGAAGGATGAAATAGATACTAAAGGAGGAAGATGCGGAGGAGTTAAAAGGACAGGGTGGAACATGTCTGCATTGATTTAAGTCATATTCAAGTCCGATTACTGGACAAACTCCCTCTCATTGCAGTCATTTCCTTCCATGGCCCAGACACAATTGTGTTATTTTGAAATTAGTTTTAAAAAGTCTAGAAAGCTATTTAAAGTCACTTTGTCTATTTTCATAGCCTATCAAATGCCAAAAAAATTACAAAATGTTTAGTTTCTTACGATTTCTGATGTCTTTAACTCTGGTTTTGACTGATTTACATTGTGACCCAGTAGGCATACATAGAGTTAGTATTCCATTATACAGAATAATGTTACCCTAGCTCTACATAAAACCACTTTTCTTAATGGATACTCTCGTCACTTGTTCAGGCTTAAAAGCTGTTTGGACAGCACTGCTTCAGATGGAGAGCTTGTTCTGTGGCATGCATTAATGACACCAAATGGATTTTCTCACACTGTTCTCACACAGCACTGTAGCTACTGGCTGTACTCACATTTGAGACTGAGTTAAGTGACAAAGACCAAGAAAAAATCAAATAGTATCTGAAGCAAAATATTCTTGTACGATTTTTTTTACATTAACTGTGAAAGTAAGATTTCTGTCTATGCACATACTACCAGGCAAAAGTTGTAGGATCCCTCAATTTTTCTAGATTTTATTGGAGTTAAAGCAGTTTGAGTCCAGTGAATAAATGTAATTACAAAGGTAAGCGTTTAACTGCCCACAGAAAAATAATGGAAAATGTTTTTTTTTAATTAATGCAAACAGTTACTACAGGTGTCCAAAATCTTGTTGATGACTTATAAACCCTCTGTCTGTACAAAGGCAGTGTTGGAACAAAGTGTGTTAACTATACATTCTACATTATTAGGACAACAATGTACTGCAGGAAGTCGTTCTGTATATCGCTGTCAGAATTTTGAGAAAAAGTAACTAAGTAACCCCAAGACACAAGATAATGACCCAAAACATTATGAGGGAAAGATGGTGGCTTTACATGATGGAAGACCGGCACAGTCTCTACACTTAAACCCCATCAACCTGGTTTTGGATGGACTAGAGAGAAAGTGAAAGCAAAGCAATAAAAAAACATATTTGTGGGAACATCTGCAACACTGAGACATATTTCCCAGACAACACTTCCTTGTGTTAATTTTGCTTATCCACTGAACTACCTAATTTCAATAACAGCTGGAAAACTGAAGGTGTTCTCAAACTTTTGGCTGGCAGTACATATGCATAAATGTAGATGTCTAAAATGAGGATGCTTGGTTGATACATGAAAAAGACACTGTGGGAAATAAGCACGTCACTGAACACTTACGGTTTAAAAAACGCAGTGTCTCTGGAAAACTGACCACAGAACTACTTGCACAGCTGCTGTGAGACATTAACAGTCAAAAGTACAAGTACAAGTCAAAACACCCACACATCTTACTGTCCAAAAGTTTCAGGACCAGACTAAAGATTGAGACCAGAGTTGAGTACTATAGCCCTTACTTGCAACACTGTCCAATGCATATGAGGGTGGATAAGCTGAAACTGTAGAGGATCTCATCATACCAACACTTGATCAGTGCATAGAAACAGTGAGTGACTCACTTAAATGGGGAAAAAGTAGCGATTTGTTCTCAAAACATAGACAATCTGAAATTATTGATCTTATTCATATGAATTCCTTTTTCACTGCAGGAACAACTAGCAGACCACTGATCCTGTGAACACTATGAACAGATTAAGATCCACAGGGACAGAAACATAGAGTAGTATTGGCTTGAAGTATTGGCTCAAAGGATAGGTTCAGATCCTCACAAATTTCTCATTAGCTTAAGTCTTACTGGTTGCTGTAATTATTGTTCCTCTCTGTTATGGCTGTGACCTTCGTAGCATAACTGCACTCAAACCTAAAACACACTAGTTTGTACAACATGTTGTCTGACTCTATCTAAAGGCAAAAGTGTTACTACCTGTTCTGAATGGCCTCAATCTCAGGAGGAGTTAAAAAAAACATGCTGTCATTGCATCCTCCTAGTTGCATTCCATTACTTCCCTGATCTTGCTCCGCAAACTCCTGCCTATTTTGTGTATCTCTGTATTCTCGACACAATGAATTGTACAAACATGGTTAATGGTGCTCACTTTCACACAGTCTTTCCTTGAAGATACTGGCAGTGTTATGCCTGTGTGTGACAGAGAAAGCTGTGTGAAAAATGGAAAGGCAGAGCAGAACAAAAGTTTATAGCCTGCCTCCTTTCACACCTCCAAAAACCTGGCCAGCCACTGCATGAGGTAGGTGTGATGGGGTGTCTTATAGAAATTGTTGAATGCTAAGGGGTTTCAGGTGTTTTTTAAGCATACTGACGCCTCGCGATTAGGTAAAATGCATGCTTAAGGGAGTATGAGGCTTCAGCAGCCTGCCTTCTCGTAGCACAGCAAAGATTAATTTTTGTTCCTGCATTGAAAAAGAAAATGCTTAACGAATATGGAATACATCTTTTTTTGAGTACAAACAAGTACTTTTCTCCATTGACCTGAACTTCATGCATGTTGCATCACATGCATGAGCTTTGAATTTTTGATTTAGAGAATGACTTTGGAGTGTCAGAGGACTGTGTTGGAGGAGAGTCGCACCCTGGGAAGCAAAGAAATAAATGAGATCTTTAGTGCATTCTGTTTGTTGATATGGTGATAAAGGATAGGCTATGTTCTTTTACATTCTTCCTGGATTTGTCAGTGGAGCTGGAGTCCTCTAGCCAATTGTGTTATAAAGCAGCTTGTAACGAGGCAGGTATGGCTTCACTGTGTTGCTCAGGATGACATGTTGTTGCTGATGCAGGGAGGAAACCCTGGATGCAGTAAATACAGCAGCTCAAACAGCTGTAGTCAGCAGCCAGCAGCATGTTTGAACTGACAGACTTGCACAGATAACTGAAAGCAAAAACATTTGCTTTAGTCCCATGTCAGCGACACTTCTACCACTGGCTTATTAACTGTGAATTGTCTTCCAATTCAAAAGCTAGAAACGAAAGTTTTTCATTCTCTGTGATGGAGGCCTAATGTTGTCAACATGTTGGCAACAGGTTAGAAAGAAAGAAAAGATTGATTCACGCTGTAGTTCTGTAGGAAGGTTTGAGACTGTAGAAAACTTATTGAGTTTCTTCTGCACAGAGAATGGTTTAAGCAATTCAGTGCCATTACTCTTTACAATTATGACATATCTTATTCTTAATGGAAATACATATGACTTTATGCCACTGGAATTTAATATTCTGTGATTGTAAATTGTTTTTATCTAGCAGAGTATTCATTTGTAAATGTATACTTTGTTTTATGAGATGCATTATTACTGTTAAAATTCTTTTCAGTCATTCACCCAACCAGTTTGATGAATTGATTCATTGAATGACACTACTTTGTGTGGCATTTAACTGTACCACTGATGTAACTGCTGTAAATGGGGTGCCATTCTGTTTGGAGTCACTGAAAAGTTGCATTACTGTCACATATTGCAGTGGAAGATTTTGTCAAAGGCAAAGACAGAGATAGACTGGTCCATCCAGGTCTGGGATCAATTCATTTCAAATTTAGCTCAGCTGAATAACAGTTGAACCTCTAACAATGAATCACTGAAGATTTCTGGCTTGAAAGAATATAAATTTCTATTTGTCTGTGTTGTTTAACTACTTGCATCCTTAAAATTTTGAATAGGAATAACTACAATATGACTGGCTTGAACTTCAAGTAAACTGGCCCTAGACATGGAATCGTAAATTATTATAGGGCCATACCAGTGTTTTTGCATGTTTATGCCACATACTACATATAACAAACGACAAATCTTGACAATGCAGCTGACCATTTTCTAAAGTAAACACAATGCATTCCCCAAAGAAAAAAATGGAAGACTTTATTCGAAATTATTGACTTCAAGGTTACCAGATCTGTAATTTATGATAATGACTCAGTATTTCATAATTGCTTGATGTGTGTTTTAAAATTATGATATAGTAGCTCATAATTAAAAGATCTGTAATTATGAGATGACAATCCCGTAATTTCAACAGTTTACTCATAACTAGAAAATATGATCTCATTGTTTTGTGCTATTGAGCTATGAGATACAGATCTTGTAATTATAAGTTATTGAGTAATGTTTTGGGATAATGTCTTTTTTTTAATTAGAGTGGTGATTCCAGTTTGTTAAACACAGTGCTGATGTCAACTATGCTGTGAGGGATAATCAAACCCAACCAAGCATCAGCTATTTGTGACTTGATATTGTACATATTCAAAAATGTACAACACTGCAAGTTTGGCCAGCATAAAGTCAAGAATTTGTTTTAATATGGAAATGGATAAAAAGATGAAAACACTGGTACCATTCATTAAGCAGAGGTAATATTTCTCAAGAGATGACTAGAATCACTTTAAGTACTGAAGCATCATACACTGTTTTCCTCATAGTCTAGCAAGTTACCCACACTGAGTTTGACCAGTGCTAGTGAAAATGCCAAAATGTTCAGCCCCAGTGACCTCAGTTGTCCCTGTTTTGTGTAATCTTGTTTCATTATTTTCATAGTGACGCTGCTGACAGTGATGCTGCCACTCTGCCTTTTTTTTATTGGAAGTTCATCTCAGTCCAGTGACTGACGATAGTATATCATTACGTTATTGATAGTATATGGATGTGTCCCAGCTGCATACACTACACTAGTTCTTTGATGTAAAGATGATGCATTAATATTAACTATGCACAAAAAAAGAAACAGAAAATTGTATTAACTGGATGTAATTCTTAGCAACGCTAGCAGCAAGAGTCTAGTACTGTTACTGTTTGTCAGTCTACCACTTTGATCCAGATTAATAAAGATCAAGAAATAATTGATGGACCCATGAAATGTGGTTCAAACATTCACCTCCACATCAGGATGAGTTGTAAGGTGACCCTCTGACTTCGTTAACACCATCATCAGGTCAAAATGTCAGTAAAAAACTTTAGCAAATGTTATCATGCTACCATGCTAAACTAAGTTGGTAAACATCAACATTTTAGCATGCTGATGTTAGCATTTAGCTCAAAGGCCTGTTGTGCATAAGTGCAGCCTCACACAGCCATTAGCATGGCTGTAGACTACCTGTTTTTTCTGTTGTCTAAGCTTCCATAGCACTGTCCACAATTGTTTTTTGCATAACAACAGTGTCAATAAACATCACACAAAAATGTCATAATTTTAGTCTTGGCTGCTGATAGGTTTTAACTGTACCTCACTTTGTGACTTTTATCCAACAGGTGAACATGCTGCATGCCCAAAACAGTAGAACAGAATTAGTGTAGTGTGTGTAAATGGGACACAGCTTTTGTCGTCAAGCAGAAGGGTTCATGTTCCTAATGTACAATGTGCCAACCCTGTTTACTTCCCTCAGACTGAGTTTGGTGTTCTCAAGACTGTTATGAGAAACAAATCAGCAGTAGCAGCACTTGAAAGCATGAAATCATCTTTTCGGAGGATTAGGGCCATGGCTTAAAAATATATGTGACTTATGACTTCTAAGATTCAAATCAGAATCATCAAATTAATGGAAGAAATGGGATTTAAATAATCAGAATTTGGCATGACATCAAAAAATTCTATGTGAACTCTTGAGCTTAATATCGGAACAGGACTATTTTTCCTCATAGCCCTAATTCTCTTTAATACATCATAGATGTGTATTTATTGAAAACAGTAATTAATTATTGATTGTTGTGTCCCTGAAAAGAAGTGACATTCAGATATTATTTTCAGCTGTCAGAGGGAAGGATAATCCAGACAACTAGCTGGTTATATGTTGTGTACAATTTGGATGTTTACTTCTTTAATTTAGCATATTATAAGCAATAGGCTGCAGTGTCACTGGAATCATAAGATTGATGTCGTGGGGGGACTCACTGTTTGTAGATATGATGGCTACCACTGTATGCAATGTATGCACCACTATTAGTTTCTATAGGACAGCAGCAGTCTGCAGCTATACCTCTGCATCCATAAAGCATCTCAAAGTGTTTAAGTGCCTCAAGGTTTGACAGTAACAGAGATGCAACAAGACATAGATGAGATACTTTATTTAAGAATGAAGAGAGTGTTAAGCAGTGGAGAACCACTGTAGCACATTATATATTTTTTTCCACAAGCTTGATAAATTGTGCAGCATTGGGCACAAGTTGTTTTATTCTTTTTGTCTTTTTAAAAAATATATTTCCAGTTATTCTGGTGTCAAATATATACAAACTATTAAAGATGTGTTTAAATATTGTCTTGAGTGTCATTGTGTTATTTAGGCTACATCATGACCTGCTCACACACAAATCAAATAACTTACACTAATAACTGGCTGAGACCTGTCCTTGGCTTATTCTCCTCATTAAACAGATCTGTTTGTGTAGTGTCATATTTTTCCTAACATTCACTTCATGATCATTTGAACCAATGTACTATAGGATTTTGCCCAGAGGATTTAAATATAATTTATGCTGCATTCATGGCATTTGTGGAAGTTTGGATGCCCTATTGAAAACTGGAAAAGCTCAGTTCAGATATGTAGATAAACCACAGGAACACGGTTGCAGTCATATCATCATGCACTGATTAATAATTGCTGGACATATGTGATTGCACATTCAAACCAATGTCAAAAGGCACAGAATAAAAGATTTCCGTGACTTTAGTTTATCATTGTTACTTTTTGCATTCTCAGTACGAACACACATGCACTTATGACTGGCAGATGGGACTTTATACTATACAGCAAATCAAATACTACAGATACTACAATTATACTAATCTGTCATGGCATTTAGCAGATACACTCACGTCACTTTAAGTAAACCAATATATTAGTTTTATTTGAAACAGACAAAATTGTTCGAGTAGTACACGTTATCTTCATTTTTAATGTTCACTTTGACCCGTATTTTTTCTGACTGTGCAACTAATATCTCCGAGGGTCGTGAAAGCAGCCCGGATCCTAACATTGTGATAAATGGTCTTCAATATATTCCAACGGGGCGCCCCTCCTGGCCAATCAGGGTGTCTGCAGCAGCTTCGACACCACCCCCCAGCGGCCGCACAGGCGCACTGAGCTCCCAACTGCCATTTTGTGGCAGAGGCTACTCTGCTAAAGCGGGAGAGGGATTAAAACAAACTGCGAAGAAGCCTGCATTTCTTACCAGCCTATTAAACTTTGTAGCAGACACTCTGTGCTTTCGGTTGAGTTAAACGGGAGGAGAAACACACTAAAAAGAGGTAAAGTATCACTACTTTTCTGATATGGGGGGAGTTTGCAGGATCTTTAATCGGCCTCTAGGTGTCACGATGGGGCTCCGGGTCTGGGCAGCTCGTCGGAGAGTGTTTGTCTCCCTCTATCGTTATTGAAAAACCCGTCAAAATACGTTTAAATAACCGAAGTTCTAATAAATGTATACGCAGCCCACTGTATTTCACGCGTATCTGTGAAAATATCGTCGAGGATAAGTTACGAATACTTCGTCGATTTGGTTGGAGAGTTTAGGCCAAGGCGTCCATTTTCTCGCTTCTTTGTTTCCCGTCTTTACAGCCTTGACGACATGGAAACTGGCGGGTTTAAGTTATCGCCCAGAGCTAACGTTAGCTTGTTTGCATTAATAAACGCATAGTCTACAAACATTCCTACGTATACTATTACATTACATCGAGATTGCACACAAATAACCTACTCGCATTTTAGTCAGTAGACGTTACTTTGAGCATCCTGCACATTAAACGAGATCTTAATTTGCAGAAATCCATGTAGCAACTGATGTTAGCTAAAAGTTAACAGGGTTAGCTCAGATTCAAGGCCCTTCCCCACCCAATGCCCTTAGTAACGTTATGTACAAAAGAGTCGAAAGCGCCCGAACCCCAAAAGTGACCGGAACACCCAATCATGTTTCATTTAGCAAGATTGGTAGTTATCGCATCCACTACGTTTGAAATTAAAGTCGATTTAGGGTAGCTTTCCTGGTAGTGAGGTACACACACAGAAATTGTAACGTTAAGCCCAGTGTGGAAAACAGAATGACGAGGCATTCGCAGCAAAACGATCCTCGGCGATCACAGCAGCCACTGATTCACCAAGACCATATACACGATTTGTGTTCTCCCAAACTCCGCCGTCTTCAATTATCGAGTATTGCATCTCTTCCTAACTCCTGTCACCGCGGCAGTGGTCGAAATTGGCAGTTGTTGTTGCACCCGTCGCCCGCTTGTCTCTTATTCTAAGCCCACCTAGAGCCTCATAGCCACAGATATATATTACAGAAGAGAGCTCCCTCTACGACTCGGCTTGGAGAGCTACAAAAATACCGCTGTATAAATGCTGTGCAAGGAGGCGACAGTTGCCCGGCTGGGCACTAATTATCTTAGCCACATTGTGGTAAATTTGTTGTACCATAAGTCAAAGGATCTATGAAGGCCTATATCACAGCCTCTCCGGCTTCACCTATTTAGCAACATAAAGACAAGTGTACATGGAAACCTGGAGACAAACAGATGTCAGGCACTGTCACAAACATGACTATGCAGATGTTACTCCGCTTGTCAGTGAGGCTATATACAGTTAACATTTGCCAAGTTGTTTGTATTCAATCTCTTAAGGCCAGAATGCACCTCTGATGTTCATAAAGGAACTAAGCAAATTCACAGACTACTTGACGTAATTTCAACTACCTACATGCAAGTCCATCTTATTAGGTACTTTGGTTGTTGATGTAAATAGCCATCTAATCCAAAACATGAGTTGTGCTTCTGTAACTTGTACATACTGGTTAGTGACACAGGCAGGATCAAGGGGTTTAATTGCTGTTCAACAAAGCGTCAAAATAGTTTTGCTCTGTCACCCACACAATCTTGAAATCTAGATGCAGTCCAATTCTTGGACCATTGTGAATGTGTGGCAATTCAGCCTTGACCAAAATCACCAATGAAATGTTCTGTGGATTCAAAAAACGCCAGAAAGATCCTGAGCTTGTGGCATGTTGAGAAATCATTTCAAAGCCTGTGCTTATCTATGTCAGCTTTTATAAACCCATGGAAAACATTCTCTGCACTAATATCATCAGTGAGGTTATCCAAATGAGAATTTCCCCTCTTGAAAATCTACTTCATTCTTGCTTCTTCTAGATACAAAAGGACGACTTGCTCAATATAAAACAGCTCTACCCAATAAGGACGGCTCTGTCTGAACGCAGAGTGTTTTGATAGATTGTGAAGAATATTTTCAACTGTCTGTTTAATCAAAGTTGGACTGACACCAAAAGCAAACACTGAACACTGCCTGGTGTGTGTGAGCATCTGTTTGTTGAGTCACCCTATTCACCACTTCACATCACTTGCTATCTCTTGGTTGATAGGGTGAATGATATACTCAAGCAAACTGGGACATTCTCTGCTGCTGTGCTGAAAGACTTTTTAAAAAAGAGCAGAGGAGCTGTCCTGAAAGCACTTAATAGTAGTGTGAATGTAGTATGTGATGAAATATTCCTCCTCTCCTCTTGCAGGTTTAAAGGCAGGTAGCAGCCTGAAGCCTAAGGTGAGCACACGTTTCTTGGAACAGAACTGTTAGAGATGTGTAGGGTGTTAAAATCACTGTCTGTGTGCGAAAGGAATTTGCAGCTGTATAACCTATATACCTCTTCTTCCACCCCAGGTTGGCAGGGACAGTCAGGTAGCAGACAGTTGATTGAGCAAAGCTCAGGGCTTTCTACAGCAAAGCAAAAGGGAGATTGCCAGTACCACAATTCTGCAGACTGCAGCCCAGTGTACTGAAATCATGTTGAGAGTCAATTTATCCTTGCTATTCCAGGTAACACTAGTACTGTTAAGTGCCAGCAATTTTACAGCAACGGGTTGTTTGAAATATGTCACACTTGTCACAGACATTCCCTCAAACACACCGTTCAGCAAACCTGTGTCAGACACTAGTAAATAAGGGTTAATTAACTTCCAGTGAGAAGTAGATGACCAAAAACATCAGTCAAAGAGACTGAGATTCAAAGCAGTTAAACATAAAGCAGAACTATGTTTAGTCAGCCAACTCACAGCGGGGATTCTATATTATGTGAAATGAATATGTACGTAGCTTGTATTTACCGCATAAGTTCTGACTCACTGCTGACAAGTCTAAACTATACCAAGTTTTTGATGCCCTGTTTTTCATAATATACTCTTACTAGTTTTGACTGTGTGGTCGTGTATGAGCAGAGGACGATTTTAGTGAATATTTGCTCTAAATACAAAAGTCTCAGTTACCAGGCTTTAATCCTTCTCAGCACCCACAAGAATGGGGCAAACATGGAATCAGACACAGTGGTCAGTTCTATGTTGGGTATGAGTCAAGAGTAACTGGAGGGAAAATCTGCACATTCCTCAGCATGATGTATCACACTGTTAGATGATGTATGTTTCCACAATGCCATATTTCAGTTCCTTCCCAGCATGGACGGAGGGCCAACAGAGGGTGTAGGGGTGGTGGAGGTCCCCTCCAAAGACTTCCCCTCCATCCAGGCCGTTCACAGCCAGGATGCCATGGTTGCTGACCTCCTCCAACAAGCTGCAGAGGCCGGGGGCGTGGTAGAGGGACAAGCTGGAGTCGTCCTTGAACAAGGTTCTTACTAATTGGATATGGTGTTATCCCACAGTCTAATTATAAAAAGAACACAGAGTATTATAGATTCCTGTTGTATTTAGACACATTTTGTGGGGGATGTGGTTAAATGTTTTATACCGTGGCAATGTTGTGTTTCAGGTCATGGGGAAGGAATGGTAGCAGCTACTCAGGCCCAGCAGCAGCTAATGGAAGCTGGGGTCGGGGTTGGTGTAGAAGGCGGAGCAGGGGTTGAAATGATGGTTATGGACTCACTGGATCCCACTCTATTGCAGATGAAGACTGAGGTATGATCATTGATAAGAAATTAGCGTTTATTGTGACATAATAGTCACTCAGTCTTGCACAACTTGGTCTCACAAGAATGATTTATTTGTGTGCTGATGTTTTTGTAGTTTTAGAAAAGAAATCACTGGAACTGAGGATAGCAAACATGCCAGCCAGTGTGAGTTGCTTTGCCCAAAATTTCATGTAACAGCCCATTAACATGAAGTTGATTTGCAGGTGATAGATGCTGCAGTGGGGGGATCATCAGCGGCAGTGGGTGTTGTTGGAGGGGTAGCTGGTGCCGCTCACCAAGCGACTGTAACAACGGTGGACCAGACTCAAATCATCACACTGCAGGTAGGTGCTCTTTTGAAGACACTTCACATCATTTTATCCTCAGTTATTTAATCTTTTGACTCTTTTAGTGTCTGGAAAACACTGGATTCACAAACTGTGCATAGGCACTCAAGTTTCATATCAAGTCTGAGATGTTTCATACCAAATCTTTAATCATTCTTAACAGATATCCTGTATATTGCCCAAACGTGTGTGCTGACCTTCAGTTTCTCTCTGTCCTCAGGTGGTAAACATGGAGGAACAGGCAGCTTTGGGCCTGGGGGAGCTCCAGCTCGTCCAGGTGCCTGTTTCTGCCACCACAGTGGAAGCCCTGCAGCAAGGCACTTTTGTAGACACCACTGCAATGCCAAAGGATGGAGACCCAGTCATCTGCCACACCCTGCCACTGCCAGAGGGCTTTCAGGTACACAGACAGACAGCTCATTGGTTAGGCTTTAACGCAGACATACAACGTTAATGCGCGACTGCATTTGAAAATTAGCAGCTGCTTCACTTGCTGTTTTTAGGCCCCTGGCAGAAATTTACTTCAGTAAATAAATCTGTTACTTGTTGGAAGTTGATTCACTTTTACGTAAAAGTCATTAGGTCAAACCTAGAAACATTTCTGGTGGACCAACTCAGCTCAGGTATGAAGTAAGCACTGTCATGTTAAGACCACAGCAGCACAATGCAAAACAGATTAACTACCTTCTAAGAACACTGTGATAGATTTATCACTCATTTATTGTCTCTTGAGCACAAAGAAAAGAAAATATGTTTAATAGTCTACAAAAAGATACGAAGACTCACATCAAATCATTCTGGGAAAAAATCTTTTTTTAAAAACACCATGCAGCCAAAAAAATTGTTACCTCAAATTTTTTTCTAAAATACTAATGCTCGCCCGATGTCAGCTGGGATAGGCTCCAGCGCCCCGTGCAACCGTTTACGGATAAGCAGTATAGATAATGAGTGAATGAGCGTAATTTCTCCTTTGCACTACAACGCCAACAGAAGAAAACCTCACAAACAACTTGTCAATAGTGAGTAATTGACAAAACAGTTATTGTGTTTGATGTGTAGGTAGTAAAGGTTGGTGCTAATGGAGAGGTGGAGACAGTGGAGCAGGAAGAGGAGGGAGGAGAAGCCCACCCTGAAGAGGAGGAAGACGAGGAGGTGGGGAACCAGCTGTTGGAAGAAGGGGAGGATGAGCCTATTCAGCCTCCAAATGACGACCCAAACTGGAATAAAGACCCGGACTATCAGCCTCCATCTGGAGCTGTCAAGAAGACCAAAAAGGTAAGATAGTTGTATGGTATCAATTTCTTTGTCACTGGGATGTAAGACTCTCTCTATAATTGAACGACTTGTACAGCATCTTGTGACAGGTTTATTCAAAACTGTCATTCGCTGATGATGAGGTCTGATGACTTTGTGTTCTTCAAGGGTAAAAAGAGTCGTCTGCGTTATGCTGAAGGAGATAAAGACATGGATGTCAGTGTCTATGACTTTGAAGAAGAGCAGCAGGAGGGCCTTCTGTCTGAGGTCAATGCTGAGAAAGTGGTGGGCAACATGAAACCACCCAAACCCACAAAGATCAAGAAGAAAGGTGAGACACTACTGTCTCCTGGACTGGGGGCATGATGGGAATGACACTACCAGTCACTGTTTGTAAAGTTTGAGTTGAATTGTCTCCACAGAGTTGGTTTGGCTTAAAGCACAGCCATGGAAGTAACAAAACAACATACAACATCACTCATCTTGATGCTGAATAACAGTATACTTGCACTACATATAATATTACACACAACATCAGTTGCATTACAAGACAAGCTTTGAGATAATTTGCCTGTATTACTGTTATTACAGTAACAGTAAAATGAAAATGCTTTTTAAATAATATTTAAAACTCAATACAACATTTTCTTGAGTATTCTGTCTAGGGCGTAAATTGCATTCAGTATATTGTTCAGTATATGAGAGTTACTTGTATCTGTAAATAGTGTATTAGTTGTTGGCTGCACGCAAAAAGTAATTTCAGGTTGGTATCTGGTAATGCTAAGAGATAATTCAGTATTACTGCTTATCAACTGTATATGGAATTTTGTTGCAATGAAAAGATTATATCATTTTATTGTTTTCATGAAATTCTGTTTTCCTAATTAATGATTCAACACAAACTGAAATTGAAGACTAGCATAGTTAGTTTTTGTTTTACATGTGGGAAGAGTTTAGTTTTCAGCTATCCTTCAGATGCAGTGTTTAGTATGTCATCGTTTCACACTCACAGAGGGTGACTGTGATTTTCTTGATGTTGTGTGTTAGGAGTGAAGAAGACATTTCAGTGTGAACTGTGTAGCTACACCTGCCCCCGACGCTCCAACCTGGACAGACACATGAAGAGCCACACCGATGAGAGACCTCACAAATGCCACTTGTGTGGAAGAGCCTTCAGGACGGTCACCTTGCTAAGAAACCATCTCAACACACACACCGGTATCCACCAACACACATCTTCATAAAAATACTAGACTTCAGAGACACCATGTAGTGGTATTTTAAGAGGGAACAGAAGAATGGTTTAGTTTCATAACACCACACGAGGGTAGCTTACACGCGTATTGTTTTTTCTTTATGCAGGAACTCGTCCACACAAGTGCACAGACTGTGATATGGCTTTTGTGACTAGTGGAGAGCTGGTTCGTCATCGTCGCTACAAACACACACATGAGAAACCCTTCAAATGCTCTATGTGTGACTACGCCAGTGTGGAGGTAAGTCTGCTTTATGTGCTTGACATTTTGAAGTTTAGGTTAATGCATTACAGTAACTACACCTGTTTCCATCCATATCTACTCATATACATGTGAAGAAGAGTAAAAGATAAATTCCCAGGTCTGTGGCTAGCAGTACTGAAGGGAGGAAGTTGCAGTGTGTTTCTCCTGAAAGTTAATCCTCGAAGAGTCAAAAAAAACCCATTAATAACTGCAGGTCTATATAATGGCAGGTGCTTTGTTTTGTTTTAGTGTTCTGCAAGGTGACTATGAGTTTGTATGTTGCTGTTTCTGTGTAGGTGAGCAAACTAAAGCGTCACATTCGTTCCCACACTGGTGAGCGTCCATTCCAGTGCAGTCTCTGCAGCTATGCCAGCAGGGACACATACAAGCTGAAGAGACACATGAGGACACACTCAGGTAAAACTTATACTGTAACTATCTTTTCTCTAAGGCAGAGGCGGAGGACAAGTTGGCATATGTCAGTTTTCAGAGATAAAGGGCTGGTATTGTTTGTTTTTATTTTATATCAGTTGCCCATTTTTTCAGGTAACATTCTTCTGCTAAAACTCCTCCTTCATTAATTGCTAACTATAAACAACTACAACACTATAATTTTCACTTGTAATAAATGAAATTAGGCTACAGTGGTGGATTCTGTGTTGTCTAATTCTAGACATTTGAAGTAGTTAATACACTGTTTAATAGCTTCTACCTTAATGTTATTTCTTAGGATTCTTTTGTATTCTTTAACTTTGTTAGATCAGAAACATTAACTGAACAGTGATAAACCTGTGTACCTGTTCAATCATCTTTTCAGGAGAGAAGCCTTATGAGTGCTACATCTGCCATGCCCGATTTACCCAGAGTGGAACCATGAAGATGCACATTCTGCAGAAACACACAGAGAATGTGGCCAAGTTCCACTGTCCACACTGTGACACTGTCATCGCACGCAAGAGCGACTTGGGTAAAAAACACACACACACACATAAACACACTGTTAGCCATTTTGTTTCATTCCCATAATTTGTTTTCAGTTGTTAACCGTCTCCTCGCCTCTCCAGGTGTCCATCTTCGCAAGCAGCACTCGTTTATTGAGACTGGAAAGAAGTGTCGTTACTGTGATGCCGTTTTCCACGAGCGCTATGCTCTGATCCAGCATCAGAAGTCCCATAAGAATGAGAAAAGGTTCAAATGCGACATGTGTGACTACTGCTGCCGCCAGGTTTGTATGCTAATATGTTTGTGTAATGAAATGTAGGGTTGTCATACTTTTAGCAAATTAGTCAATTCCTCTGAATGGGTGACCTGTACAAGAAGTTGTTTAAAGAATCATTTAAATATTAAACTTTTAAGTTGGTTATTGGTTAATGTTCACCATGTCCACCATCGGTGCTCTTGGCGCCAAAGGAAAAACTGGGATCATAGGGCATTAGAATTCATCCTCTTGAAATCATGAATGCCTGTTCAAAATTACATGACCAGTGATAGTAGAGATTTCAGTCAGGGCCAAAGCGCTGGGCAGACACAGGGCCCTGCCGCTAGCATAATGAAATGAAATGATTTGAATGGATATATGGTACTGGCGGGGTAACTGTGGTGTGTCCCATTCTGCTGGGTCCAGGAACGCCACATGGTGATGCATCGTCGAACCCACACCGGAGAGAAACCATATGCATGCAGTCAGTGTGAGAAGACCTTCAGACAGAAGCAGCTGCTGGACATGCACTTCAAGCGCTACCACGACCCCAACTTTGTCCCCACCGCCTTCGTTTGCCCAAAGTGTAGCAAGACCTTCACTCGCAGGGTAAGTACACTTCTCTTTTAGCTGTCTTATACCTGAAGTAAATTCTTAGACTAAGACTAATATGTTAAAAAAAGTCAACAGAGTCTCTAACAGTGTGTTCTTGTAGAACACCATGGCACGCCATGCTGAGAACTGCAGTGGTGAGGCAGAGGATGCCGAGAACGGAGCTCCAACCCCAAAGAGAGGGAGAAGAGGAAGAAAGAGGAAGATGAGAAGCAGGCGGGATGAGGATGACAGCGGTGAGAATTTAATGCTGCGTGCACAGGCACATATACTATGTTCGCTCAGCTGTGGTAAGTTTATCTGATGTCTGTCTTTATTGTATTTCTCGGTCATTCAGAGGAGGATCACGTTGAACCAGACGAGGAAGAGGAGGGGGAGGGGGAGGGGGAGGAAGAATCATCACTGCTACAGGAAGAGGAGGAGCCAGAAAGCATGGAACTGGACCAGGCTCCTGCCGCCATCCCTGTACCAGCCCCAGACGAACCACCAGTCAAGAGGAAACGAGGCCGGCCCCCGAAGAATGCCCCCAAGCCTCCTGCATCCAGCAAGTCAGTCAGGGTGGCTTCCAAGACAGCTGCTTCTGGTGAGGACACTGACAGGATTAATTAAGACCAGCTGATGTTAAGGAGCACTTTCAAAGAAAGTCTTGAGGTCGGGTGGTCACATAAAATTAAGTACTGTAAAAGCACATGCACAGTAGCCAGTTATTTTATATTTAGTGAGGTCATCATCAAACTGCAGACTGGGACTGTTGGAGCTGATGATAATCAGGATCAGACAGGATGTTACTTTACTGAATCTTGCCTATCATACCATAACTTGAACACTGAAAAATGGAACTGAATGTATATAAATAAAGAGCAGTGTATATGTGAGTTATTAATACATGTCTCAGAGAAAAAACTATAAAAATAGAATCGTCTTTGTAACTGGAAAGAAATCACTGGCAGTAATCTCATCCTTTAATGCAGTTCTGGCAAGGTAAACATTAGAAATAGTACACCGCTACACTAAGGAAAAAGTAGAAGCTGAAGCCTTTTTTGATTTAGCTGGTATTGTGACTGTCAAAAGAAAGTCAAAAGTCATGAGTATTAGTGAAGACATTTGAGGACTCATTAAAAACTATATTAACAGGATAAATTGCAACTGAATTGTAAACAAACTTAATTTTGTTGTTGTGTCTTATAGCTGCTGCCATCATTCAGGTGGAGGATGAGAGCACCGGAGCAGTGGAGAACATCATAGTGAAGAAAGAGGAAGGCGATGCCTCTGCAGCAACACCTCTGGAGCAGGGAGTGGCCCTGACAGTGGAGGGGGTGGGGCTAGATGGAGAGGGGGTGGAGACTGTTGAGCTGGCTGTGAATGATGAAACGGCAGCCGCCGCTGCCAATGGAGATCTGACTCCAGAGATGATCCTCAGCATGATGGACCGGTGAACACAACACACAGTCACACACATGTAGCTGGACTATGTCTAAAATTGGCGAATACAAATTAACATTTCCACATCCCCATGTTCCATCTGTGTGTGCTTTTAATAGCAGCCATTTTGCTGTGGCTGCAAGAAATGGTGACAGCAAAAACAACCGTGCACAAAGTAAGAAAGCTACATGCAAATACTTCACATCCAGTTATGTCAGCCTGCATACTGATGTTTGTGGGTCTCATATGTACACACACACACAAAAATACCAGATCCCCCCTCACACACACCTGTGTCATCTCCCACATCATATACAATATCGTCCAAGCTAACAACCGACTGCTCTCAGCTCTTAAATACTTTTTTCAGTTTGAATGTCTTCTGAATGAATCAATGTGTATTTTGCTACTTGTGTCTACCCAAAGCCACATCCTGTGTCAGTCCCTACCCACACATTCTGCAGTTAATGCTGAGCCGGAAACTAACTCCTCTCTATAATGCTCTGCCACAAGGAGTCAATATTTGATCTACCTTCACCTCTCACTTTTGTTTTTCTGCTGTCTTGCTTGAGGTTCTTGCAACTATGCTGATTTAGCAACTTCCAAGCCTTTATTTGTGTATATATAGATATAAATGTAGTTTTTCCTAATGAAGACGTAGTATATGGTACTTTAGTTTGCCTCTGAGATATCACTTGCTCTCAGTCATATGATCTGTATATTTTTTTCCCCCAAAGTATGACTTTCCTCCTTGGCCTGTGTAAAGACGTGGCCCATGTTGTGGTGTTAGTAGTTGGCTGTTTGTACATTGAGGCTTTTGCAGTACAAAGTTGAAGGATTCTTCTTAATAAATTCCCAAATGGACAGAGGCAGACACATTCAAATGAACAGAAGTCAGTGACTACCAGTCAGCTATCTTGTTCATCTGTTAGACATCCAAACTGCCAGCACCCAACTTGTTCTATGAAAACTTTGCCTCAGTCAGCTCTTGTACATTAAATACGTGTGATAGCTGCTAAATTAGTTTTCCAGAACCAACATAGTTTGAGTTTTAAGTTATTTTTCGACTGTTTTTCTATTTTCTCCTACCTATCACTGATGGAAGACAATTATCATTTATAGTTAATGTTCCTCTTCCTCCTGTTTCAAAAAGAACATAAATAATTTGCCATCACATAAACTGAATGACCCCTGCTGGGAGAGAAAATACAGAGAATACTGATTGGTAAAATATTTTACCGTAGTTGTGATTTTGAACATTCCAAATACTTCAATTAATATGGAATTGTGTCTATGCATTTGAATCATCTCACTTGAATTAATCAGTAATAACAAACTCAAGCAATGGTTTTGCAAGGTAATATCAGCTGCTCTTTATTCCTCCTTTAAATGTATTCACATCCCAGTTCATATTGTGTTTTGAACAGAAATGAAAGACCAGATTCTGAATCAGTGTGTTGCTCAAACACCACCCTCCCCCACAATAATCAGTGATCACCAACTGTGGCAGGTGATTTGCATGTACATATTTTAAACTCCTTTGCTTTTTGATTTTTTGTGAACCTTTTTAATGTTTTTAAATAGCTGATTTGGAGATATGTTGGTTAAAAAGAACATCAAGGGTTTCATTAATGTGGTAGACATATTAGTACCATACCTGGTACTCCATGTCCTGAGTCCATAAAGGTGATCTGCAAAATGCAAACAAAATGCAAGCTTTCCTTCCACTGATGATCCCATCTTAACCAACCAAACTGAATTGAACTAATCTGAATCACTATCATTTTTCTGTCCATATTTTGTTGCTCATAGCCTTTTTTTATCTGCTTTGATACTGTTACAGTTTTCATTTCTGGCCATTTTGTAGTGGTCACTGGGTTTCTCTACAGGTTGGTTGGTTCAGTTCAGTAGTATGACAGAAGCTTTGTCTCAGTCTGTTCTCCTTTATCCTTTGGCCCAAAGGTATGAGGCTTGTTTCATGTTTGAAGGAACAAGATGGTCTTGAGTATGTGCTGAAAGACAAAACTCTTTGTTTCTAAAAGCATATGCTGAATGAAGTTCAGCTTGTTAATTGTCTGTAATAAGACCAAAACAACCATCTGGTTCTTTTTTTTTTTTTGACAGGTTCTAACACTGTTTTTAGAAGGATAGCAGTTTTTGGAGGCTATGTATTTTGTTTACTGAATATTATGTAATCAAGAGGGCTATTCCACACTATCTTCAGCCTTGGACTAAGGCTCTGTTAGCCCAGGTCATGCAGTTCCAATGGCCCTGGGCTTTCAGTCATTGTCCATTTGCAGCTGATACCAAGGTATGTGCTGACTTTGGCCCTGGCCAATCACTCCATAAAGGAATCTTCATGGTCCAAATCTTAACAAATCATATGATTTGAAACTGTTGAATATGTTCAGATCTACAAGCTCTGAAGTGGCTTCATTTCCCAGTGACAGTTTGACCACATAGGTTACAATTGTTGTTATGTGGCCTTCCTTTTATTACAACAAGACCTGTCTTTGTCAGATGGAACCATCTTCTCTGTAACATAACATTGATTAGATGTCCACTATTATAAAAATGAGGATGTAAAGAACAATGGACATGGAAATGGTCACAGAAAAATGTTAGTGCCGAGATACTGATAGGTGTCTGAGGAAATTAATGTTCATACATCAAACTGACACTGTAACTTTTGTAAGAATCATTCAGAAAGTGACTGTACCGCTGCGGTCTGAGATGTCATTCTGTAAGATGAGAGAAAACAAAATGTTCTGTTATCAATTTATCATGTTATTGTTCTGCAGGCTGACAGATGGAAGATTGATGTCTGCCTGTTTTTTTTTTTGTTTGGTTTTTTTTGTACCATGCTTAATTTCTTTTGCAGAATTGAAAGAACAGTTTTAAGATTTAAACACATCCCTGTAGTAAGACCAAGAGAACAGAAGAAACCTTTGTCATGTCATTTTGATGCTGAGACACTGTACAGCTGATGAAAAATAAAATCATCCTAATGGGCCTATGACTGCTGCATGCCTCTGTTCTTTCATTTAGTTAGTACAGTTGGGCTGAGGGTGGGGCTGAAGAGATGGGACCCATTTAAGACTATGGCTCTTTTTCCAGGTCAGTGCAGAAAAATAGAGGGGGTGATGTGGATAAAAACATCTTGATACTTGTGTGATGTTTGATATGGTTAGTATTATTATGACAACTAATACAGAGAACATATTAGGTGTTATGTTGGTGCTGATTCACAGTTTGAAAGATCCCTCCTCAAACAAGTTCTAAAACAAATGGAAATAATTTTCTGTCTGATAAAGGTAATGCACAAAAATTTAATTATCTAGTTAAGTTATTTATATTTCTCCCTCATTGGAAAAAAATCTATGAAAATGCACATAATCTTCCTTTGAGCAGTCTTAACTGCCGGACTATGAAATCCTGCTGTTCTGCTCAGTAAAGCTCAAACATCCAAGTCAAGGGACAAAAAGAAAAACATGTTTTTTAGAGGAGGAAAACTTGAAAATAAACTGAATTCTCTAAATATGGGAAACAACTATAATCAATAACATGTTTAAAAAACAGACTTCACAAGAAAGAAAAATGACTGTAACAGTGGAAAGAAGTGGTGAAAAAGTACTGTACTAAGTACAATTTTGAGGTACAGTAACTGTAAATGATAATTTTCTCTTTATGCAGCTTTTCTATACTTTTACTTCCTTAATTTAAGTGGGAATTGTTGTCTGTAGTTACTAGTTGCTAATAAGAGAAAGTTTTGTCTTGTGGGATATGTTAAGGTTAAACCATACAATAATTATAGTTTAAATTAGAACCACCTCAACCAGTAACACTAAAATGGCTCCAACTCCAACTTATCTGTTATAATAATAATCCAATATGTGTAATAATACAGCAGCTTGTTAAAAGGCCATTCTGCCTAATAAGTGCTCTTTCATTTCACAATTCACTCCATCTTAATGCTAATACTTTTGTACTTTTAATCAAATATAATTTTAAATGCTGGACTTTTACTTGTAATGGAGGATTTGTTTGTGGTATTAGTACTTTAACTGATTAAAACACTTTGTCCATGAGTGGTGCCAACAAAATATATGAAATATAATTAGGAGTCATTTCTTATACATGTTTTGGTGCCCCCTGGTGGTTAGAGGTGAATTAAGCAGCCTTGCACTGCTGATGACTGCAAAGCAAACGTCACCCGATAGTCTTAAAGATGACATTTTCATGAGGTTCTTCAGTCACTTTGATGCTCTATTGCATTTATGCTTGCCAGCATTTAGCGTAATCACCTGAACCATTCAATATTCTGACAACTCATATACGTTTTTAACAGTTTGAAGCTCACCTTTGTGAAACTGCAGATTTCCTGACTGTGGTGAGTTTCTTAGTGTGGGAGGTTAGACTGTGTTCCTGTCTGTTCAGACTTCTTTACGTTCACTACAATAGTGACTCACAATGTGGAACAGGATGTGTGTGTCGCAGTTCATGAGCAAAAACTGTGTGCACAGTAAGCAAGAAAAAGTAACGTTTGTGCACACATGCATGAGTGGAAAAGAGAAAGTGGGTTATATGCAGACGTACATCTATAAGAGAAATCTGGTGGTGGTTCGTGTGTGTGTGTGTCCACACCTTTAGTATCTTCACCCTGCATTCTCTGATTTATGCTGCCATGTACCAACACCTTCCTCCTCTGGTACCAACTCTTCAGCTGGCACTGGATCATTTATACAGATTTTCTTACTCCAATAGGATTTATCTTTTTCTTGTATACCTTTGTTGTTGTTGTTGTTAATGACACTTTTAAGTCCACATTTCTTTCCATCATTTACCAGTTTTCAGTCACTACACCTTTGATAGGCGAAGGGAAACTGTAGGAGCAGTAGACGATGATCACAGCTTGACTCTTTGTACCACTTTCCATTTATATCAACATTTTACCGAAGTCTACAAAATGGACTCCGTCTCTCGGACCCTGCAAGGTAAGATGAACCGACTTCAACAACAACATCAGTGTTCTTTTATCTTAGTGACAGTTTGAAGAAATGAGAATGGAGCAGTAAAACAGCTCATCTTCAGAGCTGAAAGCTAATGGTTTTTAAAGGAGCAGTGTGGAACAGTGTGTGTTTTACCCCATGTGCTACCAATCACATGTATTTACAGTCAGTGTATTCATCTCCACCTGGTAAAAACTGACAGGAAGGTTATAATGTTCAGTTTGTGTTGAAACTGTTCCAGGGAGGTGATGATTCAACTTCATGCTCATTTTGAAGGCTGTAGTTTGTGACACTGTCTAATTGTACTGCCTTATATCAACAAGTGTTTTTAATATTTCTGCCACTGAGGGTAGGCCTAATATTAGAAGAATGTTTGTTTTGTCATTTATGGTCTAAAACATGCAAAAATGATCCTAAATTTGACAGCTTTAAAGCCAACAACAAAAATGGAGGTGTCTGGTATTTTCATACTAATTGTCCAACCAATCCGACCAATTGTAGAATAAATAACTAAATACTTCATGCTCTGTCATATGTACAGTATCAGAGAGAGACCAGACGTCAGTGCACCAAAGTCTGACTTCACAAACATAATTTGAACTGGTCTGCACAGTTAAGTCAAGCTTAGGTTTGCTGTTACAAAGGTCAAAGCTGAGTGAATCAGTTACACAAAAGTAATTTATACCTAAAGGGTAGCCACCCTCAGTTAACAGCTGTGTTTCCACTGTGACACTAACTGACAATAAAATGGAAACATGACTCAGTCTGTGGTTTGTTAATATTGATACGAACTAAGCTAAGAGATGGAAAAGTTTATTATATAATAATACATATTACTATTATATAGTAGTTATATAATAATAAACATAAGGGACAGGAGAGGTTACAGATGCTATTTCTCAGTGAATTGACCATCAACATTTCCACTCCAGAGATCATTCCAAACTCAAAATCACATGGTAAGACTTTTCTTTAAGCCCCTCTGTTTAGCATTTATAAGCAGTATACAAACATGTAATAAATGGTTTATAACATACTGTGATGTAGTTATAGGCAGATATGACCGAAAGTGTTTATTAATATACAGTATTTGTCAGTGTTCAAACTTTTCCCATGAAGACATATTTTATATAACTGTGTTTTTATGTCATAAATGATCTGTTACACTGCAGCCTCCACTCTCATCCAAAGGAGGAGGAACAAAACACGTAGATCTGCCTACAGCTTCATTATAGCCAATTTATCAAATGTTTATATACTCCTTATAAATGCTAAATAGGGAGACCTAATAGTAAAGTGCTGCTCAATTTATCATTTAAAGATATAGATTTGATTTAATGTGCAGCATTACAGACAAAACACAACTGACTGAATAAAAGAAATTAACAGCATCTGAAGACAAAATGTAAAAATAAAACAAAAAAATCATCATGAGGTTAAATATGTTCATGATATTTATTCTTCCAATCTATGTGGTCTACAGCATGTTTTCCTTTCATGACATTAAAGTGATCAGGCTGTAACAAATCAAGACTTTAACTGTGTTTTCTAGATGTCTTATTTTGAAAAGTAACAAAGAAGGTCAAATTCAGGCAGTATATAACTGACAGTGTTGGGCGTGTTTACTTTCAGTTTTTTACTTCAAGTAGATATGGCTACCTTGGCTGTTTTGTCAACCAGACTAGAGAGACAAGATCCAGCACTGAAAAATGAAAGAGTTCCTGAAATAGGAGGTGATGCCATATAAATGAGCTAATTTTGGCCCAGAATTATTTTCATAAATGTTGGTGTGACTGACAAACCTCATTATATACATCATTGTGGTTCCCAATCAGTGACCAACAGCTGGCACACTTTTTGTTCCTTCATTAACTGGTTCCTTCAGAGGACCTTTTACATTCACAAAGTACATATAGAACATCAGTCCAGAGAAGTATTAATAGGATAAAATGATTAAATATGAAAAAAACACTGGAATTATTTTAAAGCGTAGTCTAATTTCTTATAGAGTCATCAAAGTCAGACATCTGCTTACCTTCCTGCAGAAGCCTTTGACTGCTGTTAGCAAAACAAAAAAAGTTCCATCTAATTTTGTCACTGCATGTGTCATACCCCTTAGTAATACTGCTGTCATGGCAACTCACAGAAATAACCTTGTTTCCATCCTTTGATATTCTGACTCTGCTCAGTCATTATACTTGACCCTGATGGGAGAGAGCAGAGAAAAACACCAGCCCCCTTCCTGACCCAGCTGCTCTGACAATAACTTCAACCTCATGAAAATACTACGCTAAAACCATGCTAACCCTGAAATGATTGAATGGCGCATTGTGTCTAGTCTGTAGAAGTCGTCATGACAGATACATCAGTCAGCCTGTAGTTGACAGTGATCCTGTTTGTGTCTGTGATCCTGTGAGCAGATCAGATCTCAGAGCTGCTGAAGCCTCACAGAGTCTGTGTGGTGACACCTGTTGTTATGAACCACTCCAGTCAGCCATGTGGGAGGTCGGCCAACAGGTTTGTGGTGAGTGATGGACAAAGTCCTTCATGGGACCATAAAGACTTTCTATCTAATATTATTATGCTTACTGTAGATATAAACCAGGTATAATTGGAGCTTTTATGCAAAATGGATGGGTTCCCTTTATATTAAATGAGTAGAAAGTCACAGAGCCACAGTGACTCTCTCATTGTGTGAAACAGCAGAAATATTCTTATTCTTCTCAACATGGCAAAATACACTCCAGCATAACTGCAGTCCACAGTCCTGCTGTCCACTTTTTCAAGTTAGGTGAGTGAGTGCTATCCTGATGTTAACCTCTGGTGTATTTGCTTTTGATAAATAGATAATTATATATGTGCATATGTGAAGGACTGGTGTGCACAATTTTGTATTATGGTTCTGTTTAATCTGTGTTGTACCTGTGTTATGTGTTTAAATTGTGGCCTGTTGAAGCAAGGCTGGATCACCAAACCAAGTGTATACTTTGTGTCACTTGGTTTGTGGCATTTTATTACATTTTTCCAGGAATATGGAGATATAAAGTACAGCATCAGGTGACACCTGCACGATGACCTTTTGCTCCTGTTGGGGGAGCTCCTGGTCTGTCAGTCCCATAACTATTGTCTTGTATCTCTCCTTCTAATCATGTCATTCTGTCACAGGTACTGAGCCTGTGGAGAGGTTACCTGGTTATAAACAAGCAACCTGTCAGGGTAAATCACCACTCAAATGTTAAAACACCTGTTGTTGTTCTGACCACTCTAATGTGTCACATTATAAATCTGGACTGCAAGATGGGAGTTGCAGGGATGTTGCAGGGATCTCACGGTTTGATGGAAATACTTTTAATTTATAGACATATGTGTGTGTGTGTGTTCACATACATGTCTGTGTCAATGCGTTCAGGTGGAGAGCACATTCAGCTACCTGGAGATTTGCTCCATCAACATTCACAGCCTCACACAGGTACAGCTCAAAATAAGCTACAGCTTATGTGTTTTCACAGAAAGTTAGCATCAGGCGTTTATGATGTGATGTGTGTGTGTGTGTGTTGCAGATTGTGCTGGAGACAGACAGGCAGACTTTGTCTTTCAGTGTATCATGTGTTGAGGATCTTGAAGCTATGGTCAGTCATATTACTGCCTCATTGAAGAGGATCTTCCCTGATTCATCTCCAGGGTGGGTCTCAGTCCACAGCCTGCTAAAACACACAGCAATGAGTTTTCATGTCCTTGATGCAGAATTTGACTTTCAGTTTTGCACGCTGTATCCCTCTTTTGGGTCCATGTGCAGACACTACAGGCATAGCTTTAGCACAGCAAATGTTAGCATGATAGCATACTAAACTAGGCTAAACAAAGTAAACATTATACATGCTAAACATCAGTATGTTAGCATTGTACTGTAGACTTTATGTTAACATGGTGTTGTTAGCATTTAGCTAATTTGTGCTTGAGCGCAGCCTCACAGAGCTGCTGTAGACTCTTAGTCTGGTTATTCAGTCTCACAGTGTATTTCTTGCCCTTCAATCCTCAGAAAGCTGTTGAAGACGATTCCTCCTGATCTCCAGCAGAGACTCCTCACATTGACTGGTGTGATAGAAGAACAGTTCAATAGTCAGCCTGGTTCCTGTGGTAATGCACTTATTCACATCTTATCAGTGTCTGTGTTGACATATAATGAGCCATTTGTTAAGTTGTCATACTCTGATGAAGCTGGAGATGACCCTTCACCCTGTGCAGTGAAGGCTAGAGTATCTTGCAGGGCTTTTTCAAAAAGCCAAGATCGAACTGTTTTTAAGAATGCCCTCTGCTTGACCACTCCCTCTAACATCAATCCATCCATCCATCCATCATCTACACCCCTTATTCTTAAGGGTTGCGGGCTGGCGCCTATCCCAGCTGTCATTGGGTGAGAGGTGGTGTACATCCTGGACAGATCACCAGTCTACTGCAGGGCTGACATACAGAGACAAACAACCATTCACATTCACATTCTACTGCAAGCAGTCTGTACATTTAGAATTTTAAATAACGGGTCATTACAGTTCACATATTCATTTCTTTCCCACGTTCAAATGAGTGTTTGAATTTTGACTAAAAAGTGACAGCCATTGTATCTAGCAGAAGTGTATTTTTGTTCTGTTTACCCAGATGATCACTGATATATTTGCCTCTATAGGAAGCTCATGTAGATGTTTGAATGTGTGTTCCACAGGAGGATTCTCTGATACCTATGCTGCTCTTTGTGATTTCAATGAGATGCCATTTAGAGAGGAAATTCAGTGGGTAAGCCACTACTGTACTACTACTACTACTACTGCTGCTGCTAATAATGATAATAATTATTATTATTCATAAACTACTCTAATATGCCCTGTGTTCCAAATTTCAAAAGGACCTTTCCATAAAATAATTAAGTGACATTATACAGCCACTTGAAAATAACCCAATGTTGGCACTGGTGTATCCAGCTAAAGCATGGCTAACTACTTTGGCAGGATGTTGATAACATCTACTACACCCACAACTCCAAACAGTTCAACCTGCAGGACTTCAGCCACTTAGAAAGCAGGTGAGATACAGTGCAGTTGTGTCATCCAATCTTACCTCACTTCAGTCACATAATCTGCTTAAATTCCTCTCCTTGTTTCTCCTCTCCTCTGCTGTCAGAGACTTGGCATTGGCAGTTGCAGCTCTGTCCTTCAACCAGTGGTTTACCAGGATCTGCTGCAAAGAACTCAAGCTGGTAAATAGTCTAGTGTTGTTAAAGAACCGTGAAATGATTTGCATTCTTGAATTCCAAGTCCACAACCCAGTTTCGTAAAAGAAGATAGTTCACACACTGACAAAAAAGTGGAAGAATGAACATTTGAGTCAAAGGACCTTCATCAGCACTGCTTGAAGTAAGCTATCAGATCAACAGCAATGCTCAATCAGGAGGAGGCAAAGGGTGTTTCACATGATTTTAAACACATATGTTTTATTTAATTTTATGAGTTAGCATGAATAACAGAGCCATTGTTAGTGGTGTCAGTCCTGTTTCCACAGGCAGTTAGCACGATCTATGATAACACAAAGTATGCTATATTTCTCATATTGTTGTAAAGCTGTTTCCACAACACCCTTGGTTGAAACCAAAGGGGTGTAGCTGCCCAATAAAAAATCTTCTACATAGGATTCACCTGTGTCTCCTAGCTCTGAGCTCGTCCAGGAGTCTCCTCTCTCCTCACTCTTCACCTCCTCTGAGGTGCATTTAAGGGACAGGAACTTTCTCAGTGATGGAAGACCTCAATCAGCTTGTGGTTCACAGACCAGATCATGGAGGAGTGACGACAGTGGGTTAGTGGGTTAGTACAGGATAAGCCCAAAAATCACTGGAGCCTGCATTTCCCATAATGCAACTTGAGCAACTCGATAGTGTCTTTGTTTGGAACCTCCCTGCCCTGATAAATACCTGGGTCTCAAACTCTGATGGGTCTCAAACCCTGAACCCCCCACAGCTGTAAGGCCAGAAAATGTACTCGGATGCACGCTTTTTAAAAAAAGTAGAAATAACTTTTTGTTTTATCACTTGCTTTAACTATTATTGATAAGGTGAAAAACTCTGACCACATGATTAGCATCAAGCGTTGGTTAAAAAATTTACATTTTTAACAATGTCATCTCCGCAACACACAGCTATGTTTTTGTTGAAAACTATAGACAGTGATGTTTCTAGAGCCTAGTTAAAGGATAGTTTCAGAAGTCTGTCTTAATACACTGAAGACTGAATTAGTTGGCGCCCTATAATTTTTCCTCCTCTTCATTCTGGCTGTGAAAATAATGAATTCTGAGTCCAAATTCACTACAGCAAAATCCACAGTCCTAGTTTTGTGTAAAATTTTGTTCAGTTCAGTTACAGCTAAAAAAAAATGTGTATCTGTCCAGTCTAGCTCCAGGCTTTAGAGCCAAATTCCTTCTTTATATTTTCCCAGACATGATTTCTCACTGAAATGAGGACTAGTGACATGTGAAAGTATAGATGATTGTACGTAAAATATACTGGAAAATATCTGGACATATTCTTTAAACATGCCAGCTTCCAAAGCATTATACCACCAGGAGCCTGCAAAATTTCTCTTAGGTCCTGGATTCCTGGAGAACATATTGTGAATCTTGGGGGGATACAGTGCCACATTTCTCTGCACTGAACAGTTGAATCGAAAAAATGATATTTGGTAATATCAGACTGGACATTTGTTTTAGACTTTGTCTGTCTCTCTGTCCTTGTCCCTTCAGTCAGTAGATGTCCAGCAGCAGTTGACTTTCTTGCTGTCCAGATCTCCCAGTCTCAAGGAGCTCTCGCTGGAGGCCAGTGGACTCAAACTGTGAGTTTGTGTGTGATTGTGTGCAGATATGTAGACAGGTAAAAGTGAACAAACACTTCCCTCAACAAGACTTATTAAGGTGCATGTGAGCAAACTCTCAACTTTCCACTTCTTTAGGGATGCTGCTCAGCGACTCATAGTTTAGATTTGAAATAGATTTTCCTTGGAAAGAGCTTCAAAGTTGTATAGATAATTCTCAAGTTCTGTAAATGTTAAACAGGGCTTTGCATAGGTGGACCCCGGCCACAGGTGAGGTGCTCTAGATTGGCCAGATTGTTTAAAACTGGGATGTAATGACGGTAGAGAGCCCTCAGTACTGTTCAACAAATCTATGCCATCAGCCTGTAACTTCATCGATGTAAAAGTTTGTGTGTTTGTGTGTCACCACTGATCCTGGGACCCCCAGGAACATGTTGTAAGATTTTTAGTAGAGGATGAAATCTTTACAGCTGCCATTTCATACACAAATGTTACAAAGATTTGCAATAAATTCCTCAGATAATGTGTGGGCAAAAATCTGTTGCTTTCAGTTGGTTGATATTTTGATGTGTACATAGATAGACCAAGAGACAATAAACCACAAGGTTTGTTCTAACTAAGGAAAATATAGAAAGAAAGACTGGACAGGCTGTCTCTAGGTCTAATTTAAAGTCTAAGTTATAGTTATTGATTGAGATGGAGAAGAAACCTTTTTATTCTGCTGCAGGGACTTTGCGATCAAAATGGCTGCTGCCCTGCGGGAGCACACCTCCTCTGCCCTGCGTTCCATCAACCTCACAGGCAATCCAATCGAAGACAAAGGTGAGCTTTTACATATCATATCTGAGTGGTACAAGCATGGTATTAGATTAGAGCTTCCATCTTGACACAGGTTGCCAGTTGTACTGTTTAATGTCTTCCTCTGTGAAGTTCTGTCAGTTGCTATATTTTTGAGCTTCAAGCATGTAGCTTAGGGTGAGTTCACCCAAATTTAAGAGGAGCTTGCCATGAATTAGAAGTTTGATCTACCCCTTAAATATACTGGGGTCAGGAAAGTTTAGGTAAAGTATTTCTGATAATACAATAGGCACAAGCAGGTAAGATAAACATGGCTACCAGATACAAGCATGGACCACATGTGAAACAGTGTGTTTTTCTTCAATAATACTAATAAATTCACATATCGTTAGTGCAACAGTAGACCATTTTCACAGCAGACATTTTAACTTGTCAAAGCAGGAAAAGCACTTTACATAACATTATCGCTGGCTCCATCAGTACCAGAAATATAAGTAAATGAAAAACCACAAAAAAGGTCGATAGTACAAGAAATGGCAACTGAATTCATATCAGCTGTACATTTAAATGAACATAGCACTGGTATTTCTTTGTGTGTACAGGGTGTACTATAGAACAGCCGGTTGTTTAAGTCAATGCACACATTGGATTTCAGACATATTTTGTATGTGTGTTTTTAAAGGTGTAATAGCTCTCAGTCAGGAGTTGGGGAATCTAGCTGAGGGACTCAAGCACCTTTCTCTGTCCCGGGTATCAATGACTGCTAGAGGTAGACACACACACACACTCATTTTGCAGACTTGTATTGAAGACTTGTATTCATTTGTATTAACTTCCTGGAGTCTTTCCTGAAGGGCAAAATACTGAACCCAACGTTGCCCCCGATGTGTGTATCATCGGTGTGTGAATGGGTGTGCATGTGTTAGAGCGCTTTGTGCATAGAGCAAGCGCTGTATGAATGTGTGTGTGAATGGGTGAATGTGACACATAGTGTAAAGTGCTTTGAGTGATTGATACAACTAGAAAAGCACTATATAAGTACAAGTCCATTTACAAGTACATTTATCCAAACCCCAACCATAACCACTATTTACCTAATCTTAACCACTGACCCAAAAATCTGCATTTTCCTAATTGGTGACACAGCTTTTGTCCCCAAATGTCTTCCTCTAACAACATGACCACTATTTGTGCTGCGGTCTGACGCATCTGTTTCCAGGTCTTGGCTGTCTGAGTCAGCTGTTATCCTCCAATCAGCTCTTCTCAGCTTCTCTGACACACCTCGATCTGTCTGGTAACCCCAGCAGTCTGGTTACTGAAGAGGCCACGGTATGCTCTGCTCTCTGTGTGTGTGTTTCACGTCAAATGGTGTGGACTGAAGACAGATGCATCATGCATACATATACAATACACATGCTATATATACATTCCCAGAAGTGGAGCTGTAATATGAAGGTTTGGGGGAAATCCCAGCAGGCTGGTACAGTTCCAGCTCAGTGACTAGGTGCTTGCAGGAAACTGTGTTAAAACAACGTTATGTAACTATATAACTTAACCCACAAGAGCCCAGACCCATTTGTCCTTTTAGGAAGATTATAAATTATGGGCAATATAAAACAGACTAAATGGACCACATATAACACATCTCTGAAGTTGTATTATTTATATATATTTTTTATTTTCTTCATGAGTTAATAATCAGTAATGTGGAGCTTTCCACAACATTTAAAGGGTTCTGTTCTCACACTGTGTAACTTGGGGTGAGCAGTTACCATTGCCTGTGAGAGGCGCACAACTGAGCGACAAGAATCAAGAATCATAAAGAGGCCACTGTTGTTCAGCAATGTTAAATTGCGTTGTTTTAAAGATGGAGAGAAAACATTAAGATTAAGTAGGAGTGCAGATAAAGTATTGATTAAAAACAAAAGTCCCACCTTAGCTGGCTTTAGCTATACATGCTCCAGAATACTGAGTATATTCTGCACATGTGATCAGTGCAAACTATTGAGTGCTGTGAAAACAATAACTTAAAACAAAATTCAATTTTCTTGAGGTTACAGGCACTCCACTGCAGAGTACAAGACTTCAAAGTACAATTTGAAGTAATTTTTTGCATGAACTATAACTGTTTTTTTCACTTAATGTATTTTTACAAATTTCAAATTTCTTTTTCATTTCTACACTTTTACAAAAAAAGTGGATAACATGATATACAACTGTAATTATGTGCAATATTTAAAGGAGCAGTCCACAACGTTTACTTCCTGGGCTGAAAGTCCTGGTATCTGTTCAGGGATGTGTTCAGGGACGGACCAGTTAACAGTTGTGTGTGTGTGTGTGTGTGTGTGTGTGTGTGTCTTGCAGTTTCTCTTCAAGTTCTTGTCCAGCACTAACTCTCTGTGTCATCTGGACCTCAGTGATACCAACTGCCCTCTGGACACGGTCAGTGAGAGACAGTATAATATATAACATATAAATCTATCTCTATCAGCTCGCTGTTGCAGGTCAATATGGCTTTCATCCTTGTATCCAGTACAGAGACTGATCCAGGATATGGTAAACCTTGCTTAGCAGAAAGACTGAATGTAGAGGGAAATTTATTTAATCTTAGTTACATGTTATCATTTAAAATTGTGTAGAAATATACAGATGGTTAACAGAATATAATGGTGTATCAAATGGCATTAAAATAGAGGACATTTTCAGCAATGACTCTGTGTGATTTAATCTAGTTCCATCCTATTACTTATTTATCAGTATCAGGGCCCACACACGGGAGGGCCCTCAAAAAGCCTGGAAATTGCCTAAAAGCTAAAGGTTTATCTATTATTCTTACTAATTTATTGTTAATCTAAACTATTAGTGTTGGTTGGATAAATTGTTTAACAGACTGTTTCTTGTATCTAAAACAATATTAGAGCCTTTGAACACTTGCTTGCAGTGTTTCAGAATGGTCAGTCAGATGGTGATAATCCTGTGGTTACACCTCTAATACTTACATTTAATACATTTCATTAGGCTACTGCCATATTGCAATATGGGCTGGAACCTGTTGCAACTTGTTGCAGTAATTACAGTGTGTTGAGAAAAACCTTCCTTAAATGCATGCTAAACACTTCATTACTAATTTCCTTAATAATTACATGTATTTACATGGTTATTTGTAAAATTTGTGGCACTGGACATATTAAAAGGGGAAAAGGGTGCACTGTATGTGTATAGGGGCCAGATTTATGTGTTATTAATATTGTGTGTTGAGCGTCTGTTTTAGTCAGTCTGTACAAAACACTTACTTATTCATACTTTCTCTTGCAGTTATTTGTGTCCCTGTCTGCTGGATGTTGTTACAAACTGATTCACTTGAACCTGGCCAGGAACCCCTTCAGCCACAGGTTAGCTCCACTGTCACAGCTCTGTAATATCAGTGGTCCTCAGTGTGTTAGTTTTTGAGATTTAAAACCTGTGAACTTGACGTTCTCTCTGCATTACTGAGACTCATGGAACAGACTGCCACTAGGGCAGCTGTGGCTCAGGAGGTAGAGCGGGTCGCCTACTAATTGGAAGGTTAGTGGTTTGATCCCCGGTTCCCCCAGTCTGCAGGCCGAAGTATCCTTGAGCAAGATACTGAATTCCAGTTTGCCCCAGATGTATCATTGGTGTGTGGATGGGTGTGTTAGAGCGCTTCATATATATGTAGAGCAAGTGGTGTATGAATGTGTGTGTGAATGTCAGCTGTAGTATAAAGTGCTGTGAGTGGTTGGTATGACTACTCTAAGTATTGTACTACAACTACGGTAGCAGTACTAAAGTACTTGTATATGTACTATACATAGCTTTTCAATGGCATTTTCTTATATTGTTTCCTACCTCTGCATCAATTATTTTCTGCACAGAGCAGTTAGTTACCATCCACATATCGTTTTCATGATGCACTGTGGGGTAATTCACTCTACAGAGCAAAAATAATTCTGACTAAACATTCTGAAACACTATTTAGTGGATGATTTCAGACACAACCAGGAAAAGCACATCTGGAACTCACAGCAGTAAAAATGTCTCTGTTCCATGTTAGTTGTCTAAGTCCTGTCAATGAGCCTGCATGCACAATACCAGAGCCCAGACAGACACATATAAATTAAGCTATTAATAAATCTTGTTGGTGATGCTGTGATGTCAAAAGTTGTGCAGTGAAAAAGGCAGGCAGGTAAAACAGCACAAAGAGCTGGAATGTTAAGGCAGCAAAGACCATCTGGCAATGAGTGGCTGGAGTATGAGGCTAATGGGGGAAATGCAGGGCAGGTGTACAGGCAGGTGATGAGTCAGGTGACAAGCTGAGGATGACTAGTGCGTAGACTGTGACATGACTGGAAATCTGAATGAATAATTTGGTGGAATCAAATTCTATGATCCACTCTAACACAATTTCATGGTGTGGGTAATAAAAGTGGGCTAGAAGAAAACACAGCCAGTGACTTTGTGTGTATTTGTGTTTGTGTAGAAAGGTGCGGGATGTGACGAAGACCATTCTGGAGTTCTTCAGCCAGAGCTGTGAGCTAAAATATGTCAGCCTATCTGGAACCAAACTACCTCCACAAGCCCTCAGGTGTGTTAACTATTAAACACACAAATGTAATATTTACTTTTATTCATTTATTTTTATAAGTTTTTTTAATACATCCTAATAAAACTGCAGTGCTAATACTCCACCCTGTATCAATGTGCTTTAGTGAGGATAACAGTGCATATGCACATTTGTGTTTGCTAACTTAGCTACCAAGGCAGCTAGTGGCTAGTTAAATTGTTGTTGGTCATGTGTGCTCTAACATGTATTTATATTTCATATATTTCAAATGTTTTGTTTTGCAACTAGGTACTTACTACAGGGTCTGGCAACCAACACTCGTCTCTTTGGACTGGAGCTGGACCTCAGTAGCTGTGAGGTACAGTGCACACACACACACACACACACACACACACACATACATGCATAAGCACCTTTTTCATTTGTAACGATGGGTAGCAGAAGCCACAGTATGAAAATTATTGTATGCTTGTATGTGTGTGTGTGTGTGTGTGTGTGTGTGTGTGTGTGTGTGTGTGTGTGTGTGTGTGTGTAGCTACGTTCAGCAGGAGCCCAGGTAATACAGGAGCACATCTCTGAAGCTACAGCGATCAAAACTTTGGATATCTCTGACAATGGTATTCAACACACACACACACATCACATCATACAATTTTCACAATAATCCTCCAATTCCAATTCAGGACATTATCCTGCAATTAGTCTTACATGGTAAACTGGCACAACTGACCTGCTGCAGCTCCATGGTTTAACTCCGGTTTAACTCACCTATTAAATCATACACCTCTGCGCTGGGCAAAACTAATGTTAGTGTTAATAACTGATATTGTGCTGTGCAAGACTAATTTTGTTGCAAGCAATGTCCCATTAATTTTTTGAAATAAGATAAAAAAGAACATAGAATATGCTAAAGTCCCTGTAAAGTCACTAAACTCTATTTCTACAGTTTGGGGAATATAAATAATCACTTCTCTTGCTGAGTTAGATGTTCACTCTCAAACCTCAAAGCTTAATATGAAGACAGCCAGCTTTGTTTAGCGCAATGAGTGTGGACAGGGGGAAACCACAGTATAAAATGTTGCATCTCATTTGTTTAATCCACATGAAAAATGAAGTGTATAAACAAACACCCATTTTTGTCTTAATGTTGACATGATAATCTCTGTGTTGCTCCCTCTCTCTCCCTCCTCGTCCCCTGTTGGGCTGTAGGTTTTGAGAATGACATGGTGACTCTGGTTCTGTCTGTCGGTCGATGTCACTCTCTTCGACGCCTCGCGCTGGGGAGAAACTTTGCCATGAAGTCCAGGTCTGGGGAACATAATACAAAGCCATGTTGTACATGCTCCATTGTACATGATCCTTTTACTCTACCACCTCATCTTCTACCTACAGACAGGTGACAAATGAATTTCCACAAAAAAAGTGGAGAACCAGAATGACAGTGCCCCCATTCATAGAGCGTGAGGGGTCACTGAATGGTTTGATAAGTATGAAAATGATGTGTATTATATGCTATGGCCTCCATAGTCAACATATCACAGCTATATTGAAATCTGTGGGTGTGTATGGCCTGACATGTTAGACAGCGCTCTACACCACCATCATCATAACAGAGTTCAGAGACTTCAGAATCAGCACCTCACCATGGTTTTCACTTTAATTTGTCACCTGTCTGTAGATATACAATACTATGCAAAAGATTTAGGCGCTAAAGGTAAAGTTAGGGTGCTGTCAAAAATAATCAGCTGATTAATTTTTATTCATGCACAGTGCAGCAAACAGACAAAACCTAAATCAGATCAGTGTTTCTTATTATACCCCTCCCCCCTCCCCCCATTGCCTCTAAAACAGCTTCTGTTCTCCTCAGTACACCTGTACTTAGGTAGTTTGTTCGAGCATCTTGGAGAAGTTCCCTCAGTTCCTCTGTGGACTCAGGCTGTCTCAGTGTCCTCTGTCTCTTCATGTAATCCCAGACTGACTCTGTGATGCTGAGATCAGGACTCCTTGTTCTTGTTGTTTCTGAGGACAGTTCTTTATGATGCTGACTGTGTGATTGGACTCAATGTCCTGCTGCAGATTTAATCTGGGACTGATCAGACACCTCCCTGATGCTTCTGATGAAGGATCAGAGTAAAAACATCTGAAGTGCCTAAAACTTTTGCACAGTACTGTATGTGCATAAATCTTTGCACACAGACAGCTGGAGACAACTGAATTGTCATGTAGCCACAAATTGAAAACTTATACTTATAAATTCACTAGAAATAAGTAATATGCACTGCATATGTGAAACCTACTGTTTATACACAAGGCCCAAGCAACATAATGCCTAATGAAGTAGTGGGAGAAAAAAATCTTTGAACGTTGATGCATTCATCTAGGTGTCAGTATGCTTTAGACAAAGTGCTTCTTAGACTGTCTGAAAGTATCAACTATAATCCCCACTTGTATGATTCATTACATCAAGACTGCAAAAATACAAAAGATGCAGAGTTCTTGGAGAGAGATCAGGGACTCAGTGTGGCCCTGTGGCAATATGCCTAACTGGCTTTCTCAGTCTAACATTGTAGGTTTACCTAAATGTTTCAAAACATAATTTTTCCGTCCTCCTTTCGCTCATTTCATGATATCGTCCTTTCTCGTCCATGTCATATTCCTTGTTTTCTTTGTTTGACATGTACTCTCTCTGATGTGTACTCTCAGAGCTCTCACTGATGTTCTCCATCGTATAGCTCAGCTCATTCAGGATGAAGAGTGTGTGAGTGACACCTCCTTTCATTTCATTCACTTTCAGTAATACTAGGATCCTCATTTCAGTAAATGATGGATATACAGTGTCATTTCTGTACTTATTTACTTCTCTATGTCAGTGTTAGTGTTGTTGTTTTTTTGTTTTTTTTTGGCAAATGTCAGACAGAATAGAATACTGCAGTGTCATATACTTGCATATACATTTGTGTATGACTTACAGTATTAGTGGTTGTGTACATGTGTTTGATGTGTGTGTGTGTGTGTGTGTGTGCAGCCCTTGCAGTCTCTATCAGTGTGTGACTCCAAGCTAAAGACAGGGATGCACATTCTGCTGAGCGCTCTGGGTGGCCATGCTTCTTTGGCTGAACTGGGACATCAGTGGAAACAACATTGGAGACACTGGAGCCAAAATGCTGGCTAAAGCCCTGATGAATAACACCAGACTGAGGTACACACACACATGCATACACTAGCCTAGGTGTTGGACACAATAACCAGGGGCACAGTAACTGACTTGTCATCACATTTTCTGATATTAAAAAGTGAATTACAGAAAAATGCCATCCTAATAACCAGAGACAGTATCATGGTTGCATCTGTTTCTGTAACACATCATAATGCAAATCCACTATGTTCCACTAAATGTGAACACAGCATTACATTAGAACATATTTTGTTCCACAACCCAGCCATTATTTCTATTTAAACATATTTTTTCACTGTAAGCTGCTCCACTGTTTGCCACTAGATGTCACCATTTCATCATTTGAAACTAACATTCAGTATTTGACTGGCTGCAAGTGTTTAGTATTTGTTGTGTTTGATGTTGCACAGTGCAACCAGACTTTGATGGAGCTTCCCTGACCTGACCTCTCTCTATTTTGTAGGACTCTAACATGGGACAGAAACAATGTAACTGCGAGGGGTTTCCAAGATGTGGCTGATGCCTTAGAAAGGTCACACACACACACACACACATGCATACACACACGTAAACAACTACTAATAGTTGCTTAGATAATCCTGAAAAAATTTGTCCTAATTGCATGTTGTTCACATTACTGTCATGTCATGGGAGGCTTTGCTGGCTACGGTTATCAGATAACACAGTTAAACGTCACCAGTGAGAGCTAACTATCTAAATTTGATATCAACATTTTTGCTAACTTACACTTTCAAGGCCTGCAGTGCTAATTGCAATCTAGACATTGGATCAAACCCATTATATAATAACCACAATGCAATCAGTAAATTACAGTTCAGTTTCTCAGAAGTCCTGAAATATGATATTTTTTTAATCTTGTGCACTCAACAAAAAATGATTTCTCAGGACATCAGGGGCTCTGTAGTAAACATCTTAACAATATAAAGTTGAACGAAACCAAGAGTATATATCTGTGCTAGCATCTCTCTGAGGCTGCAACTAGTGCAGCGGTGTTTAGACCTGAATATTAAGCATGCTAACATGCTCACAGTGACAATGCTAACAAGCAGGTGTTTAGGAGGTATAATGTTTAGTATGTTAACTGTCTTAATTCAGTGTGTTAGCATACTAAAATTTGCTAAATAGCACTAAGCACAAAGTACAGAGGTCTTGGGAATGTTGTTAGTTTTTCAAGTATTTGGTCATAAATCAACTGGAGAAATTGAAATTTTAATCTGATACTGGAGCTAGATGAAAAGTCAGAGGATCACCAAAGTTATTACAGTTCATCCTGAGGGGAACATGCATGTGTATAAATCCAGTAGTTATTGAGATATTTCTGTATGGACCAAAATGGTGGACGTCCAACTGATAGACCAATAGACCAACACTGCCATCTTAACAGCCATGCTGCTATGAAGACTAAAAGTCTAAAGGGAAGTGTATTTTACTACACAGTATGCACGGCAGATTAACCTCATTTGGATAGATGTGAATTTTGATGTTAGGGTTCTGTGTTGGACAGGAACTTTACTTTGCAGCAGGTGTCTCTCCCTCTGGCTGACATTACACAGAGTTACCGCAGCAACCCCGACAGAACAAAGGAGGCCCTGCACAAGGTCAGTGAGTATAATCTGAAAAATATTTTAAAATGTAAATGATTATACAGTACATTTCTCATTTCTTGTTTTCTTTCACATGCCCTATTTCTGTGTGAATGTGAACAGATTCAGCAGTGTTTAGACAGAAACAACCAGAGACAGTCTGACAGAGTGGAACTTCAGCAAGTGTTAAGAACCCAACAATCTGAAAAGGTAAGAGGAATAGTAGAAATATAACATATGTAGTTACAGTTCAGTTAACAACATTAATACAAATACTGTTAGTGACTGCCTGAGACTGTTAGTAGGAGACACTTTGTTCTAGATTTGACTTAAATTTCAATCAAAATTTGATTTTGACAAAACTTTCCAAAATTGTATTCATTGTTTCCACAGACTGATATTTTCATCAGAATAAAAGAGAAGTCTAGTTAGAGTAATCACTGAAATTGAGATTAGTAATAACTGGTTATGTTTTGAAAATGTTTAGTACTGTATGTGCAGGACAGTTTGGCTCGACAGTTATGGGTCTACTCATAAATGTATTTTTGAATAGATTATGAATACTGCACAGGGAACACTGCATGGGAATGGGAATTAATGAAATTGCACACAAACTTAGCAGAACCAAAGCAGTGGCAGGTGGTGTGTACAGCAATAACAATGGCCAGCAGGACTCTAGTAAATTCATTTATCAATAAATATATGGTCAGTTAAATTAATCCTATCATATCAAAGATGAGCTCCGACTGAAAGTTTGTCTTTATTTAAAAAAAAAAATAAAATATATATATATATATATATATATTGGTTCTGGATACCACCAGTTTCTGTCCAGGTCTGTATCTTCAGCTCTGTTGTCCTCACTTTTAGCTAGTCCAAGGTATGTGTCGACAGCTGGAGGACAGCCTTCAACGTTTAAACCACTTCAGCATTCAGGAGGTCCAGGCTGACATCCTGACAACACACGAGGTGCTGCACAACGCCAGGGAGTCCATCAAGGTACAGGCTGCTCAGATGGGTTTGGAAAACCACTGAGGAGCATTATCGGCCAACATAATCACAACCAAACTATATGATTAAATCTAATGCAGTCCAATACAACACAACAACTGAGCCATAAATTCTACCTTTACAAAGAAAATAATGTTCAGTTTTGACTGACACTGTCAGACAGGTGTTAATTTGACAATATGTTTATTATTATGCAGAGGTGTTGAATGGGACTACATTAGATTGTATAGGCATACTTAATAAATTGACCAGGAAGTGTAAATGATGCCACTAATGTTTTGTTGGCTTTCCAGCTGCTCCCCTCTCTGTATGAGGCAGGCAGGAAATGTGCCTCTGATGGAGACTTGGTGAACAGCATCCTCACTAACGCTGCTATGGCACTGACCAATGAGTTCACTCAAAGCATACAGGTACACATTAAAATACACCCACTGTGCACCTTATCACACAGGCCAAATCACAGCACAGCTTACTGTTAAGTGATAAACAAAGATTTCATATGTATGCCAGTTTTGCCATTTTAAAATTGACTTGTTTTGTGATACAAGTGGCAAGTTTAAAACCCACTCCCATGAAAATCACGTTTTTAACTTTATTAACATGTCCACATGGTGTTGGGAACTGCAGGGATAGTGCTGGGGGCAAAATTGTATGTAGCCTGAAACTCAAAACCCAGGGTGTGTGGTGTTTGGACGTTAAGAAGACAAAGTTCAGAGAGACCTGAGTAAGACAAATCTAATCCCCCCGGAAGCTGTAGGAAAGAAGAACCTAAAAGACAAGATCCCTGATAGTGACACTGAGAAAGCAGCTCCTTCAGCTACACAGCATTAGCAGCAACTCTCTTTGTAACTGTGGCACACTTTTAGCATATACCTGAAAATGTACCTGGCTACTGAAATGTAACAGCACGCCATTATTGCAGAATGATTATAACTGAACATCATTAACATATACCCGGATCCCTGGGACATGAAAGTTGGTAGTTTGAAATGAGACTAAAACATTGGTTTACCCCACGTGTACGTTCCACTGCAGCAACATTGAGTCAAGTTTGGTGGATTTTTTGTGCCTCTCACTTTTTTTTTAACCTCTGATTCTGTGTGTGGAAATAGATTATTTATGCACAAAACATCAGTGGTGATGTCATGTTCCAGTTACACCTTAATATCTAGTGAAAATTCCTGAGTGAATCTCTTAAATAACAGAATAAGACAGCAGTAATGGATGCTGGTCAGATCAGATTTAGCGATGTTCAGTCTTGGCCATACTCAAGTATTGCTCTGTGTTTTCCAGGAGATGGCTCAAGGCCTGATGAGGTGTGCAGAGGCAGTGTGTCCACGGGTGGTGCAGCGGTCAAGTGTGTGCGAGTGTCTGTCAGAGTCTGTGTCCAAAAGATGCAGACAAACACACACATTCCTGAGAAGCACTCTGGTGGAGAGCACAGGGCAGATCGTCATCAACAGACTGCGGTAATAACACTTGTGGAAAACAGTGTCATTTCAGTCTGTTTACTGAACCTCATTCACACTGTATAATTTCCATAGATGCAGAATGATGTGACTGACTGTGAGGACAGTTTGCAGGACATCTTGGATAGAAACTGTGCTTTTGTGCAAATGTTTCTCTGGTAAAACCAGGAACTATGAAATAATAATCTGCATATTATATCAATAGATTCACTTACCATCTTACATGTAATCAGGATTAGAGATGTTGACGGATCCTTGCTCACTGTAAACCTAAAACATTTAATACTAAAAAAAGGTTCAGGCTGAGGTTCAGAATGACTTTGGTGGTTCCCTAGAGTTTCCTCTAGTGTCGCCTGCAGCTCAGAGTTCTCACTTATCTAGTGAATCTCTTGACAACTAATGGATGGATTGAGACAAAACTTGGTACAGACATTCATGATCCCCACAGGATTAATACCACTGACTTTACTGCTTGACCTAGGACTGATTCTCTGACTAGCACCGCTCTCAGGTCAAGATACTTTACCAGATATATGCAAAATAAATGGCATTCCTGTTAGCATTCATTCAACTTTATGTTTAGTGCTGATGTGTTAGCATGTTACTCACTCAAAGCACTGCTGCTGAATTGAGATTGTCTAGGTAAAGGTGTTGAAGTCTAGATAAGATTTTTTTTTTTATTACTGTAAATAACAAATAAATTGATTCATTAAATTATTATTGATTTAACTTTTTTGTTTTCTGTCTTCATCCATCCAGTGAACTAAGACAAACAATGAGTGTCTCTTTGGCTGAAAGCATCATAGAACAAGTACAACAAGATCTGACAATGGCACAGGACAAAATGGTAAATGTGTGCATGTGTGTGTCATGACATGTTGATGATTACTGTCCTCCATATAGTGTTTAATATAGTGTTGAATTTATCTTTACTGACCTCAGTTGCTGTTGTTGCAGTGGGCAGCCTTGTTTCCTAGAAATTATGTTTCTGTACAACTACATTGCTCTCACAGCACCTGGTTAAAGTGAAGGAAAGATGCTGGTCTGGTTTGATACAGAAAATCATTGAGTTTAATTATGTTTACACAAAAAACACATCTTTCCCTAACCTTAACCAAAGGTTGCCTAAACCTAACCACAGACGAGACCCTGGATGTGAATCTCAGTCTGTGATGTAACAGTCATGTGCTTTGTATGCCCGCCATCCACCCCCACGACCTTTTGGTGATTCTGCAGCTGTTAATTTATTAAGAACTGCCTAATCCAGGCAGTGATTACATTCCCTAGAAAATATATTTCATGTTTGCAGTTTAGATATACCAAAATAGAATTTCTATGATGTGGCAGTGGGCATTGCAACAGGAACAAACACTATTGGGAACAACATTTTGGGAAGTATCTTTCATTGCTGTCTTATGCAGAATCAGATGGAAAAACTAATATCAGTTTCATATCTGTAGGTCCACAGTCCAGGATGTGTTTAGCCTAGCTTAGCACAAAGACCTGAAACAGGGGGAAACTGCTAGCTCCATCAGAAGCACCTTCCAGTAAATCCAGTTCTTAGTGTCACTCTGTATAAGATGGTTGACAAGCATAGCTCCTTGAATGTTGTGCTGTTAAACTTCCCTATTCTTTTTACTCGGCACTATAGTTACACAGTATTGTTAGTGATATTTTCCTTGTATATTATAAGAAACATTATCTGGTATTATTTTTGTTCATGCACTTGAACTGTTTTTCTTTGTTTGTTGTTTAGGATTGCCTTATGAAAGAAAATTCATGCAATCCTCTTAAAGCCAGCATCCCGGAGCTCCGTCTGGTTGACACTGACTTCCCAACTGATGATGTAAGGGACACACACCCCTTTATCTCTCTATTCATTCTGTTATTCATGCATTCATTTATGTGTTGGATTTTCCTTTTTTGTTCTACCGCTTACATTTACTCTGTCCATCACCAGTACAGTCCGGCATTTTGGAGAAACAGTTTCCACTCCAAGAGCCTGAGGCCTGCCCCTTCAATTAAGAGTAAGACACCTTCACTGTTACTATGAAATTCATATCCCTCCTTCTCTCTGAATCTGAACACAATAAGGAACTACACAGTGAATATCCAGGACTAAAAATTACTTGGTTCATAGAATAATTTTGATTACTGTACATAGCAAAACACACAAAAGAATGGATGGCATAAATAACAAAAAAAATGTGTTGATATGGGAAATATGTTATCAAAGACTATTTAGACACCCAACAGACGCTGTGTTTATGTCCACCTGATGAATGTGCATCCAATATTCATTCTCCTTTTACCTCTGGTTTGGTCTTCACCAACTCCTGAGAAAAATACCTGACTCTGCACTGTGTTCGACAGCTACTCTCTAGCTTTGTCTGACAGCCGTTTGGTGCTGAGCAGGAAGTGTAGAGTGGGTTTATCAGAGCTTTTCACTGAAAACTGCTGGAAAGAGGTTCACATTACATTTAGTGATGTGACCCATTGTTAATACAAACATATTGATGAAAGCAGCTTTAAGTATACTCATTTATCTTCAGTGAAATACATAACTGTATTAAACCCAAGCATCACCTCATTTTCTATAGATTGTCCATGTCCTGACAACTGATACTGTATATGTTTAACTGTATTAGGCAACACTCTGTGCAGTGTGCAGCTAAGCGGTAGCATCCAAAGCTAGCTAGGTTTGCTGAAACTATGTCCAATGTAGCATCACAACTGTATAAAAAAGAGAGTTGAGGGGACAAGGAGAAATGTGAATTAAGTATGTGTACATATGTCTGTACCAAAACACAGCTACTGGTCTTCTGCAAACACTTTTGTGTTTTGACCCTAACTGACCTGACCTGAGTAGTCACCTGTACATTAAATTTCTGCTGTTACAGCAACTTGAATGTTGGTGGCAGGGTAGCAGCTTGGCCTGAAGGTGCCCACAAATACTAAATCCCCTTCATTACAATTCAAAAGCATACATTAAGGACACAGATTAGTCATCATCAGAGCATGTATTAGTCTGTTTTTTTCTCCATGACACCTTCATGTTGGATAGAAAATGCAACTTCTACTCATTTTGCTTTACCAGTAGAGGGGCTAATGTTAGGGGTGTATGAGCATATTTAGATTGAACCAAATTGCTCCCATGCACTTAAAATCATTCCCATCAATTTTTATTTCAACCACCAAACACATTTGTAGATGGTTATATTGGTTATGGTATAATTAGAAAAGACTACATTATATTATGGAATAATAATCAGGATTGTGAACACAAGATTAAATTCTGTTCTGCTACTGTAGAAATCCAGTATGAAATTAGTATGAGTATGAGCCCAGGTATAAATTATGACCCGCTATCATGCTATTTCATCTTGTCTCATTGTATTCCTCATGTGTGCTGCGACCATGCTGAACCATTCTGTGGCAGACAGAGCACTGTTTGGCTAATTGGAGCATGGCCTGTTTACTTTCACACCAGTGACTTTCACCATGGGAGAGATGAGATGGGTAGAAGATGGAGGAGGGAATGATGAGGGAAAGGGAGGAAACATGGGGGGATTTGGGGCACTCCTGTTCACAACACCCCACCCTCACTCCTTTTGTTTGATATGACACTAACATTAAAATAAGTAATAATACAACAAAATATTATAGCTGCTCCTCATAATTTTGCGTTTCTTTGTACTTGTGTTTGACAGAACTACTAAATGTCTAAAATTGAGCTTTGTTTTCTAAAAATGTATTCATCAATTTGCATTTCAAATGCCTCTGAAATATTTAGACCAGGACAAGATCCTGAAACTGAAATATTAGTAATAATTTGGTTTAACCCTGCCACATTGTACCTTGTCTTGTGTGTATGACTGTGTTAGCTCTGTGTGTCAGGCTGATAACTGTGTTCCTGTGTGCAATACAGTGTGACTGCAGCATCCATCTGCTGCTCTGCTTCCTCTCTGCATGGCTATGCTTAACTGATTATTTCTCTCTTGTATGCTCTGCTCTGCCCCCCTTTGCCCCCATCCCCCATCCCCCTTCGTTGCTTAGTCTCGCCTCCCTGCCTTCTTCGCGACAATTCTTCTCAACACTTTCTGCCCTCCCATGCCTTCTGTCCAGCCACATGCCCCAGACAAATACACAGTACATTCACAAAAGCATGCCACGCGTACGACTTCATCTTTCCCTCCCTCCATCCTTTTCATTACCTCTGCGCCTTCTCTCACTGGTCTGCTTCGGCCCCGACGCACTGCATAAAACCGTACGATGGCTGCGGCATATGGCGATGCTTTATGCAGCGAGGAGCATGGAAGACGGCTCCCGGCCGCCGACAAACCCCCGTCGTCATCATGGCCCGCCTCCTCTTCCACCTCTTCGTTCCCCCGACGGCGGCGCGCGATGGCGAGGCAGGTGATGCTGCAGCAGCGCCACTGTGGCGCGCAGTTATACTCTCCTCCCAGTCTCCCTCCCCTTACCCATCTCACGGTGCCAGAGAGGAGGCCGGCCGCGAGTACAACAGAGGCCTCAGCAGTGAGTTTGGGATTCTCGGAGGAGGGCCAGCGTTTGCATGATTAACCTGCTGGAAGCGGGCCTTCGCCGTCCTATCACAGGATAATTCAGCTGCTCTTCTGCCTTACCTGTCGGTCATTTTCTGTTGCAGCTGGTGCAGTTGTGCACCCAGTCAGTCATCAGTGTTCACATCGGAGTATGAGCTGAAGTGCGCTCGATGATGTGAAAGTTAATGAGGTGGCGGCCTCCTCACCAGCCACAGACAGGTTGTTTGTGTGGAGAAACTTAGTCAGTGGGGGAACATGTCTGTTATTCCATCTTTATCCTCCTTCTCCTTAGGTCTGTTTTTCTTCATGAGGGGCGGATTTTGTCCCATAATTGAAGGATAGATGTGGTCTTCTTGGATGGGTGGTTGAGGGTATTCAGTATGTGGAATATTCCGACAGGAATATGCCAACAGCCACTTCAGCTCTGGGTCGGTAAAACTGTACAATGTTGATGCGTGTTCAGCGTAGCTTCAAGCACCCGCTGCAAAAACTTTACAGAAACGTTGCACCTCAGGCTGATACAACAGTGCATCATTTTCCAGCATCATATCGGCAAACGCGGTTAGTGCCTTTTGACTTCACAAAATTAACTGCAGTCACCGCTGTGTTAAAAACAGAATGGAATCTGATTCCATGTCTTTGGAAGCATGTGCTTGCTGATACGGTATGCAGTAAGTAGCCATAATCCTCAGATTGCGGACTTGATCCGTGCCAGCAACTCTCTTTCGGCGGTCAGTACAGCTGTGCCATCCTGGTAATACATTCTTCCAACTCAGTCTTGCTTCAGTCATAAAGCATCCAGAAGTCTGATTCTTACCTGTTGTCCTGCCCGGCACCTCCTTGCAGAATAGAAGTCCCCAAATGTCTGCTTCCCAGATGGCACCAAAACAATCAATTGAAATGTCTATGATTTGCTCAGCTACTTGAAAATTGCTCACATGAATGAAGTCTATCAACGGCTGTGAATGAATGTCACCGCAAGAGTTCTTCAATTCTCCTCCCTCTCTGTGTCCATTTAAAGCACAGTATAATTTTCAGTTACTTTCAGAACAAGTTCTTGGCTCCAAAAGAGTGGGTTCTTACTTTTGCAATCCATTGAGCCACTAAATAAGAAGCACTCTGTCTTTCAAGTTTTCACCATTCATATTTTCTGCTTTATGCTCTCCTCACCCCTTTCACGGGAAAAAAAACTTTGTTTTGTCCTTAAACTCTAATTGCTTAAATCAGATACCCGTAACAGCTGGCTTCATGGCTTCATTGCTAGCACCTGAAGACCTGGGCACATTTGGTGCCCATACATTATTCTCAATAAAACCAAACTACGAGATAACTGTTTTCACATTTTCTCAGTTTAGCTGGTTTAGCAGCTGGCTTAGCATCACTTGATGAAGTGAATGAACTTCAATATGTATCCATCGTTTGCTAGCTAGATGTGTAATCAGCAGCAGGAGCTGGGCACCAAGTGTGTCCTGGGCAAAGTGAGTGATAAGTGAGTGATGTGTGACAGATTTGCAGGACCACGTCACAATCATATTAGGTTTTATTGGTGGCTACAAAGTGAGGAGTTATTGGCTCAGTATGTTTGTTTTATTGGTGCAGTGCTCCCCATATGTATGCATTTTTTTTGTAATCGCCATAGCACATAATTTATTGAGAATTGTGGCCTGAATCAATAACCAACATTATTTAGCAAATATTCCAATCTGAATCCCTACTGACAGTCTCTCTTGTACTACCCTTAAATGATATAGTGTCCACTGTAGACAATAGATCCTGCATCTCTTTTTATTGATTTATCAAAATCTTTTGACAGTTGATCACTTTACACTCTCGGAAACAGACAGCGGGCATTCCACAGGCTTCCATCTTAAGTATTATCCATCATTTATAATTTAATTAATTAATTCAATATTGGCAGGTCAGTTAATACGTGTAATTTATATTTGTGCAGATTACACTGTTTATGCAGCTCGACAACCTCCATCTACTCAGTCATCAACAATCTGCAACTCTCATGCTTGGCCCTTACAGCATGCCCTAAGAAGAAGCTTGCTTTAAATGGAATAAAACAAAACATGTTCTTCCTGAAGGTTAGAGTTAAGAAGTGATGCTGATCTTGAAATCTGCGCTTTCCTCATTATAAATACCTAGGCATCTAGAGTGATGATAGCGTGCCTTTAAAACCCACATAGACAACAAGTTTGTAACAGGGATGCCAAGTTAGTTTTCTGTATAGGGACAGGTCTGCTACACACCGTGTGACAGGAAAACAGCCTTTCTCTCATTTAATATGATTATGGTGATGTTATTTGTGAATGCTCATTTCTATCTTAATATATGGATGAATCCTCGGCTTTTGGTTTATTTACCAACCATATAGCTTTATCATTGTGTCTTGTGTCAGAAGGCTGGCCCTCCCTCTCAATTAGGCAAGATCAAAATTTTTATCTACTAATTGGTAAAGGATTACCTCCTTATTTATCATCACTCCTGTTTCCAAGACATTCTACCTTTAAGGCCCATTCTCAGGACTGGCTGACATTATATGCAGTAAACACTATTCTTGGAAAGACAACCTTCAGATATTACGCGCTGTTTTTCTGTCACACTGATACTGGTAGGGCAATTAAAAAAACTGGTTAGAGGTTTTACTGAATTGAGGTGTGACTATCGTAATATGAATGAATATGTATGTGTATGTATGTGTATATGTATGTATGTTTGCAGGTATATGTATCCTGCTGTGTCATCCTGTTATGTTAAGCTTCTGCTATCCTGTATTCTAAAACTCTGCTACTATCACATACACACACATATACTGTGTGTATATATATGTACTGTATACATATATATGTATATCTTCATCATCATCATCAATATTTCATCTTATGTCCTCTCTGGCAATGCATCAGTATCTAATGTCTAATCCAACCCTGACAGTCTTCAGGAGAAGTGTCTCTACACCCTGCATTCATGGTATCCAGTAAGGACATCTGGTCATGTGGATAGTGGTCATAAATCTTCTACCTCCATGCAGAGAAAAACCCCATTGGGTTTAAACAGGAATAATACTGACACCCTTGGATATGCAGCAAATCAGTCTGTGACTGCAGCAGAGTGGTGGAATGCCACATTATCCCACACAACAATGAAGGTAGGGGAGTTTCTTGCCCCTTGACTTTTTCTTCTCCGGTGGCACAAGTCAATTATGCAGGTCACCCAGTAAAGAAATGAGCCTTTCTGTATTGTAAGGGCCAATGACTGGTTTGTGTAGTTGCAAACCATCACTGGACAGTGCTGCACACATTGACATTAGCTCCTCTCTGGCCTGGGCCATCCGCGGTCACTCTCTGTCCAATCACATTTCTTCCCCTGCAGCATGTTTTTGCCAGGTTGAATCCAGCTTTATTCACAAAGACAAATGTATGTGCAGTTTGCCCAGCTTTCTCCATTACTCTCTAAAACACAGTGAATCCACAGTTTTTCAGTGCTTTACATTAAGCATAGCTGTGTATGTACCCTGTTTGGTTATGGAACAGACATCTTACCTGGACATATTGATACTGGAGTTCTCTCACATGTTCATTGTTTCTCTCAAACGCTACAGTGTACAGCTATTTCATCCTTATTTTATGTTTCTCTAGGACTCTGGCAGTTGTCGTTGTGCTGACCGTATTCACATTCCCAAAAGTGATATTGTCTGCCAGCACTTTGTTCCAAATTTCCCCCAGTTTTATTGCATTGTTTCCAATTACTAGGTCAACAATGGCAGCGATCAGTAATTGTGGCCCTTATTTCATCAGAAACCACCACTCTCCTTTGTCCTCCATGCATTCTCCCTCTCCTTGCCTCGCTTTTTTTTCTACCAATCTGTCTTCTGTGATCCATGCTTCCAAAAAAAAAATTCCAAATCCTTTGTCTCTTGGTAATGAGACTAAAAACAGAACACCTGGGTAGGCTTTCAGCTGAAATTGCAATCAGCTCTTTAAAATGATCATTATTTCATTTTATTGTCAATGTTATATATATATAGTTCAATATGGTATCTGCAGAAATTAGCAAAATTTGCCATTATTCTGTGTATTTAACAGTTTTGAAAACAGTCTGTTAATGAATGAGAAAAGAGTTCATGGATTTTGGAAAAGGTGGTCACTAAATGCATTTTTGTATGAAAGCAATGAAAAACGATTCAGAGTTTGGTCCACATAGACTTGTGTTTCTCTGACTGTGTGAAGAGTTTTGACAATATAGTGTTGTTTTTTGACCAATGCATGTTCGCAATCCAAACAAACTGTAAAGAGGAATGCAAAATCACATTTTTCATAGGCCTATAGAAGATGAAATCGGAGCAGAACACGTACCACTTACACACCAAAATACACAGGTCCTACACACAAAGAAGAAGGCTACAAATGTGTTTATGCTGGAGTAGTGGCTTTAATATACTGCACACATAGAACACTAATGTAAAAAAGGCAGCCCAGCATAATGAATTTAGGAAAAAGGGGTTCCTGTAGATTGTAGTAGTTTGACTTGTACGACAATAAACCCTTTGTGCTGCTAAAAGCAACCCTTTTACAAAGGTTCTCTATAGAATCATGCTCAAATGGTTCTACATAAAACATTCATGGTGCCATGAAAAACACTGTTCCACAATGACACAATTTCAAGACCTTTTCAAAAAACACAGTTAGGGCCTACTATTTTGCATTTTTACAAAAAAGACTTTAGTGAGTCATTACTGTTTTATTGTATGTAGTGGTCTATTCTGAAGAATAATCCAAGACAATCCTGTGGTGACAACATTATTTCTGCTTGTAGTCTATTTCCACCCATGTTCTACAGGGTTTCCTCTCATGGTAAAACTGGAGACAAACTATATATGCAAGGACTGTCTCCAGTATCATTGCCATGGACCAGAAATCTATAATTGGGTTTCCCAATTATTGTTTTCCCCTATTACAAAAGCGTAGCATTAGAACAGGACATTTGCCAACCCATCAGCCATCACCATGCACACCAATCACATCATTTTAATGACAATAACAATGACTTTTTCATCAGTATTTTAAAAGAATGGGCAGGCAGGCTAACAACACTCACAATGAGGAAAGAGGCGGGCAAGGTAACAGATGGCTAGAACACAAGTCAGCATAGGAGGATCTGGCAAGTGCATGAGGAAACCTTCCCACTACACTGTCTACTAAGGAACTATAAGCAAAGGAGCAGCAGCCATGAGGAATGTCCCTGATTACAGTGTGATTCACAGAGGCGGGAAACTCTGTGAGGGCATCTGGCGGACAGGTGTGGTACAACCAGGTGTTCAGAAATTAAATAAACAACACAGAAAGAGGACAGAGAAAGTCTGAGGCCGAAGAGAAGATAGCAGGGATTGGTGCTGATGTTCCCATTATATGCATATCATCAGATGCATATCATATCACATATATCACATCAAGTCAGTAGTCCTGCATCTGGACCTCCAGTATTTGGAGCTAGTTACTGATATAAAATAATGTGTAGAAGTCAGCAGATAACACTCTTCTTACACAGTTTACTGTATCACCAACTTCTCCAGCCTAAATGCTGCCTAGTATAGCTTTACTTCCACTTGCTCTAGTCTGCCCAGTCAGGGCTGCGGTGTACAGTGCACCGTTTCTCTGGCTCATCTGTCTGTGCAGCCAGGGGAAGAGTTAGTGCTTGCTCCCCTGCTGTTCATTCAGCATGTTTGCTGGGTAAGCAGAGAACAGCTTAACGCAGAGCCATAGATGCCAACATAACTGCATTAATATTTGTTGCTGTAAACACTTAAAATGAAAAACACTTGACAGGATGTCGTGTGTCATGGACACAGATTCAACTGAACAGACCTGGTTATAAATTACTGTATATCTTGGCTACTGTGTAGATGTCATTTTATTTCCCTAGTTACCTATTGTAGTTTGACACATCCACAACATGGGTGTGTGGGTGTGCAGATTGATGTGCGGAGACAGCTCTGTTGCCCCTTGGTAACAAGTGTATGTTAGTGTTAGTGTGTTTGTGTTTGTGTGTGTGAGTGAGAGAGAGAGAGGGGGGAGAGAGAGAGAGAGTCTCTATGCCAACAATTGTGTGACAAAGTGCCATGTTGGCATGTAGCACATAGAGACAGGTGGCTGTAAAGGAGGTGGCAGAGAATGAAAGAGAGGCACATTATTTTCATTGGATGATAAAAAAGAGATGGAAGAGCTGAAAGATGGAGACAAATACTGCATTCGTGCATAGTTTCATTGCAATGACTTTGGAGCTTTCATGTATTATTCCAAGTGTTTCTTTTGGCAGCTGATTTTGACATAGTTCTAGTCTTTTGCTGAAAAAATGATTTGTTTTTGTTAAATTTTAGTTGTAGTTATTGTTACAAAACTGGACATATTAGTCTACTTGTGCAGTTTAAATGTTTATATTGTAAGCATTACTATCTTCGATATGTACAATTTTAATATATATATTTTTGCCTTTATTAGAGAGAGGGCAGGAAGTGACAGGAGAGAGGTGGGGAATGACATGTGACAAAGGTCCCCTGCTGGACTTGAACCAGCGACATTGCAGTTACATGGCAGGCACCTTAACTCGTACACTACACGGCCACGAATTCATGTGTGCAGATAGCATGATTGTAAGTGGAGAGGTTAGCAGATAAAGCACTGTTTACCTGTTTCTACTGTAAATACTGACACAGTGCCATGTTGCTCTGCTCTGTGGTAATGCAACACACTTACTCTCCTCAACCATCCATCCATTATCCATACCACTTATCCTCTGAGGGTCACTTGGGGCTGGAGCCAGTCCCAGCTGACACTGGGTGAGAGGCAGGGTACACCTTGAACAGGTCATTCTGTCAACCTAGCATTACTGCAATTATTTGCTCTCAAGTGGAAAGCATCATTCATTCTCACCTTTTGACTGAAATATTGCTTACCTTGAGATGAGCACTGGAAAAATTTCCTTCCAAGACCCAGTAATGTTACTTTACTGTAAACCACCGTGCAAGAACAGATTAAGCAGCTAAAACATCTTCTGAAAAAAACACCTTATTATTTAGCAGGATACATATTTAACATCAGGAGCTACAGTATGTGATTCTGCAGATGTATGTAGGATGTTAAGTAAGACTTTGCATTAAATTAGTAAAATAATTAGTTAATTCAGTTTCATTTTTGTCTGTTATATTTTCATGCTTTCTTTTTGTGTCTTTTTGTCTTGTTTTTCTTGTGAAAAATACATCAACGTTTTATCTTCCATCATACTTTCTGTGACAAAATTAACACTGGTTCAAAGATGATTTTCCCCTCTGCTGGTCCTGCAGTCACACCAGATAAACTGAAATGAGAGTTTTTTCATGTTCATATTTGTAGCAGTTATTTTGACCAGATAAACAATCTAGGGCTGTAACTAATGACCATTTTCATTATCGATTAACCTGATGTTGTTCTTTGTTTTATTTAAAAAACAAAACAAAAAAATGCATTTTAAAAATTTGTTACAAATTTTCATCACAACTCCTAGTGCCCAGGCGTACATCTTCACATTGCTTGTTTTGTCTAACTCGCAGTCCAAAACCCAAAGACCAGTACACTATCACATATGACAAAAAAGCAGTAAATGATCATGTTTGAGAAGCAGAAACCAGCAAATATTTGGCATTTTCCTTGAATCAGCAAAATAATTGATTATGGCTTGTGGCATGGTGCCCACTTTATCTCAGTCAGAACACATTTAAATTAAAACCTAATAACTATTTTCCAGTGCTGTGAAGTGGAGGAATGCCTTCATGACATTAAAGTGACCTGTCACAGTGTGTGTGTACATGTAAATACAGACAGAGGAGTGAAAAATGACGTTTTCTAAATGTAAAGGCGAGCAGAGGGCTTTGTACAACTACACACAACTGCAATTCCAGTGAACTAATATAAGTGAATTTCTGCAGACTGGGCTTGACCCAGTTAGAATAATGCTTACACATGACAACTGTCCTGAACTGGAACTACTTATTGCTTAGTCCACAGCAGCAGGTCCATTTCAAAACCATCTCAAAATCCACAGTTCCCCTGATGATGAAGAATGTAAATCAGCTGATGCATGGGGTGATGAGTGGTGTTAGGATAAAGTATAAATATACAGCGTGTTAAAGGTTTCATTTTTGTCAAATCAAATTTTGTCAAATATTAAAAATGTTAGCAGACACACACACACATACATACACACAGGCAAATCATTCCATTTCACAAACTATTCTACGCTGAGAAAAGAAAAGGTCATTCATAATCAAAATAGACAGCAAGGAAAGCAAGGACAATGTTATTACAAATACAAAGAATGCAAGTTTTAAATAATTAAGTAGTTATGAATTTAATTTATGACAGTAAGTTGTTCAGATCAAACGGAACGTTTTTTCTCCTCAAGAAGGCACACACACTTACACACACAATGCAAGGTGTACATACTGTATGTTATATTGTGGTGTTTATTTGTTACAGGAGCCAGTGTCAAAAGTAGAGAATGAGGCCAGTGAGGCGATGGGCAGAGTGGATGAAGGAGTAGAGGAGTTCTTCACCAAGAAAATCCTCCCTGACTATGCACTGTGAGTTGAATTAACACACACACATGCACACGCACACATACTTGTTCTTTCATTCCCAAACATCCACTTAGGGCAGTGGAATTAAATCTTTAATATGTACTAAGAACAGGGCTTGAATTAATTTAACATACTGATATCAATTTGAAATTTAATATTGACTGAAAACCATGATTGACTGACAGTACCGATCAACTTCCTGCCTCTAATCACCTGTTTCAAACAGTGATTGACTATGGCAGCCAATCAGCGAGCAGACCTGGTACTGTTGCCGATTTTCAATATGGAAAATCAATTGTCCATTCTGGGCTACTGTGAAAACATGGTGGCACAAAATGGCAGACTCTGTGGAATAGGACCCACTACTTATTGTTGTGCTTTTGTTAGCTCAAAATGAGCTCAAAATGAGCCAACAAAAGTATGACAATTATTAGTAAGATTCTTGTTTAACCAGAAACGACCAGTCTCAGAGTTGTTAGTTTGTCTGTGTTAATGTTTGGTTCTTTTACATAAGTTAAGAAAGTGAATGCTTCTTCCACCACTGAAAGTCACACAATAACACAAACCAAATGACAGATCGAGGCAGTGGTTTTCCGGCAACCTCCATGTTCTGCGAGGTAAAATGCCTGTTTTTGTCAGTGGAGTCTGGTAGTGACAGAGTGGCTGGTTAATTTATCTCTGTAGGAATTGTATCCATGTTATTAGATATTTTCAAAAACAATCTAAGCCTGTCAGTGGCAAAAATAAGCACTTTAGTGGATGTACTTTAACACGGACAGTTGCCCAGCTGGATTATATTACAGCACTGTTGAGCAGTTGCAGTTACAGTTCTTGGAGCCTCAGGTTCAGTACATCCACTGTCAATGCAGAGATTAACTGTTGTGGTTAGACCTCCCCCCAATGCCCCACTTTACATCAGCTTCTTGTAATGTACCAGAGTCTGTCCCAATACCCACATTTGAAGTATCTGTAAATTTTCATGTGCCTTCACATTTGACATATTTGTGATGCCACAGCACTGGTAAGATTGCATGACTTAAATAACCAGGATGCAGTCTTCTTTCTCCAGTAAGCTGATTTCTGAACCGTCATATAAACAAGAAGCCAAGCTTCCATGATCAGACAGACTGACTCTTCTATCACTCTCTATCCCTAATACAGACTAATACAAATAAGAAAGCCTGATCTGATCTGCTGCCTGTATACATATATTTACAGTAACCAGGTTAATACAGTGAGTCTCACACAATCTCCAACTACCTGTGTAACCTGGTTTCTCTGAGTAACCCAGTTACTCTGGCTCAGATTCTGTATTGTTGTTGTTGTTGTTGTCATTGTATTTACAGCATTACAGTTACAGTCAGATGACAATGAAAAGCAAAGGCACACTCAGAAGCAGCAGTTAAGTTGAATAACATATCTAGAAGCAACTGCACATAAAAGAAACACAATGTGAGACTGATTATTTCCGTTTGATGAAATTTTAGGGAACAAATGTATTTCTCAAAATCATGGATGCTGACCAGACACATCATGAAGAAATTAAAAAATATTTATTTTTAATATGAAGTGATGACCATCTGCACTGCAGAGGATCTTCCATAACTTTGTAGTGTTTAGACATGAATAATAAGACTAGGCTGAATGCAGCATGCCATGCACTTGATTATTGTCAGTCCAAACTCCCACCAACTGGATTCCCAATAACTGACCAGTTGTAATGTGCAATTGCATTTGAATATGAATTTAAGCAAAGATTATTCACTGGAACTGATGAGTGAACAGAGAGCTTCTACTGTTTAAAGTTTTTTGTTTTGTTATTTATTTATTTTTTTGCTAAACCTCTCCTGATAACTGATATTGTTTTGTAATAATTGTGTTTGTGATTCCAGCCTTGTAGCTGTATGTGTAGACTGCATGACTCCGTGAATGTTTTTGTAATGTTTAACAAGCCCTGTGTCCCTTCAGTGTAACACCACATAAACACACATTCCCTGTCTGAATTCTCTTCTGGACCTGCCTCAGTTTGTGGTTTCAGTTCATTAATCTTAATTGAAATGGTTGATCGCTAGCTTCCATAGCTTTCAAATACATTTCATCTTTTTCATCAGTGAATGTAACTGGTTAAGTTGTAATCACATAACCTAAGTGTGACTATGATCACATGATAAGAAGTGGTTGTGTATTGGGAGAGATTTTGGTCTGGTGTTCACACACAGCTGTCCTTGTCTCACTGATGCTGTAAATTTCCCCACAGCTGCCACATGTGATGTCATGATGATGGCAGACACCTCTCCAGGGGGAGTCCTGTCTTTAGGGTGTGCCAACAGAGATCCTGTTGTGTGCTGATACAAACTGATTCTGTACAATAGATAGACAAGAGAGAGGTAACATTATCTCTGCAATGGATGTGGGGAGTACAAAATGAGTAATGAGCGATAGAGCCACAATAGCCACATTTATGGGGAATACACCTGGTTGAAATAAACTGCAATTTATCAATTACAAAAAGTTCTGATGGCCCAGCCCCTGGAGGTTCATGGTGGAACAGCACTTTCCTTTTATTTTTCACCCCTCTGTATTATAGTTTTTAAAAACTTGGACTAAGGGGGCAGCAGATAAATGTTTGTTCAGTTAGTTGCTGACCCACTAAGGTCTATGTCTAAACAGAACAGAATCCAGACATGGCAACACACACACCTCCTTCCCCTTTGATTTTCTAACTTCAAAATAAACACAAACCCTGTCTGCAGCACACAGAGGTCACATCTCTCATGGTCATTAATGCAGGTTGGTCTGATATGGTTCCAAACTGGGTTTATACATAGAATCCATTGTAGTATGACAACTTACACTCAAATGAAACTTTCCGTGTCTGTGTAGCCATGTCAGACACTGAATATAATATGAAGACCAGGTTGCTGTTGGAGTCCATTTTACATATTTGTTTTCACCCCTTATCTACACGAGCTACGTGGTGAGAGCAGCACAGAGTTCACAGCCCAATACATAATCTTGTAGCTCTGCGTGTAAGTGGAGAAAAAAAAAGATCTGAAGCCTAAAAACTGTCCCACCCCCAAATGGTGTAGGCAGCAGTGGTTAAAATGGAAGCATATCTGCTCTGTTCAAGGATAGATTAAGAGAACTGTATGCCTAATGTTATTACGACAAAATTGCTTCACAGCCCAGAACCATTTCAGGTGCTTTGGTTCTGTCAGACAGACAAAACTGAATGAGCTCTGCAAATATCGTGGCTGTCTGCTTTTAGATTTAGAGATGTATGCAGAGTTTACATTTTTGCCTTGTGGTGGAGCTGCAGGCAAGATTCTGGGTGAACCAAGATATTAGGTCTCATTCAAGCAAATTACTTTTTGAGGAACTTCTTGTTGCAGAAATATTGACCTGACAGTGGTGCTACCTGTAAGGTCAGAGGATAATCAAAATAATTAGGGGACAGTTAACGTCAAGACCAAATTTCATGGTAATCAAGCCTGTAGTCATCTAGATAACCTGCTCTGGACCAAAGTTTTGAGCACATTGACAGACTGACCGACACTGCCATACCAGGCCTCTGGTGGAGCAAAGAGTAGTAATCACTGAGAGGCATCCTTGCTCTGTGTGCTGTTTGCATGATCTCTCGTTGTGTACCTGAACTGAGCATGTGTCTTGAGTCCTGTAGCAGTAGTTGTAGTACTGAGTGTCTCTTCTTGTCTGTTGCTCTTTCTGCTGTCTCCCTGCTGCAGAAAAGGCCGGTGGGAGGAGTCAAACCCTGCCCAAGCCACTCCCTCAGAGTCAAGCTCCACCCCCTCTGCCTCAACCCCCTTTTCCTCTTCGTCTGAGAATATCACCTCTTCTACCACCACCACTGTCACCTCTCCCTCTGTCCCATCTACTGACACATCCTTTACATCCACTGATGTTCCACCCCTCTCTACATCCTCCACTCCCCCCGCCCCCTCTTCTGTCACCACCACCACCACCACACTTCCCACCAAAAACATCAAGAAAAAGTTTGGCGACTTCTTTGCCTTCAAGAGGGCTCGAGCCGGCCGAGCACCCAAGGCAGGAGGGGGAGAGGGAGGAGGAGGAGAGGGGGTGAAGGTCAAAAGGACCTCCATTGCAGACCTTATTCGACCCCTCCGTGAGGCCAAAGAAAGGGAGAGAGAGAGGGAGAGGGACAAGGAGAGAGAGAAGGAGAGAGGGGCAAGGTCAGTGGAGGATGCTAACATTTCTAATGATGCCGCCACCACAGAAGGAACCGTTGCCACCGGCCACCGTCTTGCAGGCGATGCGAGGGAAGTGATGGCGCCTGCCAATACATTAACCATGACAACGCCTCCCAGTGAGACCGCTCCCTCTTACCCCACCATCGCCACAAGCCCTGACCTCATTACTGCTACGCTTTCCAACCTGGAAGAAAAGGTGGTTCGCACCCCCAGTCCAGTGGTCACTTCCCCCCTAACTGAGCAGGAGAGGAGCAGTGTGCTGATGAAGGAGATGAAGTTGGGGGGGACTCCTTATGGAGAGAGGAGACTGAAGGTGACCAAAAGGTCACTGAGAGAAGGCAAGAGCCAGAGTCTCATACTGCTGACCGGACTGGAGCCTGAAGACAAGGATAACTCACAGAGCAAGGTCAGTCTGAAACTACACTGAATACACACAGTCACATTATCTGTGGGGGGAGGGGACGAATGGATGAAACACCAACAAACAGAAAACTGAATTCTTAAACACCACAAGACTTTATAATCAGGCTTGTATTAGAGACAGGCCTTTATTTATATGCTCCAGTTTTATATGTATTTTTTAGCATATGTTAGTACGACCTCTTCCTGCTCTCTGATTAGCCCATGAGTTGTTGATTCTGATAATGTAACCTCAACACTTCCTCCATGTTTGCTTATTGTCATAGTGACTTTACTCAACTTCACTAATACCACCAGCAGAACAACACAGTCATGCTTGCTCCTCTCAACAGAAATACAATTGTCACAGACTAATTCATTGCAGTTGCTCGTTGCTTTGCTATTTTTTCATACCATTAATGAAATTCAACACCTCCAGCTCATTATTTTAGCTGATGAGAGCTTTTCTCGTGGTGCAGCCTGACCAAAGTTTCTGTGCCAAAAGGGGAAAGACACATTCACTTCCAGTTTTAAACTGACTCCCCTCCTTTGCTTGTGTTCAGATAGTTCAAGGAGCTCTCCAGTGTCCAGTCAGTTTGAGAGAGGGGATGGGACTAACCCCTCATTCAGGAAATCTCATTATACTGCAATAATACAAGCAGCATGGAAGCGGGGGTTATTGCTAATTGTCTGTAGTGAGCACATTGACAGTGATAGAGATTAACGTCAATAAAGTATTTGATAATGCTAGCCAGGATGCTAGCTATACTAGCTCCTGCAGTTACCTTACCCACAATATTTCCTGTCCCCACTGCTTTTAGCTACACCACAGTAAGTTTTGCATTTGTCTGTAGCTTCAGGTCTGTTTGGATGTGTACAGACTGACATCCTCCTGACTCTCCTGTTAGCGTTGTTGTAGCATAGTTTTTGCCCACTGTCAACCTGTGCAGACGTCTAATCCTCCAAACTACCTAAAAGCACATTAGGGGGTGAGCGGGGCCATAAAACTCAGAGCAGCAGAGTAGGATGAGGATGATATGACTCTTATTGTGGAAATGTGCATTATACTGATTATTTATTTGTCTATTTCAAGAAAGTTATTCCTGGCTGTGCTGATGAAATCATTGTTTTATTTAATAATATTGGTTATTATTGATTAAATGCCCTTGTCAGTGCCAATATATGATACTTTTTTTAATTATTATTTTTTTAGTATTATGAGTGTACAGCCATTTTAGAACCCAGCCCTACTATAGTCAAATGATACATGAAACACATTCAGAAACCAATGTTTTGGAATTCATATGAATGTAAAGTGTCATTAGTACAATTCATTAATAGTAAAAGGGTTACAACATGGAAACCACTGTGCTAGTCTAGACTGAGTATTGAACAGGCTCCTAATCAGATTCTTGCACAAATTGATAGAGTTGGGAGATAAGAGATGTAACAGGAGCTAAGAACTTATCTGTAAATGAATGTGAGTGCATCTGTCAGCAGAAGCTCAAACTGTGGCTGCTGGAGACGTTTAGAATCCTGGCAGCAGTGAAGAGTGTTGCAGGTCCTTTAACAGGACTGCACAGCATCTGTCAGCTCCAACGTTTCTCTGTTCGATTTATATGACGTTGATATTTCCATCTGTTTGGTTTACATTTATGATATTATTGTAGCCAAATGATGGTGTTTAAATTTTGCGCTGAAATTCACACAAATTCTCATTTATTTAACATAAATATATCAGGAACACCACTACAGCTACAGTGTGTGTGTGTGTGTGTGTTTACATTTAATTTTCTGAATGTTCGTGCACTGTCTTCCAGAAACATGCATCTGAGAGCACACCTAGCTTTGAACAGAGGCTCCAGGTGATGCTGCACAGAATGGGCGTGGCCAAAACTCCTCCTGCCGACACCAAGACGAGTCAGGTAGGATGGGTGTGAGTGTCTGTACACACACCCCACTGGCTGCTTTTACCAGGATTAGACCATGCTAGTTTGAGTTTTTTCTTAGATACAAATAATTCAAAAAGTGTTGCTTGTGTTTATTTTTATTTTTCTAAAATATGTGTGTTACCTAAAAAGTAAGAGGTTAAATCACATCATAAGGATGTGATGTAACCTCCTATTACTGAGAGACAAATACGTGTCCTGAATATGTGCTATGTGTACGTTAAATAACTGACAAGTTATTAGGGTGTTTGGCCAGTTCTCAATGAACTGAGGTTGTGTACATTTAACAACAGGGGTGACACTGTAATGTACACACATTATGTGCAGCATGTGCTGCAGCTCACGTTGTGGTAGAAATTAAAACTAGTGCGTGCTGTCCCAAAGACACATATATTTGGTTCAAAAAATTTACTTGAACAAGGAAACAAAGGTGAAGTTAGTACTCAAACTGTCTGTTGTAAACATCCATCACAGTTTAGAGATTAACTTTGCGTTTCAACTTTGACTACTTTACTTGCTGCAGCTGTGTGAGCCCAGTTTTTCTGTGTAATGAGAGATTATCACCAACATCTGAAGTGCACTCACTTTCAGTTTATATAATCTGAATAAACTGTTTCCAACCTGTCTGATTATCTGACTAGTGGTGATTTCACCATGTTCCCAGATCCCAGCAATTAGCTTGGTGAGTACAATGGTATCATATCTGACAGGAAGGACGGACTAAACAACACACATTAGATCCAAGTTGTAATAAACCAGAATGATCCTTTAATCTGTCCTTTGTAGTAAATTACTTTTTGTTCTGTTCATCAAATGTTGTGGTAGTTTAATATTGTCCAATGTGTTTGTTGTAGAATAAAGATGAGGAGCTGAGAAAGGCCAACTCTGAAGGTAAGTGTGTGTGTGTTTTTGTATATGGTGTTTTCATCATAAACACATCAGTCATTTAATGTCATGTATTTTATACCCCTCTCCATACCTGGACCGACAGTACCTTTGTGTTTTAGGCTAACACTTTGGATTTGTCTATTTTCTTTTTCTTCAGTAATTACACTCCAAAAGTTTAAAAGTATGGGATTGTATTTATCTCAAAAAGTTAAACTGAACTGTATAATCCACATATGTGTTTTGTATCATACAAAAATCCAGCTCTGCATTCTGTTTTCAAACTAAAGATTGATGCAATGGTGAAAGATAAAATTACTTAAATTTGGTCTTCTTCACATTCTTTCTATCTTGAGTTATCATCACCAGATTCTGTTCAGAGGCCTACCACCTACAGCTGTGAGACTTAATTAGAATGACTTCAGCTGAGCCCAGTGTTTATATTCAATTCATTACATGCACGGTTTAGATTAAACTTGCCTCTCAGCTGTATAACATTCTGTCCCTCAGGTGCTATCCTGGACAAACCTGAACCTCCGCCCACATACATGAAGCCCAGAACCATGTCCACTTCATCAGGTATCAGTGTTATCTACAACCATTTCTAAATCAAAATAATGACAGTAGTCCCATGTGCAGAGCCAAACCATGGTGAGTTGATCCTACTAACAAGTAGGTAGGGGTGTGTGTGTGTGTGTGCGTGTGTGTGTGTGTGTGTGTGTGTGTGCGTGCGTGCGTGCGTGTGCGTGCATCCAAAGCCTGATATTTCTTATTCCTATGTGCCATAGAGCTCCATTGTTGTCCAAAAGTGATTAAAAAACACATCAATGAACCACACTGTAGCACAGGGTGACATGTTACTTCATTATCACAAAAATACACACTGTAGTTTATTTTGACTCAATTCCACATACACTGTCCTACTGCTGCAAATACTTACTATAGCACCAAATGTGGATTAATCCACCATTGAAAATAGTCCTCAACAAATGCACTGTTTCCCCCGTCTGTTAAACACTACAGTGGCCACCTGTATTAAAATTACTGAGCCTTTTAAACAATGAAACTAAAAATGGTTGAGGTGTTTTTCAGTTTTCAGTAGGAACCAGTGGGCTTGGAGCTGAGAGCCAGAGACAGAATAGGGACATCAGAGAGTACTGGGAGACAGACTGACACATTGTTGGTACTGGTCTTTTCATGGGATTTGTTGACAATATGACAAGAGTTATTCTGTAAGTCTTAAGACGTTCAGGGGTAAAAACCATTAGTATTCTATTAGCAATAATGCTTCAACCTGTCTGCATGGTTACCATAAAAGATGTATGACAGTAAAACATAAAGAGCACATATTCAGGATACGTATGTGTGTACAGCATTACAATGCACAATGGATAAGCCACATAACTTCATAATCCTACGTTTTCATGTTTGTTTGTTTTTAGTCACTGTAATATACAATACATTGTTGCCTTAGAATTACTAGAAGCAACGCAAGTGCAACATAGGAAAGAGAGAATGACATCATCAACATGGCCCCTGGCCTGAGCTGTGTGACGTTGCAGTCTGTTGTGTAGCACAGCCTTCCTGATGTCTCCAGGCTTGTGATGAGAAACTACATGAGGGTCTCTACTGCAGTGCCATGGTTTTGTATTCTGCATCTGCCTGAACATCTGTCCAACCCGGATTCACTGATTGGATCAACCTGCGTCACTCACAGAGTAGCTACAAGTCACTTGCTGTATCTCTCACCCTCTGTTTCCAGCAGACCCGAGGCATCCTATTAGAGCACTGGACCCCATTCGACCAGACCCTCCCCTTCACCCGAAACCCGCCCTCCCTGAGCGCCCCATTGGCCCCCTGCCACCCAAACCTGCCATTGCAGCCAAACCTCCCCTGCCCACCCCAGCTGCTCCTGCGGGGGGAGGAGTTCATGCATCCTCTGCTCCTCCATCCAGCAGCTCAGCAGAAAGAGTCCAGCTCAGAGCACACACACATGATGGCAGGCCAGGGGAGAGTACAGCACAGGTACCACAGCATTCCCATTCCCTTTGCTGCTGGGAAAATAATCAAAATTAAAAATTAAAAAAAAATAATATTTGTTTTAAAAGAATAGCGCCATGGAGAAGAACATTTCAAAGATCATGAATATGTAAGAATGTAATGTAACAAAAAAATCTGTGATTAATTATTTACAGTATGATTATGCAGCTCTCAGTAATATGATATACAGAGGAACTGCTACACAATAACTTCAGGGTCTTGTGGGAGAAACAATAAATGTGTCTGTTTCCTCAAACTTTTTGTCTTGAAATGATCAAATATAATTAAATAGACATAGTTGCCAGTATTAGGTACACCTCGGAGCTGATTCTGACATTTTTCCAAATCATTTATATCATGGATAGTAGATTAAATGTCATACACAACACAATGCAACAAAAACTACAGCTGTCATTTTAGCTAACTGGAGTTAATAAATAACATTATTTAATATCGCCATTCATTGGTACAATTATTCTGTGTCATATTGTTTACATCACACCCCACTGAGAACCTCCTGATTTTCATCCCTAGAATGGAAGCCGGGAGGGTCCCCAGGGTGCAACCTCAGCTCTGTCCCCCAGGAAAGAGTTGCTTCCTCCAGCCCCTTCTCCATGGAGGGGTCCCAGTGCACAGGATCGCTCTGAGAAAGCACAATCAGTGACAGACGGTACGTCTTACTGATCTCATTAAAATCAAATATTTCCTCCAAATTAGGTTTGGCTGACATATTATTCAGAGGTTATGAGCTTTTATGAGAATCAGGTGTGGTCCAGTCAGTGTGGTGTGTTTATAGAGGGAGGATCTGAGTGAGACAGCTGTGGGGGCAGCATGGTGGTCTGTACTCTCCCCATGCTAACAGCCCCACTCATTTAATATCTCTGGGGCATTATTGCCAAGATATAACATGACAGTCATCAACGTCACATATACTAAAGGTGTGAAATATTGTGAAACCACTGAAGAAGAGACGACATTGTAGAGACAGATAACATTTGGGGCGACCCAGTGGCCGAATGGTTAGGGCCCATACCATATGGATGCAAGCCCTGAGCAGCTGGTCCCTGGCTCAACTCCCAGCTGGGCAGACCCTTTGCTGCATGTCTCTCCCCTGCTCTTTCCCCAGTTTCCTGTCTCTCTCCACTGTCACTATCTAATAAAGCCCCCAAAAATAATAATAAAAAAATAGATAACATTTACAGATTTGTTTCAACAATGTTACAATATAGTCTATATGTATATAAATGTGTGTGTGTGCGCATTTGCATACTTTCAGAGAGTCTTCCTAAGCCACGCCAACACATGAAGCCCCTTCCACAACGCAGAGCTGTGTCCGTCCATGAGGACGCTCTGGCCATGACACAAGGTGAGGCTTTGCTAGTGTTCGATGAAGACATGAAATATAAGGAATTTAAAAACAACGTGAGAATGATTAAATTAAACCACAAGTGTTTGAAAGGTTTACAAAGTCATCATAAATTACTCATAAGATCCTACAACATGACATTGTGTGGGCTGATGATGGGCCAACGTTCAGCTTTAACTTTCACATGATGATCAGGAGCAGTAATATGCAGTTTTGTTGTGTCACAGAGTTCTTGCAGGAGACGAATGGTAATGTATTCCTAATAGAGGAGCATCCATCCATCCATCCATTATCTATACCGCCTATCCTTAAGGGCTGGGGGGGCTGGAGCCTATCACAGCTGACACTGGGCGAGGGGCAGGGTACACCCTGTATGGATCACCAGTCCATCGCAGGCCTGACATATATAGACAAACAACCACTCAAACTCACATTCACACCTAATTTAGAGTCACTAATTAACCTGCATGTCTTTGGACTGTGGGAGGAAGCCGGAGTACCTGGAGAGAACCCACACAGGCACAGGGAGAACATGTAAACTCCACACAGAAAGGCCCTGGGTGAACTGTAGCTCAAACTCAGAACCTTCTTGCTGTGAGGCGACAGCACCTACCACTGCACCACTGTGCCGCCTTAGCAGAGGAACATCTGAAAAATAATTTTGTGGGAATGAGTTGCCTAAAAGACATTTTTCATGTAGCTAGTAACAGCTAATTCAGCATAGAAAAGGTTCTGTCCTTCTTTTTCCCAGTTTATCACTGCATCTCCACCTGCTGCTGTTTGATTATTAGCTGATTCAACTTTTGTTAATATATAAATACTGATTAACGCAGCTTTAAATATTCAAACCACAAGGAGGAGCAATTCTTCTTGTGCACTGTGTCCAGGGCATCATGACATTTTAACATACTCAAGGTACAAGTGTGTTTTAATCCAAAATCCATACTGATTGTTTTTTATGTCCATGCATTATGTGTTTATGTATGTTGTATCTGTATGCAGCTGTATCCAGCTCTTTAGTCAAAGACAAATATCTTGTAATGTATGGTTGCCATTTAGAGTTTGTTTCCACACACAATGAAAATGTAAGATTAACTCTTGGTCTCTAATAATTCTGAAGCCTCTCTGTCTCTGTCTCCATCTCTCTCAGAGCTGAAGGCAGTGTTACAGCGGTCGCCCATCCGTTTCCGTGAAAACAGGGGGGACCTGCCCACCTGCACCGAGGATCCATCCAGTGGGGAGGAAGCACAAAGAGCTCTGGACGGTGAGAGAGGTGTTTGTCAGTCATGCTCATAACTTCCTTTTGTTTTTCATTTTTCTAAAAATATTCTTCCATTGGTCTCAATCTCTTTCATTCACCCAGCCAGAGACACAGGTAAAGAGACAACTGAAGAGAAGAAGGACACTGTCCAGAAGGAAGAGCTGAAGGCAGGGAAAGGAAGGATGGGCTGTGGAGGAACTGCAGCTGGAGCCAAGCACCCCTCTCCAGGAGAGCAAGGGGCCCCAGGCTTAGGTTGTCCTTCCTCCACAACTCAGACCCAACAAGCAGCATCAGTGTCCCGACTCTTCAGTCCAGCTGCAGCCCTTGACAAAGCTTCATCCACCCTGGAGAGGCCTCCAGCACTATCCCAAACCCTGGAAAAGCCTCCTGTAACCCCCACATCCCAGAAAAGGAGCCCCAGCACAACTCTAGAAAAACTGCTTGTGTCCCCACCACCCCAAGACAAGACTCCCTGCACAATCCCAGCTGCATCTGAGTCCCCAGAAAACCCCCAAGTGAGTCCTCTATCCCACAAGAAGAAGAGCCCCGGCATAGTGCCAGCCACAATGGATCCAAGAAACAGCACACAGGAGAGAGGAGAGGTGATCTCTAAACAGCACACAGTGAAGGCAGAGCCAGCAGACCAAAGAACTGAGCCCCCTCTGTCTGAATAACACACAGAGACTGGCTTACCTGAGGAGAAAAAGACACACCTGGGAGAGAGAGGAGGGAGGGGTCTGTGACATCACCGAGATCAGGAACTGGGAGGGTACTGAGGGTTACCTGAGTTGTACCCTTCTGTGGAAAACAGCTGCTGTGTCCCATGTCAGGGGTGTTCTCTTTGAAAGTCGAAAAAATGAATATTACTTAGTACACACGGTTGGTGCTAGCTTACAGCTAACAACTCTGCAGGTGACAGACTGCATAAACCATGAAGTGGTTTGATAATGAGCCCAGAACAACAAAAGTTTTGAAAGTTCCAAGACAACTTAACAATCTTCAATTGCTGACAACTTGTTTTACTACTGCATGAGTTGATAAGGAGTGGCCAATCATGGCATCTGGTTTGGTTTGGTTTGTGTGAGGCTTCCAGATTCATCCAATTTTGACAGCTGGGTTGTTTTTGCAGTCTGTGCTTATTTACCCCAAACAACAAATATACAGAGGTTGGCTGTAGCTAGTTAGCAACATACACACCAACCGTGCATATTCAGAGTTTGTCTGTTTGTGTCGACAACTCATCCTCTGACTGATGTCAATAACGGACTAATTTGTGTTATTTTGCTCCACTCACTATTTTCTCATCTGCGTACACTGACAAAATGAAGTCATAAAGCTGCAGGATAAACAGGGATTTTTCACTCAAGTTGATACGTTTAACTTGTTTAACTCTCAGCCTCAATTTACACCACCCAGGGCAAATCTACATCCACTTGCATCTTTGCATTGAGTAATATGCAACTGTGCCAGCTCTAACATTCACTCTGCATTCAGTCCTCACACATCTCTAAGACTCGGTGTGAGTGGAGTCCTTCCAAGGCAGACAGGGAGTCTGAAATGGGACACAGCTAGCATCAGCTAGAAGAGTGAAACGGTAAGAGCATCATCTGGGTGGATGTGAAAACTTTATTGTATGCTCTCCACAAAAGGATGGCACATTTAAGAACACATTTGTGTGTGTAGTTCATCATGTTAGCTTTCATCACATCATAACAAATACACATTTATATCACCTGCTTACTTCCATAGATGTGATCATTATAATTCCATAGCTCCATGATGTAATTTATGTCTTTTCACTTTGCCTTATAATTTTATTTTATTTTTTTCAATTCCAGGAGATGTTTCAGGAAAAAAGTTTTCTTCAACTACTGTTTCACTGTAACTTACATTCAAATGATTAATCTACAGTAAGGCACAGTATGGTCCCATTCATTTTTAATTGGTAAATGTTTAAATTGTAATGAGTCAAAATTTTGGTTGCATGATGTTTTACTTTTAATTCCCTCTCTGCTTATTTTTTGTCATTAGCCTGAATTCAGATTGAGCTGCCATTTGGTATTCAGTCTCACACTGGCTGTTATTAGCTGTTTGGGAGGGAGGATTTTTTTGCTCCAAACCAATCACTGTGACATCATCCACTCACTGTCATTTTCAGTCAAAACAGAAGCTGAGTTATATAATGTCAATCAAAGTCATCTGTTTTGCAACATGTCAAGTGTGTTCATTCAACTATTTACTGTTACTATTGAGGTCCTGCAGTTTACATCGCAGTCTCTAACAGTTACCACACTGGCAGGCAGAAAATAAGCCTTTTGTCCTGCTAGCATAAATATGCATTACTGACTGCTGAGGTAACTAGTTTCCCATGAGATAAAACCAGTACCAAAGTGCAGTACCAAACCCATAGTTAATCTTTGAATTCCTTTTAATAAACGTCAGTGAGATTTATGGAAATCTGCAGAGAAAAGTGCTGTGTTCAGGGAGATAACAGAAAGTTACTATGGTCCATCACTGGTTTAAAGCTGAAACCTCGCAGCGTTCACAAGGCTTTGTCATGATCATTGTTTATACAGTGAGTTAGTATTTAAGGGTTATCATACTCACAACAGTCTTCACTGATCCATATATGATTATAACTATGCCATAAATGATATTGTACTGGCATTTTTGTAACTTACGTTATGCAGTCATATACAAGGAGCAGACCCATCAGCAGCGCTCATTTTTTTCATAATGTAGTAGTTATTTCTTTTTTTCATTACTTTGGCAGTGTCTTCACCAGGTCACTATATCCAGCTGTCACCAGCATGGATGCATTTTACTATTTTGTTTGGCATACATACAAGGCAGTAATTCCCACTTGGTCCATTGCTTAACCCTTTCAGTATGGTGCACAGTGCTCAATGATAACATCGCTGCAGGACCTTAGTAGTTCACAGTGAGTATTCAGTATACAGTGAGCAATGTCGCTGTCAACTCCAACCTCTGTTTGTTTGACTTTAACCTCCGTTAAGACCATCAAGGAGGAAAACAACATTATGCTTTGAATTCCATTTCCTCACGAACTAGATGGACCAGCCAATAAATTCAAAACCAACAGGTGAAAGAGTGATAATACCTTGCTTTTCAAGAAACACCTCCAGTGCAGTGTATTCATTTTAGGGCAATCCATTTACAGCAGATTCAGTAGCTGTGTCGCTCATCATCCTCATTTGTCACCATATGTGTTCAGATTCTGTCTCTTTGACAGCTTGATTATGCCAACTGAAGTTCTGCTCACAAAGGCTTTGACTGGAAACATCCACTCAGAAGCACAGCAGCAGACCTTTGAATCACTCAGTGAAGTGGGTGGCAACTTGGAGGTCTGAAGCCAGGCTTAAATTAATCTACATAAAACATAAGCTTTTGTGTGGCTCCCAACATCTTGTAAAAACATGTACAATTCAAGAAATGAACTCAATTTTCTGGTTATTTTGATTTTGATTATACTGACCATGATTTCAAATCCATTTCATTTACACTATTTATTACAAGTCCCATCATCATATCAGAGTATTGATTTTGCCTTGTTAATATGTTTTCACATTAAGCCTTTTAGAGCCTTCAGATTTACACATGGGACACTAAAACTCTGCATGTTTCTGCATATTTCTGTGAAATCCCACCAGAATGTGACATTCAGTTAATGTCACATATCAAATTCAGGTTCAGTCATTCCATTAGACAACCATATACACTGATCTGCCACATTAATTAAACCGCATAAAAACCAGTTACCTGTTTAGTATATATCTATATATACCGTGTGTGTGTGTGTGTGTGTGTGTGTGTGTGTGTGTGTGTGTATGTATATATATATATATATATATATATACACACACATACAGGAGGACCAATATACAGTATGATCAGATATTGTGTGAGATAACAACACGAGTGTATTCAGTCTATCAAACTCTCAGGGTGGTAGTGAAGAGTGGTGTGTGTTTTGTGAGAGCAGACCTCAGTTCAGCTCCCTCTGCTGTCAGCGACCTGAGCCTCCGTCTCATCCTGGGGTAGAGTTTATTTTCTACCGTCATGTTTATTTGCCTTGCACGCACAGAATATGTACAAAAATACATAAAGCAAACAAAAACAAAGTTATGAACAGAGTGTAAATCCATACCTATACTTGTTAATAATTATTAAAGAGTTGATTGAGTTGTGTCATAAATTTGTACTCTCTTGTTTAATGTCTTCTCTCTCTATTTAGGAGTCTTGTAAAGTTCCTGTAATTCTTACATAAAGCTTGGAGACTCTGGTAAGAAAAAGCCTTCAATACGATCAGAGGACGTGAAGGTTGGACAGTTTTTTACCTGAAATCCTCACGATTTAGCTTCCACCTCTGTGTTTTGTGCAGCATTTTTGCACAAGACTCAGTAAGCAAAGGTTGTGGTTCCTTACATTTACATAGATACATAATATATATAACATATAATACTCAAGTAATTACTGAGTTTTTATTGGCAATTCACAATTAGTCCCTTGATATCAAACCAGAAACAGCAGGATTCTCAAAATATCATTTAATCGTATTCAGAGCACAGTTCATTCATCCGTATGTCATATTCAATTACACTAGATGCTAACCAGCTAACTTGTAAGCATATGATACATATGTTTTTTATGTTCCCTCAAACATTAAAATGCCTCATTTACATAAGAGATGCCACAGAGAGCTGATATCAAAAATATGAACATCGTTAATACATTAATCAATAATCATTCTTACCATAATTATCTTTATCAATTGTCTTTCTATATTTGTTCTTCAATTGTCCTTTGTTTCTGATCTGTATTTTGTGTATGTCGTTGTAGAGTGTTGCCCAGAACATCATGATGAAAGAAAACAGAACTTAAACAACAACAGAACTCACCACAGCAAACAGAATGTAGGAAATGAGGCTGTGGAAATATGTGAAATAAAGTATAGCACAGTTTAAGGGATACTGCAGTAATCATACATGAATTATCTCTTTGTTTTTAGATCTCTGTCTCAGGCTATGACGCAGAGTTAGGGAGAGGTTAGGTGGTTTCAGATTATTCTGTGGTGTAATAAAAGTAGGCCTTATTCTGTTTTGAAAGGTGCAAAGAACTAAAGATATTTTTATTGATCCACAACACCAAATGACCATGTTGAAATGGTGTGTTGGGGAGTTCCTGGGTTTGTTGCTTAATATCTGAGCAAGGTGCTGAGATTAGTGGCTTTATGCTTTATTCCAAATCCCTATAAATCATGTTTGCTCTGCTTGGAGTGAGGCTGAAGGATGGCATTGTCATGTCAAGTCAGTTTGATCCGCAGCCAGATGATCTTGAAAACTGCTGACCAGACTTTTTTGATAAAATAATTATAAGTGTGTCATTTTCTGGAGCTTTCATGCTGTCATGTGGTGAGCTTCATCAGTGGACAGAGTTTCATATGAAACTAAACCGACTTCAAGACAACAGACTTCATGACAGCTCAGCAAGCTCTATCTGCTGATGAACACAAACTACTGTTTGACATAATAAACTACTCCAGGGTTGTCAATGCTATTTTGGTCAAGTATGAACTTTAATGAGAAGGCACAAAACTATTACCTCCTGAAAACTGACCAGCACCAACTAAAGAAAATAACTAATCTCTCAGTCATCCATCCAGAGGTGCATTGTTTTTTCACAGTGCTGATAAATGTGGATTTTAGACGTAGTCGTCCAGATGAGGGGCAGGGATGACGGAACTGTAGTGAAAGGACTGAGGCAATCTAATAAAAGGATGAAAAGTTGAAAAAGTAAAGGTATGCAAACTGAGACAGTGCTGAGCTGGGGGAAGTCAGAATGGGACAGTTTGCAGAGGAGCTGTATAGGAGAGTCTCAGAGAAACAGAAAATTGCTCTGAGGTTAGCAGTTGTAAATTCTCATATCTGTCCTCATATTCTTTCTTTGTATATTTTGCAAACATCCCAGTACACAATTTTTTTTTGTATTTTGAAATAGCTTGTTTTCATTCACAGTATCAGTGTCACAGAATGTTCTACAACTGCTCAGTGTCCACACATGATGATTTCCTCTTTTTTATTCTTAATTATGCTCTATTTCTTCCCTCCTATCTCCCACTGGGATCATTAAAGTTCATTTTTTTTCATCTGTTGTGTCAAAGAGCAGTAAGGCAGCTCCCAGCTGGTGGATCAGAATTGGGCTCATGTGCTGTGGAGGGGAACTGTTAAATACAGTGGGATGATAATTAAAGAGTACTGCAGGTGTAGGATACAAAATCTAGTCCATACATACTGGTCAAATCTTACACTTGATATTTTAGAGCAACAAAACCACCCTAAACAACATTATTTTAGCCTGAAATTTTGTGACTTTTCCTTAAAAAAATACTTTAATTTATCTATTAATTTCATGTATTTTGACATAGAACATGTTCTGGGTAAAATTTGATCCTCATTCAAAGGGATTAAGGTGTTAAATCAAGGTAAAGGGTGGTGTTGGGGAATCTTGAAACAATGTGAAACATTGACACTTCTGAGTCTGTTGTGCTATAGCTGGTTTTGCAATATTCTTTTTTTCCACGTCAACCTCTTTCTGCACTGCTGCTGTGATTAGCTCCTCTTTTTGGAGCCATCTAAACAGCATATCCTCAATCCCTGCAAAGGACTCTTTGGAATCAGAGGCCATGCTAGAGTACTGAGACAACCATGCTTTTGAAATGTTCTGCAAAAATCACCAGTGAGTTGACTTTCTATCACCAAGCGCAATGAACAAATTAACAATATAACATATATACACTCATCTTTCTTTTGCCCATTTACCAATTAACTGTTCCTGCAGTCATAAAGGGCTGAGTCAACTGGGTGTTCTCACTGAGCTTTGTCTACTTGCCAGAGGAAAACTTGTGACAATAGGTTTGTTCTTTCTTGCTCTTATGCAACCTGGAGGATGGAGTGTGGAGCTACAAGGCATCTGCAGGTGTTGTTTCTGTGTTCAGCAGTTTTTCTGGCCAGTTTTGAAATTATTTGATCTGTTATCTTTCTTTCTTTTTTTTAAATGCTGTTTGTTGTTTTTGGACTTGCCATCATGTTGCTTATAATGTGGTTGCGTTCTGTATTTTCTGATGTGTTCCTGCATTTTCTGTTTTGTTGATGAGTAAAGTTTTTATTGTGTTCTGTACAATGCTCTCCACCCCAGGGCCACTATAGATGTGAGCCCAGAGGACACCACCAAGTCCCACAATACAGTCTGTGACAGTCCACAATTAAAACTGTATTATCCACTTACTTGGAAGGGGAAACCATGTGAAAGTGGCACAAATCCTCTATATGCGACCTGGTTTGTGGCATCAAAAATAAGACAAGACAATTCTGTCATTTAAACACACTTAATGTATATTACAGTCCATTATAGCAGGCAACTATACAATAACAATATAAAGGAGAATACATTTAATATATAGTGTGCGTCATATTACAGACTCTCTCTTTGCATAAGAATATTTCATCTTCAGTCTAAAATTATAATTTATCTGTCAGCAGTTTCACATTTCACTTCTAAAAATAAACCTCTGAAGGGCTTTATGAAAAACAACAGGCATCTAAAATTCATTGTTTTGTTTTTTTCTTTCAGAAATACAGTTGATTCCATCGTCACAAACTGAACATCTCTTTGGCTAACTTTCACACAATCTCTTCTGCTCTCATGAAAAAGAAGAAAATGACACGTCTTCATCTGATCACGAAAAGCTCCAACCCTGTGTAAAAATGTACAGAGTTTCATTTCAAACAAAGATTTCCCACTGTGAACACAGAACTGTTGACAGTGAGGTCTGTGGATTATCCTGAGTAACACTGACTGGGATGTTGTTTGTGAAAAGTCATGGGACTGTTAAGTTTTTTAAATGTCATTTTCAAGACTTTACTTATTGCAAACCAAATTACATTCACCTTTGTGCTTTGAGGTGGTGGCAGAAGTCTCATTAGTGAGGACCTCAGAACCTCAACAAATCAAATCAAGACTATTAGAATAACATGCTGTCAGTGGTTTGGGTCTCAGGTAGGAGGTGCCGGGTGAACCCAGCTAGTTGTTGTGTTTGTAGTTTGTGTTTTGCAGTCTGCATGCTATCATTTCACACTGTGACTGTTTGATCATTAGCATGTTGGTCACAAAGGCCCATTCAAATAAATAACCCTGAACCATACAAACACGCCGCACTTGTGTGTGTTGGAGGTTCAGGTTTTGTGTCAGAGAGGTGCTGATTTATTTTGGAGCCAGGAATGGTCAACACAATGGCCACAGCACTCAGTACAATGTATTCAGAAAATATTCAGACCCCTCTACTTTTTTCACATTTTGTCATGTTTCAGCCTTATGCTAAAGGAACATTTTAAAAAACAACAACAACAACAATTTTGTCCTCTCATCAGTCTACACTCTATAAACTATAATGACAAAGCAAAAACAGAATTTTAGAAATTGGAACTTGGAACTGTGGAGCTCAGAGAGAGTGACATCAGGTTCTTAGTCAGCTCTGTTACCAAGGCCCTTCTCTCCTAATTGCTTTGTTTGGCTGGACGACCAGCTCTAGGAAGAGTCCTAGTTGTTACACACGTCTTCCATGTAAGAATCAAAGAGCCCACTGTGCTCTTAGGAACCTTCAATGCAGCAGAGTTTTTTGTAGCCTTCCCCAGATCTGTGCCTCGACACAACCCTGTCTCTGAGCTCTGAAGGCAGTTCCTTTGACCTCATGGCTTGGTTTTGGCTCTGATATGTATTGTCAGCTGTGTGTGTTATATAGACAGGTGTGTGCCTTTCCAAATTCAATCAATTGAATTTAACACAGCTGGACTCCAACCAAGGTGTAGAAACATCTCATAGATAATGAAGAGAAATGGGATGAACCTGAGCTAAATTTCAAGTGTCACAGCAAAGGGTCTGAATACTAATGTCAGTGTGATATTTCAGTTTTTCCCTTTTTAATAAATTTGCAAAAACTTCTAAAATTTTGTTTTCACTTTGTCATTATGTTGTATTGATTGATGAGTATTTAGTTCATTAATATTATTTTAACATAAGGCTGCAACATGACAAAAAAGAGTATCTTTTGAGGAAAATCATCAGTGAAGGAATCTATCATTTCGAAGTTAATTTATTTTGGATTAGACCTGTTTTAATGATCCAATCATTTTAAGTCTCGGGGGACCAGAATTTCCTTCACCACTTTTTGATATGTGCTGCCCCCTGAGGGCACCAAAGCTAACATTAGCCACAAATCTTTAGTTGACTGAGGAACAAAGTTACATCTCGACCTTAAAACAATTCTATAGCCAAGCCTATTGGTAATGTTCCTGTTTATGCAGATTTGGTGCTCTTATGCAAAGTTGGTTTTCACAGCGCACTGAAATGAACTGAAACAAATGTCTGGGTGGAAGAAGCACATATAAAGCCAGTGATATGATCCTTCAAGCTGTTTCCAATGTACTCTATGCAGTCTTTACTCTGACTAAACTAATCCCAACTTTCCACAACTCACAGCCAATCAGAATGAACAAACAGGAACAGGTTGGACCATGTGGCATGTGAATATTTAAAATAATGAGACAGATCTGCCAGGACTGTCACAGGGTTTAAAATCTGTTTTTGCCTTTACAATTTCTTATAATTCTGTGTTTACTAAGCTTCATCTTCATTGTCTGAGTCAGCTGGCTCTTCTGGCTGGAACAAAGGATTGTGGGTCAGTTTATGCAGATCCTCTGGAGTCATCTCTCTCATCTTCCCGTCCATACCAAGCTGCATGGGCTGGATCACATTGGTCCTGCAGAGAAATGGTTAAAATGCAATAATGAGTGCATGTGTGAATACAGACTGAACTGTGTCTGTAACATGCTGGACGCCATGTGATCCAAACAAGTTTATTCTGGTTTTATTTGACCAAAGAATGTCCTGCCAGTGTTCATTAGGCCAATTTTCATGTTCTTTGGCAAAGCTTAATCTTGCACTTTTGTGAGCAATGCTTTTCTTTTTGGACGCTGTCTGTAGAGACGGACTTCATGCAGTGTCCTTTGCCCTGATCAGACATGCACAACACCTATCTATTTTTCAATGCAAGGCTGCGTAAATAGGGAATTGTGTGTGGTGTCATTTTTCAAGGACTGCCTCTGCTCCTTCTGTTATTAGTAGTATAACTATTCCTGTACCTCCTAACCACTGCTGCAGCTGTGTAGCTTCAGTAGCCTACTGATGCTCCCATATGTTTATAAAGTCTCACAATATGGTGTCTTACTTGTTCAGGCAATTCCTTACTATGTGGATCAATGTTGCATTAGACAACCTAAACCAAAACTGAGAGCGCTGTGGTGTAACCTTGTTCATACAATAAGCCTTAATTGGAAATCACAGGTGTAATCAGATTGTAACAGTAGTCACAGGTGCTTGCACTTTTGTCGTACTGAGGTTGTACTTTGTGGCCTTTATTTTTCAATGTAGTCAATCTAACCTGTTTGTTTTTAGTTATAAATAACATGAAATACCCTACACTCGTAAAATAATACAATTATTTTAAGATGATAGAGTTGAATTATATAATATTTAAGTTAATTTGTACAGGTTTGTTCTCAGTTTTGTTGTATACTGATAATTTAAAAGTAACTGTTATAAGGTTTTCTGTTGTGAACTGAAATGAATTACAAATGACAGCAGAATGTACAGTGGATGAAATTGACCAGTGCATGCGTCATGCATGTGTTTGTGTGTGTTCCACTTTTATTGACCTTGACAGTTTGTCGAACATGTTGACCAGCTTCATAGCTTCATATTCTTTCTGCTCCTCTGTCATTCCCTCCATGGGATTTGGCTGATCCTCTTCTACAACTCCTGTTATTGGGTTTATACTGGAGACAAAAGAGAGGGAAAGAGAAATATCAAAAGAACAGAAAACAGCTACATTTTTCAAAATGTATTTGTTTGAAACTTAATTCTTGGCCTGGGAAACCATAAAACTAAAACAATAATGTCCATTTTACAAGGCTCAGGAAAAAAGGAAATTTGAACATATGACAACTGGGAACTCTGCTGATGGAAATGAGATGGTATGATTGAAAGCTCCAAAGCAGCTACTGGATGGACACTGAGGTGAGATGGTTTTGCAAACAATTAAAATAATTTGTTTTATTTTGAGTCATTCAGTGTTGTCCCTGCTCTCAAGCCAGCTGTGTTGTCACTGTAAACTGAGTAGCTCAACATGTGACTGCAGGAGAAACTGGATCTAGAGGCATCACCTCTCCAGTATAGAAAATTTCAGGGCAATAACATTTTCTGGCATGAGGTATCTCATAAGTGTACCTGGTCCCAGAATTCTTAAGCTGATGATCAACTTTGCTATTGTATCATCAGATCTCCAACCCTATGTCTTGAAGACTCAGATGAGGAGCAGAGAAGAGCAGTCAGCTGATCACCACCTGGTAGTGAATTGGATCAGGTGATGGGGAGGCTGACAGAGACCTGGTAAACCGAATCGTGAGGCCCTGTCCCTCACTCCTCCTTGGACATTTTGGGTACATTGAATCTGATTGGGCCATTCACTCCATACATTCCAAAAGCCTTCTGTTGGAGTTGTGTCCAGAGGGTGGCACCTGCTGTGGAAGCAAAGTGAAGAGGTAGAAGTCTTTTCAGGTTTGTTTAGCCCAGGTGACTTCTGAAGCTGCAGACAGGTCTTAGGAAGCCAGAGGGACCTCAGCTTCTGTGGTCACAGCTGTGATCCAATTATCAGCGTGTTAACCAAAGATTCTCTGAGAAAGCTCTAAAGCAGGTTACTGGAAGGAACTTTCAAACTTCACATTCAGGTGGAATAATGCAGAATTCACCCTGCTTATGGAACATCAGAGCAGCCATTCAATCTTCCAATGACACAGAAGGGGTCATGAGAGACTGCCAATCCTATCTGCATATGCTACCATGTCCCTCCAGGTACTGTATCTTATGGAAGGGTACTGGGAAAGTATGACGTCCTGTTACAAAAATCAATCAGTCTTTGCACAGACAAAGAGCTGATGGTGGGGCCTGATGGGGAAGCTCTGGTTTTACAATTCAATTTACATTCTAACCCTTGTCTGGAGAACTTTGTTGGTATTAGTGATGTAGCTCTGAATTGTCTTAGCTCCTATCTGCTCCTATCAGGTTCTTCTCTGTAATGCTTGGAGACGCTTCCTCCTCTTGTGCTCCTCTATTTTGTGGGTCCCCCAAGGGTCTATTTTGGGTGTCCTCTTTACTTTTTACATGCTACCCCTAGGAAAATAATTGGGTAGCCATGGTATTGCTTTCAATTGCTACATGGATAACACCCAATTATATGTCCCAATAAAGCCTGGTACCACATATGTATCCTGTGTTTTGTCCAGTTTTTGCACAAAAACTGACACCAAATCAGAGATAATTATATCGACACTTGAAGGCCCTCCTAATGGTTCCCATATCCTGACTGGTCACTAAAGTTCATTGAGCCTTTACTGTCCAGGGCCCTCAAGCTATGGAACTCCCTGCTGGTATATCTTGAGCAGGAAAGCTCAGTGTCCTTTAAATCTCTTCTCAAAACTCACTTTTATCCAATGACTTTTTCTTAACTGATGGCATTTGTTGTAATCTTTAATTATATGTAATGTTTCATTATTTGTTCTTTCTGTAAAACACTCTATAACCTTAAAGACTCTCGTGCTACACTGTGTGTCTGTCAAGTTCATTAGTAAAAGCTACCAAATATCATGTTTGGAAAAGAACACACTACATTAGACATCATATCAGAGTTGAGGTGGTACTGACTGGGCCTTGGCTTCTCTGTACTCCTCTGTCTCAGAGTCCTCGTCTTCAGAGTAGATCCCAGAGTCTCTGCCTCCCCTAAGCAGTCCTCTAGCGGCCAGCAGACCGGCAGCATTTCCGTATCCAGTATACTTAATGAACCTTGAAACTGGACAGAAAATACATTACTGTTATTATGACACTGGTTAGAGTCACAACCTCATCCAGTTCAGATCTACATCTCTGATGACTGATGTTTTGAACCTTGAGGTCATAGTTCAAGTTGTACTTGCAAAGATTTATAGTCATGACCATATACGTATATAGATAAAGACACTGTCCATATCAAAATCAAATCTTAACAGCAGTTTGTTATGAAGAACCTCTTACATTTACACATCTCTGTGGTCACTAAAGCCTCTAGATTGGATTGAATTTATTTCTCTAGGAGAGGTGGTGTGATTTTAACATTACATGTGCTGGTCAGTGATCAGTTAACTGCACAATTGATAAGTCAAGATGGTTGATGCAATAGTGAGCAATGGGATTAAAGTCAGTCATACAGACATCGACATTGAAACAAACCAACAAAAAGATATTTTCCTCACCACTCTCTTTGCAGAGAACAAAGAGGAATTCAGCAGCACAGTTCTTGACGTCAGTGTCAATGTGTGTCATTAAACGGACCAGCTTGTTCCTCAGGGCATTGCCCACCTCTGGCCTGTTCTTCACATCACGCAGTGGGGGCAGCACCTAAACACACACACACTTATACATAATACACTGATACCCAAGCCATCAAAATACATCAACAGTGCTCATACTTAATCTCTTCATTATGGATTTTATTTGCCTCAGTCCAGCACTGACCTTTGACCTGAGGAACTTCCTGGTCTCTCTGTGGATGCGGCCACTCTCAGTCAGCAAGTTTAGTGACGGGAGAAGGGTCTCCTTCAGTTTATGGCCCTTATGAAATGACAAGCAAAGCCTTATGATTTTATAATAAATACAACCAACCAGCTGAACTACAACAGCAAACAACACATGAGTGTAATATTTCTTTAGTTGAAGTATGCTCCAAAACATATTTCTGTGTGGAGAGGTGCTGCCAAATGCGTCTATGATGCAGACTCATTAAACAGTCTGGCAGCCGTGCAAAGATACTCCCTGCTAAACTTTTTTTGAGCGACCCTTGGTGTTCTAACCAATCAGAGAAGTGAACAATACATGAACGCTTTTCTGGTATACTGTTCCTCTCACACTCAGGCTTTAAGCTAGTATGAGCTGCTGGAAGACATGATTATAGCTGACTCACAGGGTAGCAACTCATGTCCCAGTATCCCAATTCATGTATTAGCTCAGACAGTGAACATGACAAGAACGCCATCTTATTTCATTTCAACTGTTACATTCACATTAAAGCATTCACAGTTATCATACAGCTCCACCTAGTGACAAAGTGGCTGGCTGTGCTCAGTGGTGTGTTTCCTTTTACCTCCAAGAAAATAATCAATTCACATCTTTTAACCAAACAAGTACCATATCTATATATCTATCTTATTGTAGTAAATGATGTATTTGACCGACATACACAGACTCTTGTCTCACCCGGTCAAGTCTTTTCTCCATGAATTCCAGCAGCATGTTGACAGCATCCATGTTGACCCCCATGTACTCAATGGAGCCTTGTTGCACCTTGGGCATCAACAGTACATCCAGACAGGGTAGAGGCAGGATACCCAGCAGGTTAACAGTATGGCTAAGAAAAAGAGGGGAAGAAAGTGAGGGGAGCAACATCATGAAGGAGCAATGACTGTATGTATACAAGTAAAGTGTGTGTTGTCCTACCTATGGAACTCCTCAGTCCGCTCCTCTCCATCTGCATGGCTCATTAGACAGTGTCTCAGTATGGCTCCCAAATGTCTGTACTCTGCTGCCTCTTCCTTCACACAGAGATGTTAGAGTTACTCACATACTCACGTTCCAATGAGAGCCCTTGTTAATATATGTCTTTACAGTATATTTTACACTTGCTTGTGCGTAACAGACAGAGGAAACTGACTAAAGTTCTGTTGTTTTCTGACACTAAAAACAAGGGAATGTTTCTTGCATTGAGGAACATATCTCACATCTGCAGAAGGACAGCGTAAGCATTCCTGGCATGTTCAGCAGAAACACAACCAGACCATTAAAATTATGTATTTTATAGAATGTCTCTTAATTTTTTTTAAGAGATTGAAAAGTAAATTTTTACAAGTACTACTACCTTGAAATTTGGTAAAATATATTCAAGGTTTCAGGAGAATGGATTGAATTCTAGTCTTGGTTTTCATGTATCCCATGAAATATCTCAAAATCTACTTGATGGATTAGCACAAGGCATTCATATCTCCTTCAATATGAATAGCAATAACTTTGGTGATCCTCTGAATTTTTCCTCTATTATCAGGTCAAAGTTACATTTTGCCAAATACCTAATACAAACAAAACTGATGACATTCAAGTCAGCCTCTGCAGTAGTTTTTTGTAAAGTGCTAAGTAGCATGTAAGTAACTGTTAGCATACTAGCACGCTAAACACAGAGCTGCTAGCATGGCTGTAGACTGCATCATGTGACCGCATCAAATACATTATCATGTCTGAAAAATGCATCACACACAGACAGAAGAACAGATACAATAGCCTGGATGTGCCCACTGACAGAGCAAAATACCTGCTGCTTTTCTGGAGAGTTAATGTGTACCTAGGCAGGGAAATAAGACAGTGCTGTATCCTGATATGTTCATGCAGGCAGAAAACAAAAGGGTGCAGGTGTTTCTAAAATAAGTAATTCTCCTTTAAAATACAGTATTTCAACTCATTGACTTTTGAATAAATAACTCACAGTTATTAGTATAATATTGATAATGACCAATTAAATTATGAAAACTCCTATAGTGTGTAATTTCTTTCAGTACCTCGTCAACCTTACGTCTAGTCGTATCAAACGTGATATTGAACAGTATTTTCAGTATTTCCATGGCTACTTCTGTTTGTTCCCGGCTCAGTGGGGGTAGTTCTTCAGGTGGGACGCCCTCTAACCCTGCCCTGGCCGTCTCCAATGTATCTGGCCAACACAGACCCAGTGTGGCATCCAACTGGTTGCCTAGAACACACAGGACAGGAAGTTACCAACTTCTCTTTGTACATTCTGTTTACAAAATCTTTTTTTTCTAGTAAAAGCTTGACAAATTATATCTGATTATTTTTCATATGTTATAGGATTGTCATGAGTAGTTGGACTGTGAGTTGCCTTTTAACACTGGTTTCCTTTAAGACTGGTAACCTTGAGCTGATGTTGGGTCGGTAGTTACAGACAGAAGTGTCATTGTTAAACCATTCTCATTTGTTCAAGTTACCGAGCAGACTGATGCCATGAAGCTCCTGAGCTAGCTGTGCCCTGATGTCCACTCTCAGGGCAGTCAGCAGGAAGGTGAGGCGCAAGTCAAAGAAACGCACCTGGATAGAGAGAGCAGACATGTGGAGACTTATTCATTGTCTATTTTCAGAGTGGGGCTGGGTATCGTACCTCAGTACTTATTGTTGCGCAGATAATGAAAATCTGTAAAGCAGCTGCAGCACACATTGAATGCTTGGTCAGTCTGTGGTTATAGTTACTTGTTGTCTTAGAGTAAATCATAAATTTGCTGACTGTGTGCCCAAGTCTTGTTCAGCTGCTTTGGGCTTAGACACAAACATTAAGTTTAAAAATTGGAATTTGTTCATGATCACATTCATGAACAATTTGGGGCTTCAAACAACCTGACAGTACAAGGAAACCTAGGACAATAGTGGGAGAACTTGCAAACTCGTCACACAGAATCAACACATCATCATTTATGATTCTTCATGCTTTGAAGCTACAATGTCCACATTAAAACATCTACCTAACTGATATCCATACCTCATGGTTCCAGGTGGGATCATGACACTGCTTCAGTCTCTCTGCCACACCCTTTATCAACTGTAGGTCTGCTGCTACCACCTGCCATCCATCCATCCATCCAAAAATAAATGTTATAGATTAGAACCAACACAATCTGAGGATTTTGTGTTAATGTAGGTACAAAGAGAATCATAGCAGACTGACCTGTCCTGTCTCATTGTGTAGCAGGATGTTACAAATGGACTTGAGAGCCTCGACAATCACCTCCTGGTCAGGGTTTTCTGAAGGAGGGGAGGCTTCCTTCACCAGCTCACTGGAAACTTCTTCTGCCTGTTCCCCCTCTCCTCCCTCACCCTCCACTAGGAAGAAAAATAATGGCAAAGTTAAGTAGCTAGGTGCACATTCAGGTTTTATTTCTTTAAATGTCAGGGGATTTAGGGAAGTTACATGGGAGAGCCAACTAAAAAGATACACTAGGATAGAAATCTTCAAATGCAGCAAAACAAATGCAGTTGGCAGGAATTACCTTGGCCCTCTACAGGCTTGCTGTTGGCAGGTGTGGCAGTGCCAGCCACGGCGATGCCAGCATAGCGGGCGAGAGTGGACATGGCAGAGCGGCTGATGAAGGGGTCCAGGCAGTGTTTGTCTCTGGACAGGATGCGAACTGTTTCTAGACATGCCAGCTGACAGGAAGGCTGCAACTCCCTGTTCAGGAAACTGAGCACCAATTCCCCCAGATGCTGTGTCACACACCAAATAAATCTAGTCAGATCTATATTTATGGAAGCAAAGAACGGCCTTTAAGGCCATTCAATTTGAATATCATTAAATTCAAAGTACAGAGAGATTTTACTTTGAAAACCATTCATCTGAATTTATGTGCTCTGAATTCCCCTCCTTGAAATTCTCTGTGGGTGGAATGGTGGTGCAGTGGTTAGCACTATCACCTCAGCAAGAAGGGTCTGGGTTCAAACCTGCCTGCTGCCAGGCGCCCAGCCAAGGCCCTTCTGTCTGTGGTTTTGCATGTTCTCGTACCTGTGTGGGTTTCCTCTGGTTACTCCAGTTTGATCCCACAGTCCAAAGACATGAAGGTTAGGTTGACTGGTGACTCTAAATTGCCAATCAGGGCATAGTCAATTATGTATAAATACTTAGTTAAATATATAAACCTGTGTGTGTTTTTAAGGTTCATGAGAAAATCAAAGTGGCTAAGATTCAAAATCTTTATTCAAATTGTTAAAATTAAGTGAGTTCAATCCAAAAAATGGTTTGGTCAAATTCAGACACTTCAAGATATGAATTCAGGCGTGACTATCTGAAACCATGGTCCAAGCATCTGCAGCCGGCTTTTCCCAGAGCCATTAAAACAAAACAGCTCAGATTTCTGCTCCTTCAAAAGTGGTGTGAACAGGGGTTCCATCCAGGCTCCGTTGCTTATGCTTGGAATCCCACATGTTCAGATCCAAATTTCTCACCTTGAATGTGTTCAACCAAACCAATTTCAATTACCTGATTTTTTGACAGAAGTTGAATTTTCAGATCGGAGCTTCAGAGCTTACTGATTTTTGATATTTGAATACAGACTTTAAAAACTGGGTACTTGAGGAAAAAACACCTCCAAAGAGATTATTATTATTATATTATTATTCACTGTTTATCTTCAGAGTGGGGCTAGACATTGAACCTCAGTACTTTGTACCTTAAATGGTACAAAGTAAAGTGGTAAACTGCCCAAGGGTAGGTCACCAGAAACTGAAAAATCATGTATCATGTATATTTCATGGAAACCTACACTTCTACCTCAGTATACTGCCAAATCTATAAGAAAGGGGACAGTGGTTTCATCAGTACAGTAGGAAGACAGATTTAAGCTTCTACCTGCCTTGCTGTTTCATGTATGTTGAGTATTATTCATGGCTAAGATGCTGGTTGAAAGGGAATAGTTTCACTGAGAACTTTGTGAATTTCTTTCTTTGTTAAAGCAGTAGTGACCCTGCCGGTCAAGGGACAGCTCTTCTGAAGTCACGTATGTCCTCTGGCTGATAAAGTGACCAGATGCACACAGCTAATACTGGCTCTGATAAATGCGTCTGCTAAGCTGTCTTGCATAATATCTTCCTAGAGTCTGTGTACAGGTGTATGCTCAGTGTGTGCACATGTCTGTTGGGATACCGTAGGCACGCAATAGCACATAAGCTGCATTTGAACTATGCTCAACTCTGAACTAACTCACTGTATGTAGCTTTCTTTTTTCCCTAGAGACTTAACCACCATTTTATCCTATGTGGCCTAGATAAGCTCACCTGAAAAGCTATAAATCTGTTGCCTTGCTAGCCCTGTCTGGGAGTATTTCCCATGCAGTGGATGAGACTTGATGCTATGGCTGGGCAATCTATGAAAATTTCCTTATCCGACATACATCCATACAGGCAAAGACAGGCTGTCCGACACTACTTGAAAGAGTCAGATGGCATCAGATGAAGGACACCTCTGCTTGCAGTTTCCAAATGAACAACCACTACCACTAAAGACAGGTTTATTGTCATTTAGTCACAATAATCACCCCAAAAAATCAACTAGTGATGCCAATAGTTGATATACATCCAATCACCCAACCCTACTTGATGCTTCCTAATAAAGAGCTAAGGAAAGCATCTGTGCACTGCTCTTTATCAGAGATAGGAAAGTAAATACATACTGCAAACTGTCAAAGGCAGTTACAGATGTGCAAAATGTGTTGGGTACTTGGCAATTTTACAACCAGGTTGATTCTTTTTAAATTAGTGTTCTGATGTTCTAAACTACCAGTCACTCACCTTAATCAGTTCAGAAGTCAATTTTCATCAAATCTGATTATAAACTGAGTCTCATTCTGTAAGAGTCCTGGTTAGCGTTAGGGTGTGAATGAATTGGCCATGACAGCAGAGCCTGTTGATAGTCTCGATTGAAAACAATATTTGTCAAAACTCTGTTGTTTGTTCCTTAATAGTGTGTGTTCATGCATAGTGGATATGATTGATCAGAATAACTCATTAGCACCAGTTCAATTTAAATGCCTCATTGATTAATGCTATAGCAAGTTAATTGATCAAACTGCATGTATAATGTTCAGTAGAAGGACAATTTAAAGGGATGTTGTCAGTTTTATTCTTTAATCTTTATTTGAGCCCCATTAGCTTTGAGTCTGTTGTTATTGCTAATGGCTGCTCTTATCCTGGTTTGTTGATTTTTAATTTTTATTGACCCTCTGAACTGATTAAGCAAACTGATCCAACGTTTTCATCTACTGACAAATGCCCACAGTTTATCTTGCATTAAGTCTTTAACAATTAAGGGGCTATTAAAATTAAAAAGGGACATCCTTTGGAAAGCTCTCTGTACATTTCATGGTGATGTTCAAGATATCTTACTTTAGAGCAAAATGTTGAACAGACAGACTGAAACACCCATCTTTAGGCCTCATCCTCAATACCCAGTCCTGAGAAATGCTGAGGCAGTCACTCAGTTGGCCATGAATTCTATTTAATGTAAGTAGCTAATAGTCCACTGTGTCTGTGTTTGTCTCTAGAACTCTGAGTTGAGATGGAGGTCTGGCCTCGTGACATTTCTCCCTGCAAGACTGCAACCTGTTTCACTGCACCACACCTTCTACTCTAGTTAGTCTTCTTTCACTGACTCCTCCAACTCTTTCTATGCAGCTCCACTGAGTTGCTGGTTATAGTGCTAGGAGATAGTGAAGCACGTTTGTTGAGAATGTATTCTCAGTGTAAGTGAGCAACTTACTTGCTTACTTGTTAAATGCTCAAATAAAAAAACCTAACTATTGAGCATTTAACCTTAGAAACAACACTTACTGTATATCTCCCTAGTTTTGCACTGGACTTCACAAAACAGTTCAAACTGGCACCAGTTAAAACCCATATACACTGCAGGTCAGAATAGATTCTCCCCTGTTTCAGTCAAACTTGGGCTGAGGTTGAATAGTCAAAAAGAAATTATGTCCTATGTCCTTTCCTATCCACTTTTCCTTGACCTGAATTGGAAAAGGTCATGAGGTCAAAGAAAGCTATGAAGGAGAGTTCATATGAAGAGAGCCTTAGTAAAAGGCAGCTGCAGTTCTAAGAGAATCCAACTTTACATACACTAGACTACATGAATGCTTTAATGTTACTGCTGCAAGGAATTGTGGGATGGCATTATTTCCTTTCTTTTTGTAGAGGATGGCACAGTGTTACTAAAGGAGATAAGATAGGAAGCACTGAAGCACCTTTCCTTAGCAGTGAGAGAATTCGACCAGCTCTTAGCATGGCTGCCACTTACTTCTGGTTCATTTCACTCAGTTAGGAACCTTGTAAGAATTAAAGTATTTGACCGCAGCCCAGCTGTCTACACAGGTTGGGTAAAGGCTCACACTTTCTCACTATAAGCCCATGAATGTGACCCGAAGTGTATTTTTTTACACATTTTTACACTTTGAGCCTATTTTCCTGTGTTTTAAATGCAGAACTAAAGTGACTGTGTATTGAGCTCTGAACATACCTTAATGTGTCCTGTGGAGGAGCATGGCATTCAGAGGACCAGAGTGATATCACTTATGGTTACTCCTTCTCTTCTTTATGGAATGATAATTTCAGTCTTAGTGCATATGAATCTTTGAGCAGAAGTGAATGCTGTCTACTTTCACCAGTTTAGTATATAGTATATTCACATTCATGTTGGCTGTCCAGTTTATGACACTTTATTGCAGATCATCAGAAATATGTTAGAACAAGTTCACCAATCCTAGACAAGATGTTCTGTCACCTTTAAGTTTGAACATGTAACAGCTCTGCGACTGCTGGGGCAATAAATCTTTTAATTTCAGTTCAAGTACTGTAGCATCCTCACTGACATTTGAATTTCCCTTCTATCATTTAGAGTCTACAGTAAACCCCATCCACCTTTTAATTTTTGGTTATAGGCAATTAGCCAAAATTTTTGAACAAAAAACACCTGTCTTAAGTGGCAGATAAACTGTGGGCACTATTTTTTCTAAGGAGGGAGCATAACATGTTGCTTATTTTTTATTCATACCCGTCGTAACTTCTCTTCCTAAAACACCAAGCATGCACACACAGGGAGAGACAGATGATACAGAGGAGGTAAAAGAGCGTTAGAGAAGGCTAGCGTGTTCTTTTACTTGAGACTTCTGTTGATGTACTTGTAAGTTAGACATTTTTCTTACACATTTTAAGATTTACAGATACTTTATAAACTTCAAACTTTAACATGTTCTTAAAAATACTATTATTTAAAAAGGTGCACATCAAAGCTCTAAAGAGTTCTCCTGTGTCGTCTGACCCACCAAAAATGACCATCAAGAGAAACTCTACGAGAGGTGTTTTTTTTTAAATTGACTAACAGTGAGTAAATGTATGAGTCAGTGTTTGAATGGGAATGTTAGGGATACCTCTCTGTCCTGCTCCTCCTCCCTGCTGAATGTAAAGCACTGGTTCATCTGGGTAATATAAAAGCAGAAGGCAGTGAAGAAGATGAGCCAAAGGAGGAAGAGGCAGAAAAGCAGAGGAGGGGGGTAGTGAAGGAGAGGGAGAGAGGGAAAGGCAGGAGAAGAACAGAAAACATGATACAGTAAATCTTTCAGATCTGAAAACAAAGAGAGATCATAGACAAAGTAATTATACACAAGTAGTAATCAGATCATTTTACTCATTTGTTCACAATTGTTTATAAGTTCCTGACAAGCTCTAATCAATAAGCCAATACTCAGGTCAGACTTCCATTTCCTGTTTTATTTTGAAAACACTCCCCTCGTGTGTCTTTTGAGGTCTTTTACTTCCTGTCTTTGCTCTCTTTTTTTTCCCCCACGCATGTTTGCCTCTATCTGTCACTCTTTAGTTATCATTCCCCTGTGTATATATATGGTCATTTTTGCTTTCTGTCTGTCAGAGTATTGTGTTGTGTTGTGTTGTGTTATGTTTGGTTGTGTTTTCTCACCTCCCCTTCTCATGAACTTAGTGGATTTTTGTGATTTTGGCTTTTCACCTGCCTTACCTGACAGCAAGTCTTTTGTTATAGTAAATCTCTGAACTACTCAAGCCCTTGTCTGTATTTGGATTTATCTCCTAAGTCCCAAGCTCAGAAGTGACTGTAGGAAGCAACATGATACCTGTATTGCCACAAAACATCACACAGACTAACTGATCGAGGCAGTAGTATCCCAGCAACTCCTGTGTTCTGCAAGGTAAAATCACTTTTTTTTTTCAATGGAATCTGGAAGGAATATATATAGCAATGTTTCTGGTTAAACAAAAAGGATCTTACTTCATGTCATTTGTTCAATTTTAAACTTAATTGCTACATTTAGTTTCTTTTCCACATAGATAATATTAAATTGTTGGAAAACTGTCTGTCCAGTGCCCGTGTGTGTGTTATCGGTTTGGCCAGCCAGTAAATATATGTTCAATCTTCCATTTATTTAGTTAGGTCAGTTTTGTGCTCTGATAGGGTTAGTTTCGGTTGCTGATCTTGTTGATGTTGGCCCAGGTTAGTTGATAATTGTCTTTGCTTTGTATTGTCTCATTCTTTTTTGGGGGGAGGTCAAACCTTGCTTCCTGTGTCTTGCTGCTTAGTCTTTCCACCAACCTACACATCCAGCAGACATCAGGGCAGTGTTAGCATTCATTTGGAGTGGTGTTTGACATATCTCCTGAGTAAATGCCTGGCTCTTAAGCTGCTAAATGATTCACTAAGTTCACCAGCTGTGTGTGTCTGCTGTTTGGTGCTGAGCAGGTAGAGTATCAGAGAAAACAGCTGCTGCTAGTACCAAGGCTGCTGATGGCAGAGTTTAACGATAAGCTAAAAGACTCTTAGAAACTCTGGGGGAACAGTAGCTGGATATTTTTCTACACATAGTTACTTGATCCATGTGAGGGATGATACCTGATAAATTGTGCCTCAGAGCTTTAGTTTGTGTTGCCAGAAATCTAAACAGGAGGGAGTTCTCAAAGCTGAGCCGAGCAGAATCCAGAATTTTCAATGGCCATGGTATAAGTAAAAATATTAGTGCAACTTTAACAACACACACATTCCAAGTGAATTCATTCCAAGTGCACTCCACCATTTGTTTGATGTGCCTTCTGAACCGCTTAACAATTAAGAAATTATTTTGAAGCAGGCCTTTGTGACAAAATATTCAGGGAGGATGAATAAACCAGAGCAGGCAAACAGCAGAAGAAAACTGTGCATACTGAGGAAAGTATATACTGTATCGTGCAGCTTAAATGGCATGGTCTCCTGCAACACTAAGCTCCTCATCTCAGAGCGCTTTAGTGGAGTGGGATTTGACTGTTGTAGGAGTCTCTATTTGTGTATCAGAGAATCTAATCCTATTGCCTTTGAGCTCAACTCCCACACAGCTAAAGGCTCTGTGACTGAGAGAGAACTCACCTGGACTTAGCAGTCAGCAAGTCATAAAGCTCAAATGCACTGAAAGCTTGGGAGGCAGCTGCTTTTTTACAGGCTTGGAAATAAACAAGAGTCAGATTTTTCTCAAACCAGCCATTTAGTCTCCCTCCTTGAATTCTTTACTCGTGTCAAACTAAAAAATCCTGTTTCCTCACTTCTGACAAAGTGTAAATCTCACCTTTGAGTCTAATTGAGTATTTAAGTTCATGTTTCTTGCTGCAAACTCTTTTTCATTACTGCCCCCTGAGGCCGGAGGGCCAAAAGCACCCACTGGTGCTTGACAGTTGGTGAGAGCCACTGTTTTTTCCCTCAATGTCCAAAGGGGGCAGTGGTGAGCCCATTCCACACTTGAAAACGAAGTTCAACAAGTCAGACACATCAGATCAGATTTATGTATTGATTTTTGGAAGTGTAGGGCGGCATGGTGGTGCAGTGGTTAGCACTGTCACCTCACAGCAAGAAGGTTCTGGGTTCGAGCTGTGTGGAGTTTGCATGTTCTCCCTGTGCCTGTGTGGGTTCTCTCCAGGTACTCCGGCTTCCTCCCACAGTCCAAAGACATGCTTAATTACTAGTTGTCCGTAGGTGTGAATGTGAGTGTGATTGGTTGTTTGTCTATATGTGTTTGCCCTGCGATGGACTGGTGATCTGTACAGGGTGTACCCCGCCTCTCGCCCAGTGCCAGCTGGGATAGGCTCCAGCCCCCCACAACCCTTAACAGATAAGCAGTATAGATAATGGATGGATGGATGGAAGTGTCCTCAAAAGTATCATTTGGTTTTACAACAGACAGAAGACCTGTGGACACTACTCAGGGCTGAGGAAAGTACTGCCCCCCAACTCTGCATGTTCTTGTTTTGTTTGTTTTAAAGAAAATCATTTTAATTCAAATTTCATATTATCCTAAAGTTAGATATCAGTGAAAAGACAGTAAAACTACCATGCAGGGACAGGCCTAACCAACAGGAGCAATTTGGGGTTCATTACTACAACACAAAAGTAGCAGTTTATCTTTTACATTACAAGCAAGTCCAACACACACACAAAAAAGTAAGTGAGACAATACTTCATCAGAGATAAGTGTAACTATGTTTTTCCAAAAGTTACTTAAAATCAGAAGGTGTAACTTTACTCTAACTTTGATTAATACCATCAATATGTAGGAGAGCTTTAGCACAGAGAGATTGGCACTCATGGTGAATGGTTCCCTCCAGCTCTACAGTGTCTTTCAGCCTTCCTCTAGGTTACTGTTTTGGTTTTCTCTGTGCCCTAATCAACTTAGTTTCCAGAAGCAGCTGACAGCTGTGATGAAAAAACAAATTACAGAACTGCAGAATACCTGTTGAGCAGCAAACAGTAGACAGACAAAAAGTTAGTGTAAAGCTGGTGAACATAGTGGAGCATTTAGGGGCTGAAGAGCCAGATATTTTTCTCAGGGGTTGGTTAGGATAAATAAAAGGTACAGGAGAGTGAGTACTGGATTTACACCACTCCAACAGAAGGCTTATGTTGCTCTGTGTGTCCTGGATGTGTAAATAACATTTGTTATAACAATATCATATAGTGAGAATATGTCAATGCTATGTTCACAGCTTGTTCAGCTGCCCCCAAAGAGCCAAAAACATTAATTAATAGAGCTTTAAAACTGAAAACTTTTCTCTTTGATGGGAAATAATCAACTTTATTTTTAAATTTCAGTCTAATATTCAGCTTTTCTGTAAATAATTTGGTTCAAATCCATGGGCAAATTCTGTTACATGGCTTATATCTGTGTCCCAATATTTGCTACATTTTAAGATGGCAAATGCTTTTATCAAAGGTGGTGCAATGAAGACTTTAAGCTTTCTAGCAATGCCACAATACAGCTACCTTAATAAGTACAATGCATGCACCATCACCTAAATTGAAAATGTCTTTGCAGCTGACCCAAAGCTTGAACAGAAGCTATCTATGCTAAGTCGGTAAAACAGGCAACATTTACAGAACATAATTGTACATGATAAACTTAGTGTCTGAATGCAGAGTACGTCTCGTTCCTCTGCTGCTGTGCTGATGTTTACCTCCTTGTTGTAGCTCTGTAGAGCCGTCAGAGCAGTGTCTTGCTCTCCCGTCTCCATTTGCTCTATGATTGTATTTAAATCCATTTTCATCGCCATCGAGCTGAGCTCCTGAATTCACCGTCAGGGTAGGACTGTGTATATGTGTTTGTCACTCAGATTGTATATACACGCTATAGAGTGACGCCGCCCACAGATGACAGCATGATGTCTGAATCCCTACCAGCCGGCGAGAAGCGATTAACGGAGGGGATTTGTGCAAGCTAAATGCTGCGTTTAGGTGTCCTGGGGAAAGACGGAAGAAACGATTTTTTTTATTTAAAAACAGATTATACCTATATTAGAATAAGAATAAGAACAACATAAAAAAAAGAAATGGACTTCACATATCAAAGTTTTTTATGTAGTCTATTTATTTTTTCATGTTTACTGCTGTGGACGTTTCTCCTGAGAGAGGAAAAATTAGTATCAGTTTGGCTAATATGAGAATTTTACTGCCCGTTTTTTTTAAAGGCTGGTTAGAGGTTGTGTGACTAAATAAAAAATAATCTAGACATATTTCTATATAAACAGATATGTGTTTTTAAATTGCTCATGACACCATTTAATTTCCTCCCTCTGTTTATAGATTAGAATTTTTATGTATTTCTTTATTGCTGTTCCTTATCTCTTCTGTCTGCTATTGTATCTTTATCAGCTGTTCTCCCACCTCAGAAATCTTTCCACGGTCTCTGTCTTTCCCAAAGGTCAGTGAAAAACAAATATATGTGTTGTGCATCATATTCAGTTCATATCATTTTGTTCCATATGTCATCCATGGATGTTTACTGATCAACGTTGAACCATTATGGTATGGTCAAAGCTGTTCATTTAAAATCTCAATAATTTCTGTTACTGTTTATGCTTACAGTGAAATATTATGCAATAGGTCTTTTTCAAAGCAGACGTTTTGATATTTGGCATGTTACATAAAGAGAAGAATGACATTAAAGATGGCTGAATTCCATTTAGCTGCTTCAGTTTCACAGTCACGGTTTTCCTGCTATGACAGGTCAAAATGTCTGCTGTTAAAAAAAAATCTGTTGATTTGATAGACTGATAATTAATTTGATATAATCTTTAAAAAATATAATTTAAAATTAAAATTAATTAATAGGTGAAAAAGTCAATCTGTTCCCAGGTGTACCTCTCACCCAGTGTCAGCTGTGATAGGCTCCAGCCTCCCACGACCCTTAAGGATAAACAGTATAGATAATGGATGGATAAGTGAAAAAGTTTCTTACTTCATTTCCTGCTCTGTCTGGCTACTATTGGCTGCACCAAGCAGGTTACATGTATGTCAAAGTTATGATGCCAAAGTTACATTTTAAAAATAAAATATGTTCATGACAGTAGGTGTGAAGAGGAAGGCTATATTAACTGTGAACAAAGCAAAACTTTTCTAACTTCATGTCATAAACTTGAGTTTGCAGTTTGTTGTTGACATCAAGTTTTCCTTGATGTAAAAGATGCACTAAAATGTGCCACCCCAAGCATGACCTTGCTTTTTACAAGTTAAACCACTGACACCATTCCCTTGTGCATCAAGTACTGTGTTGCTGCTTAAGGAGAATGTGATGGTTATACAGCTGCCTGTGAATGCACATACACATACCAGTGTCATAACCGTGTTTGACTTCCTTCCTCTTGCTACTCTGGATGTGAAATAGCACCAGAACTGCAAAGCTAATTGAAGAGATGATCCACAGTTTAAATACATTTTTCAGCCGTATCAGGAGTGCAGCCTCCATAGTCCATGAAATACACACACTTACTGCTAATAGAACACTTCTGAACTTGCACTTGAACAGCACTAACGCCTGCTTACCCTCAAAGGATAAGCAGTATAGGCTACAGCTAATGAATAGATGATGGATGAATGGATGGATGGATGTTTACTGTTCATCCATAAACAATAATATATACATTTATGGTATATATCAGCATAGCCTGCTAAGAGCATTATACATATGATATAAAGTCCTGAAACCAGAGTTTATCCTGGGGGATAAAAAATACTTATCTCTACTAGTATTGCTATGCAATTTTTCAGTCATCAATTTAAATCAAGATTTTGAGTTTTCATCAGGGCAAGAAGTATATTTATTTGGTTACTCTTGTCCCGTTTGTTTCTGCTTTCGAGGCTAAGCCAAATGTGAAAGTTAAAAAAAATCCTCAAAAACTGTTTATTATCTCTGCTCACCGCCCTCAGTAAATGGGGCGTTTTTTAACGAGCCAAGGGCGTACTCGCACTCTGCAAGTATGTTCGATTTAAAATTCAAAGCAAACGTGCGGGTGGGGACAATGTTTCACGTTACGAGAATCACAGCCAAATAGGATTCTGTAGCAAATGGCTGAACTAAAATCAATTATTAATTTCTTCTGTTGGTTCATACGTTTTACTAAATGTATATAATTAATGAAACAGTATAAACTCCACTCTGCCGGGCCACACAATATTTATATTGCGATCAAACAACGCCTTGAAGTGGCACGCTCTGTAGCCAATAAAACTTCAGGGCCTGGTTTGAGCGATGGGATTTCAACCAATAGTTTTATTGTGACCGTTTGAGTGACAGACGCTGCAGCTGTAGTGGGGGAAGGGGTCGCTGAAGTTGACGGAACCGCCATCTTGAAAAGTGCCCTCCGATGATCTACCTTTTCGCGCCTGTCAGAATCAGTTTTAAACGCTTTATTTTTCTTACCGGAATTTTGTGTTATCTCTGTGATCGTTTTGTTAAGGCCTGGGGCTAATGGCAAGATAAGCCACATGCTGGAGACTCGCCGTTTACCGTTGTTTATCGGTAAGTACACTTGCCAGTCCATGCACTTGGTTGGTGCTGAAGAGACGATTAGCCAGCAGTCTTCTGATAGCCGGCTATCGTTAGCCGGCTAGCAAGAAGCATACTGGCCATCTTAATACTGTGCTGTCAGACACTCTTGGTGTACCTCTAGCTAAGACAGGGGTAATGTTAACATTGCATTTCGGTTCCATTAAGTTCCGTGTAGCCGTAGCGTTATTTAGTTGGTCAACTTATCAATTAATGTTAGCCTCAGAGTTAACTGATACCGTTTAAGTTGACGTCGTCCCTGTCTTTAGTTTGATCCCGATTTTAGGTGGCCAGGTTAGCTAACAATAGCTAACGATAGCTAGTGACGTTAGCTTGTTTGCCTGAGCCGGTGTGTTTCTGTTGCGTTAGCGGTAACTGTTGTAGTCTGCTTTGGGCCCTTGTATGTAAATGGACTGACGTTATTGCAAACGTAGTATTTCGACAGCAAAAAAGCAACTAACAGTCGACAGTCGTACATTATATAAGCTAGGTAATAGCTTGAATTATCAGACGTTTGCCTGGCGTCTCAACCCATGTTTAGCAGAAATTGTAGCGTTTTCTAACGTTCGTCAAACCAAACGTTAACTGGAACTGTATAATGGGGCCATCGTGTGTTTTTCAGGATTGCTGACTTTGCGTGTGGTTGGTCGATAGCTGGAAAATAGTGTACCTAATGTTCATAACTTGTGGTTACTACTGTAGTCTGCAAAGCAAAGCAACAAAACTGCGTCTCCACCTGGCTCAGTCTGTGGGTTTCGGTTTAGCGACTTAAAATTAGTGGAAATTATTGTATAATACTAGGTGTATGGGATATGGCAGCTTTGTTGATTTAGGTAAGAAAACCGCTGTCACCTTTTCGCTTGAGAATGCGCACACTGCGTAGGTTGGGAACTTTACACCAGTGAAATCTACCTTAAGAACAATTCAGAACGATTTTGTTTGGGTCTCGTGACAGTGGCCGGTATACTGGGGCATCCAATCAGGAACTTTGTCCAAGCTGTAAAAGTTTGTTTTCCTGAGGCTCTGCTGGATTGCCTGGACTATTTTTATGGCCTTTGACCTTTGATATATGCCTCACTGGTAATTTGTGTCTTTTGAGAAGTAATTAAGGTTTCACCATGATAATGGGATAAGTCATCATCAGGAGTATCAAGACTTTGTATGAATCTGGGTGTATTTTATATTTGAAATACTTGCTTGTTGCTGAGATTATGTGAATAAAAAGAACATTGCACAACTGTAAGCCAAAACATTAACTAACATGGTATCATCATGATCAGCCACATTTTAGTGTTTAAAGTAGTTTTGAGCACAGTGGCTGTTTACCCAAAAGTCTCTTGGTACCATCTCATTTTTCTTCAATATAAGTAGAATTAAGGTCGATTTTAATTGTGACTTGCTCATCCTCCCAAAGTCAGGGTGAAGGCACTGACCACCTGTAGGTATGGTTTTCTTTATCTCATACAGACCCTCATCAGTTCAGCTCTGTTACTGGTTCCTTTTTATCACTAAAGAACTGTTTTTTCCCCCCAAGAATAAATTCAGAACAGGAGTAGAACTGATTTATATTTTAAACATAGGTAAGCACTTTCTAGAGCAAAACAGTAATGTTCACAACAGCAAAGTCACCATAAACTTATAATTTATAAAGACTTAAGAACACAGATCAGTCCCTCCCTGCTGTGATTCTGCAGGTACTGCTGGTAGAGATATGGGGAGCTAGTTTGTCTCTTGAGTACATTTTACAAGAAGAAATTTCAGGATTCATGGCAAACAAAATGATAATTGACTACATACAGACAGCTCTTCTATTAGCTTCTTTGTAACACTTCCTTATTAGCTTAACCAGGGCACTGTGGTGGTGTTACACATGTTGAGAGACTGCAAACAGAGCAGTTGAAAAGATAACTTTTCTACAACTTGTTGAATAGGCGGTTTAATAAAGTTCTTGTTGGCCATTTACTTTTTATTGCTCTTACAGTAACAAGTGTAGTTATTGTCAGCTTGAGTTATCTTAACTTTACCTGGTTCACCGCAGCCTCTGCACAGCTGATTGCTTTGTCTGTGGAGCATGCACTAAGAATGCAGCCCTGCCTGGGACAGAGAAACAGTGTTACCATAAATGATAAAATAGAAAATCAATATCTAGTGGTCAGTGTTGATATTGTGGTGGGCAAGTAAATCAATGTAGACAATGGAGGGCATATTTGCAAGTCACATTGGTATAACTAGTTTTAAAATTAAATTGCTCTGTCTCCAAAAATGGCCACTATATGCATCCAAATGGTCGCAGTCTGTAGCCCTGTGTCCACAGCAAGTAACTGTGTTTACATAGAGAAAGAAGAAAACAAATTATTAGGAGAAATCTATTTGACAGAAAATTGGAGAGTGGTTTATGCATCTGGTTGGTATAAAAGCTGTGTTTACTTACAGCTGGTCAGTGGTCAGATTTTCCTCTATTCACTACCGAATTTTTAACCTAAAACTTATGATTTAACTCTCTAAAATCTGTTTGTGCATTTCAGATGGCATTATATTGATAGCTCAGACTCTGTAGTGGGACCAGACTACAGAGTGAGTGTGTCTGAATTTTACATTTATTTTGTTTGGATTTGAAAGATGTTTAGATGTTTTTATCTCAGTTTCAGTCAGTAACAATTTTGGAAAAAGCTATTGGTAATGATTACCTTTCCTATCCCGGATCATTTTTATGCACTCTTGTAAAATATCCCATTAGAAACCTGATTTAGCATGTACATGGCCAAGAAATCAGGTATCTGCGAAGAAATCTAGCTGTGTTCAATAGGATATACTTCATCTCTTTCTCCAAGGAACCCATGTTTAGTGTGAAGAATTGTCAGCTGAAAAATATATACGAAGTACCATTTCTGACAGCAAGTCATAATCTGATTATTGTAAATAATTAGATCATAGTGTCATTAAAGCTTTTAAGTGGTATGGTAATCTTATTTCCCCCATACTCAAGTTTTTATGATTTCTTTGATAGTTAACTTTATATTTGCAAACAGATATCACTTATTAAACAGAATTTAATAAGACTCAGAAGTAGGCTGGGCAGAGGAATAGCCTTAGGTCCAAGATGACTTAGCTTAACTTTTATCCCAGCTCTCTTCCCTCTCTTGTAGCAATGACATTCGGTTTAGCTGCTCAGGCTGGCTGGCAGTCTGATGCTGAGGGCAGAGAGAACTAGACTTGAATCAAGGCAAAAACAGCCTTACTCTAAGCAACTCAGAGAGCTGCATTGTTTACAGTGTGTTGTTTAAGTTACTGGAGAGACAATAATTTACAGTTCAGGGTCTGCATGGCCACAATAACATCACAACAGCAGACATGCCCCTTTATGAGGGTCCTGTGTTTCCCGGATGTGCAAAACTTTGGCAGACAGGCAGACATGAGTTTTTGATGTACTGCCTTCTGCAGTTTGTCAGAATATTGGTTTGCGCTGCATAACAATTTGTGATTCTCCCCGATAGGATTTCACTACACAAAGTTATCTCAGAGGCAACTATTTTATCTTTAGTTGGGACGAAGTAGAAATACAAAGAAATCCACCAGGAATGTGTCCTTGCATGTATTTGACAAGCTAATGCATTGCGTTGCTTAATGATGTTAAGTTGCTTTTCAGCAAAAGTGTTGAGCTTGAGTGTGCCATTCTTTAACACTCATAAATTTGTTGTATGTTGTGACAAAAACAAAAGCGTATCTGCATGTGAAGTAGCTGCATCACTCGTGTTTTTGAGGAGTTCTTGGGATTGTATTGCAGTAGAAACAGTTAACTGCTGGTATGGGAATGATTTTTGCGTTTTGTAATTACAAGTAATGATCAAAATTGCTGTAATCTCCACATGAAAAGCAGTGGAATGTTCCTTTAACAACATATCTCCATCTGTTTCTGTGTCTGCCTCACAGGTGTGTGCTATTGATCTGCTGTATGTGTGCTGTTTGTCAGTCTGTCCGTCACCGTTGTCTCCCTGCCTGTCTGTCCATCCGGCTAGCCTGGAATGGGCCACAACTCCCAAAGATTAAAACACACCTCTTTTTAACCTGAGCTCCACTATCTGGACTCCAACATACTCACAGGTAAGCAGAAAAGATAGTCGTCAAATGACCCCTCAGTTAATCACTGCAGTCATCCTTTGTTATACTCTGGTCACCTCTGACAGAAGACCCTATTTTGTGTTAATTTTAAGGACACATTTTGTTTGTGACATTTGCACAAAACCTACGTTAATGGCTATGTGACCCTTTTTAGAGCCAACATGTTTTGGAAATTTGACCTCCACACCACATCCCACATCGACACGCTGCTAGAGAAGGAGGATGTGACGCTGACAGAGGTGATGGATGAGGATGACGTCCTGCAGGAGTGCAAGGCCCAGAACCATAAATTGGTTGACTTCCTGCTGAGACCACAGTGCATGGAGGATCTGGTCACCTTCATCACACAGGAACCCAGTACTGATGTTGAGGAGAAGGTTAAATACAAGTAAGATAAAATGAAGCACCTAGATTGTTTACGTTCAAGAGAGATTTGTAGACATCTGCTTATGTGTTTGTCAAGTTTCACCTCTCTCCCTGTGTTGTATTACAACCTTAAATTTTGTCATTCTGGTTACATTTGCCATTAATGGTTGTACAAGCTCATAGACAGAGACAGAGCATTCACAGAATGTCTAAAAATAATAGATGGGAAATCGTGGCCATTTTAGCCTGCGCTACAAAAGCCCCTGTTGTCTATTGCCCTTTTCGACCAAATAGTTCAAGGAATTAAATAGCCACAGGAACTAAAAAAAGAATTAGAAGTCTCCTTTGCACATTCCTGCTTGTGTTTCCCCCATATCTAAAGACCACAAAACATTTTCTGTATCTCCCAGCTGTGTTGGCAAAAAGGCAAAAACTGCATCTGCTAAAGAGCTATGAATATTGAGTTAATTACACTAATAACAGATTGAAAGACGTTGTTTGACATGCAGTTTTAACACACAAGGAAACAATAACATGACTCACTCACACACACACACACACACACACACACACACACACACACACCTACCCCGGTCTCAGTCTCATACTCTCTCTCTTGCTCTCCGTCTCTCTTAATTTTAAAATGTTTTAGAGGCTGAAACACCTGTTCTTCAGCAGTCATAAAGTCATGTAAAGCACAAAGCATAGATATGTTTGCATCAGTTCATCTAGATGGTAACAGATGCTTTGTGGCTGGACTTGAATAGGACAGCCTTTTTTCCTTTTTGTTTGTCTGTCATCACTAATTTAAAATGTCACCTCACAGCACAGCTGCTTTCATTTGCCTGTATTTTTATTTTTCCTGATAATGTTGTGATCTTAGCTCAGCAGCTTGGTAATGATTTCTGGTCAACATGGTATTTTGTTTGGTTTTTGAGCCTCAAATTTCATACTCAGACAACAGAAACAAAAAATATGTGAATAAGAAAAATCACATTTTGGCTCAAAAATACAGTATGAAGGGACACGATAGAGGTTAGATGTTAGATGTCTCTCCCTCTCTCACCATCTTTTATAAACTAGAAACGCTGTGTATTAGGGCTGAACTATTTTTTGAAATCGAACCGTAATCACGATTTGAACAAATCTGTCTGTAAACTTCCACAACCAGATCTTGTCTTGAAATGACCAAACCACAAAACTAACCGTAGAGTTAGATACTTGATGAAAACGGAGAGCAGTTTCTCCGCTCCGGTGTCATGCTCTACCTGCATGCCCGTCCTGAGAATGGACACAGCTAAAATTGAAACTACTGGTGTTATGACGAGTTAAAACCGATTGACAGTAACAACAGGCCGACAAGAGAGATAACTGAGCTGTGACCAAGACAAGTCTGCAGTGTTTCCACTATACATATATTGTAGCGGCGGCCCGCCGTGGGAAAATTATTGCCGCTGATATTATAAAGTTGCAGAATACCTGGTTGAGCTGTGAAGGAGAGAGAGAAAGAAGAGAAAAGTGGTAGAATGAACTAGCTAACATTACGTTAGGTTTGTATTTGTATTCTGCTAGGAAAAATCCTGTAGAGTTTTAATCATCTGTGTCTGTCTCTACTGGCTCTCTGTGTGCCTGTCAGTCTCCTGTCATTCCCCCTCAATGTATCAACATTTAAAGAATCACCACAGGCAGCAGTATGACTGATGTAAAGTTACTGCAAAGAAGGCAAGAGAATGTAGTGCTGCTGTTTGTTCTGCGACAATTGTTCTATGGTTCATTTATTTGAATTATATATATATGCATTTTGGATTCATATATTTTCATTCTCATCCTTGGATTAGTACACAGAGCAGTTAATATTTCAATGATCTCTTAAATAGTAATGCTCCATCAGCTCCATCACATGTACATAGTGAATCCTGGACTGAAGCTTAACTTTCAAAAGAGTGGCAGAGTGGTAAAAGTTTTTATTTGAGCCCCCCACGACCCCCTTCATGTTAAGCCCAAATGTCGAACTGAAGAACACAAAAGAGTAGAGAAGCACAATTTAGATAGGGCTGATTAAACTGAAAATAACAGAACCATGTCTAGACAGATGATTCTGTCTGTAGTTCTTTTACCCAGTCAGAAATAAGTAATTCAAATAACTCAAACTCTTTGTAGACTTCATTTGTTTCAGAATAAAGAACTGTGTAGTTCATAACTTACGGTAATATGGCCAAGTGCAGTATCAGAGCTGCCATTTTTTTATTAAGGTAAAATGTTTCACAACATACCATGTATTGGAAAAAATCTAAGGAGAAGCTTTTGTTTTCCTCCAGGTATCCCAACATATCGTGTGAGCTGCTTACATCAGATGTGAGCCAGATAAATGACAGACTTGGAGAAGATGAAAAACTGCTGATGAAACTTTATGGCTTCCTCCAGAATGAGCCACCCCTCAACCCGCTCCTGGCCAGCTTTTTCTCCAAGGTTCTGTCTATTCTTATAGGACGCAAGCCTGAACAGGTAAGTTGGTGAGAACAGGGTGCTGTATTTGAGAATGGGATGCAAGTTGTCATTGTAAATAATTTTTTTCCCGAAACAATACCAATTTAAAATAATCACTAGTATTCAGGTCACATGCTCTGAATGTTTTCTTTTAGTCTTTTCCAGTTTTCCAGAATATTTTAGATTTTAGACCAAAATACTTCTTTGAGTTTAATGCTTTATGGTGTGTATGGTTTGTTTGTGTTTTATAGATAGTGGATTTTCTGCGGAAGCGGGAGGACTTTGTAGATTTGATGATCAAACACATCGGGACATCTGCCATCATGGACCTGCTGCTCAGAATGCTCACCTGCATTGAACCACAACAGCTACGACAAGATGTTCTCAACGTGGGTAGCAGGACAACATTCTCATTTGTGCTAAAATGATCTCTAACATCTGTTCACTTATCAAATAATTTAAACTGGACCATAACAACTCACGAGAACAGGCCAACAAATTAAATTTTGCTCATTGTGATCTGGCATGGCTCAGTGAACATTTGCTGAGGACAAGTGTCATTTAGAGTATGCTGTACAAAACACAGTTTACACTGCTGTCTTTCACTGACACATCAACATGAAGCCTTTCTATTTTGACAAGCCCGACAGGTCTTGAGATTCCATTTGCTTCTGATTTTCAAACTTGAAAAACAATAATGGCTGTCAACCTTAATTTGTTCTTATTAATTTGTTCCCATTATGGTTAAATTTGTATCTACTACACCTAATTCCAGCTACATTAATGACAGTAGGTGTTTAGAATAACATCTAATACCAGAAGCTGAGATTACATTATGTTGGTGGGTGTTGTGAGGCTAGCATCATGGGACAATGCATCATATTGACTATTGCTTCTTTATTTGGTTCCCATGCTGCATCAGGCAGAAAATAAATGTTGGAATAGACTTAAATGTTCTCTAACATAATCCATAGATTATGAATTGCCAAACCTTTCTGTTTCAGTTTGAAGGTCTTTTCTTGGTTTTCTTGGTATTTTTGATTTTTTTTTCCCTGACTGCTCTGTCTTCTTTCAGTGGCTGAATGAGGAGAAGGTGATTCAGAGACTTGTGGACATGGTACAGCCTTCTCAAGATGAGGATGTGAGTTTCCTCCATTGGCCACCAGGATATTATAGTCCACTGTGTGCTCTTGATTAACATTAAAGCTTTGAAAACATTCATGTGTATTAAGAATAGTTGCATGTCACTAGTACTTAAGGATCAGTTCACTCAAATTGCAAAAAATCATTGAGATATGGTTTACTGTCTTACTACTTCATTTTGTCCATCTTCCTTGACACAGAGACACTCCAATGCTTCCCAGTCACTGTGTGAGATAATCAGACTCAGCAGAGATCAGATGTTCCAGGTCCAGGGCTGCTCAGAGCCCGACCCACTTCTGGCCACACTTGAAAAGTATGTATTGTTTAACCACAATAGCTCTTACAGTTATTGCTAATTTCTCTGGTGTTTTTGACTTTCACTTTCAAGTTCTAATTTCTGTACCAGTGATTTTTCATGTAGGTCAGGTTTTTATTTGCTCGCCAGTTTTGCTTTTGTTGGCTGTCGTCATTTTTGTCCAGAAGTCTATTGAAAACACACTCCTCCTCCTTCTGATCTGGTAAGTGACTCTGTGTCTGCCTTCTCTTCATCTTCATGTCTGTTGTCCTCAGGCAGGAGACGGTGGAGCAGCTGCTGTCTAATATCTTTGACAAAGAGAAGAATGAATCTGCAATTGTCAGTGTTATTCAGATCCTCCTCACATTGTTTGAGACAAGGAGACCAGCGTAAGTCATGTGGACCCTATCACTCTTGATATTTTTATTTGACATTGGGTATGTAATAGATGATGGGATTGTTGAAGAATGTGAAATGAAGACAAAATGCCCCACATAAAATTAACAGCCTTAGGTTGAGATCAATTAAAGTTATGGTTTTTGTCAGTATATTAGTGTAACAGTGAACTGTTGAAAGATCATTTTCCCACCATTTCTATCAACCATGATAACTACTTGCCAAAGTCATTGGTGAGATTGCTATAATATCGCTGTAACAGTATACGTCAATCAGACAGGTTCTAACAGGCCCAACAGTTTATTCAGATTATTTAAAGATACTTGGATGTAAAGCTCCAAGAAAGTGCACCTGAAATAATTACTATTATTAAATCAGTAACCTGAAACAGACAGTTCTGTTTCACAGTGCTTTAAAGTTCATACTTGACAGCACTGTCCTCATACCACTGCCAATTGCAGATATTATAATTACAAACACACTGAGTTCACCACATGTTGAAATAATGATGAAATCAGTTTAATATCTAAGCATCTCTACACCATAATAAGCACAACTATTCACACTACTTTGATGATAGTTTAGGAAAAAATTTATTTTTAATACTTCAGTATCAGATTCTTAACTCAGAAAGTTTGTTTAGGCACAGTCCAAAAGACTGTGTTTGGAGAGTTAGTTCATTAGATGTTTGCTTTCGATCTCGTAGGTTTGAGGGTCATATGGAGTGCCCCCCAGGGATGTCGCATCCTTCGTTCTCAGTCAACCACAGCATCCTGGAGGCTGTGAGACCCCGACTTAAAGACTTTCACCAGCTGCTACTGGAACCCCCAAAGGTAAGAACAACACAGGCAGCTTTAAGCAGCTTTAAAGTAACAAAATGTTTTAGGCCTGTCCATTGTCAGCTGTTTATAGTTTATTTTTAAATAGTATATTTTATTTGATATTTGTGAACAAGAGTGTTGTTCCTAAAATAATTTCTAGTTACTGTGCTAAAAAATTTCTAAAAACCAACTAAAGATGACAAATGGTCCAGTTACAGAAACAATATATGACAGATGGTCTTCTACCATGTAGTATATGTATAGTAATTTGTATGGACATATTCCAGTCGGTCGTGAATATACTGAGTAGTGTTTTACCACCCCAACAGAAGAATGTGATGAAGACAACATGGGGGGTGCTGGACCCTCCGGTGGGCAACACCAGGCTCAATGTAGTCAGGCTGGTTGCCAGTTTGTTGCAGAGCAACACACACAGCATCAACACAGAACTCATTAACCTCAACACACTGGGAGTCATACTAGTGAGTACTGTCTGTATTTTTGATATTTTTGGGCCACTTTCACATGGTGCTAATTTTGTTTTGGTTTTCTCACTGCTGTATTACAAACTAACTACAGTAAAATCTAATATAACCTTATGTAACTTAAGCCTGCAGCTGTGAGTGCAAGGTTAGGCATTACTTCCGTAGGTACACTGTCTCATTAAATACATATGACATACAGCTTCTAACTTTCTCTCTTAGTTATCATTTAAAGTAAACAGAGCTGAGCTCACAGCCTTCACAGTCTTTAGTCTTTAACTTATTTTGTGATTTTGTTAGATGACATTAGGTTTATAAAATCAGAGCAGCAGCTTGGAAATGTCTTGGAATTGACTGTTGGTTGACATAGTAGCTAATGGGCTGCATTTCAGTCACTATTTCATAGAAAGAGAAAAAAAGTGTTAATGAGAACAGCTTTATCAGAAATTCTGTTGTATTAAAATACTATGTCTGCAAGCGTAGAGAGTGGGAGGGAAGCAGCGGATAAAGAGCTGAAACAGGCTGACACTTGCAGAAATCACATACAATGAGATGATGTCATAAATATGCTTATTGGCCTTTGTTGTCCAGCCATATACTAGGTTTTGAGCTTTTTATTTTTTTTTAAGCATTAGACTATATAAACTGTGTATTAATAACTCTCCTTTCATAATTATTTTGTTTTTTCCCACAGGATATGTATTTCAAATACATCTGGAACAACTTCCTCCACATTCAAGTGGAGATCTGCACAGCCATGATTCTGGCTATGCCACCTGCCCCCACTGACATCCAGCCAGACACAGAGCAGGATCATGCAAGGGAGAGCATCCTCATCAAACATGTAAGATTAGAATACTAGAGATACTAGAAATTTCATCACACAGTTTTACCTTTGGGACTATAGTAAAACTTACTGTGTTTTAGCAAACTCAATCTGATTTTACACAGCAAAAAAAAAAATACTGACTTGAAGTAAAATGTTTTCTAGCTGAACAATCAGTGAAAATACGACCAAAAAAAGCCAATGCAGAACTGAGTTGTACTTACAGTTAAGTAAGACTGATACAGTGGTTAAGATGGTAACCCGTTATTTGACAGTATGCACTATACCGTAGGCACACTAAATTAGTTGTATTTAATTTCCGTGTACTTTTCTCCACCAGCTGTTTCAGAAGTGCCAGTTTATACAGAGAATCGTAGACGCCTGGAGCTCCAATGAGAAAGAACAGTGAGTATTTTGCTCTGCTGCAAAGGAAACCGTAAGTAAGGTTTTAACAGTGTTTTATTGTGTTATCATTTGCCCTAGTAGAATAGTAAAGAATAGACTACAAAATTCAAAGTTATGTACTTCTTCACCATGAAAATGTAATTGTCACAAGATCACTTTTTGTCATGATTTAGACAAATGAAACAGGTGATGCTTTGCTTGAGTGGTTGGTCAAAGTAAAAATAAATGAAAATTAATCATAATGGAATGTCCTCATGAAATTGTAATGATGCATTTGTGTGTGTGTAGGGCGGAAGGTGGTCGGCGACGAGGCTACATGGGGCACCTCACCAGAATAGCCAACTCTATAGTTCATAACTGTGACAAAGGCCCTAATGGACCGCAGATACAACAGCTCATCTCTGGTAAGGACCTGGTTCTGTCTTGCTCTATCTTTGTCTGTCTGCCAAATTATCTCAAACTTTTTATTAAAATTTCAAATATTTAACTCTAATTTGTATTATGTGTGAAGTTCCAATGTTAGTAGTAAGTGGGTAGAAATATCAAAATAACTAACAGTTTTGTTAAATATACAGTATGTGGATAAAGAATGTGAACTCTGTGTGTGCTTGACACAGAGCTCCCAGCAGAGGACAGAGAGAAATGGGAGGCCTTTATCTCTGGGCAGCTGGCTGACACAAACAAAAGAAACACTGTCGACTTGGTGAGTAACTACGTGAACATTAACACTGATGTCAAGCTTTTATTTCATTATTCATGTTGAGTGTGCAATACAGTTATTTAGACAGTTTTTTTAAATTTATAATTATTTTATTGTGTTGACTCTGTAGTTAAGCACATTTGACATTAAACATTGACTGGGTCTTATACAGGAAGCACAGCGCGAGCAACACATTAACAGAGCAGCAGCAGAGGCAGCTTTAGTGCTCTGTGTCTACAAAAGGTGCAATCACGCACAGTATGAAATGTAGATAATCTGTGTCTTGTCATTGCTCAGAATCCAACACACAGTCACTGTAGTTACACCGATAAAATTTAAGAAAATAGACTTAAAGTGAAATATTGTCTGGGTTGCATTTGTGTGTGTAGCACAAATAAATCTCAAGCTGCTATGTGGCCAATAAGTCAGAGTGTATGTGTTCCAAGAGACACACATGAGCGACAACACAACAATGCGGCTAAAATGCCTGCTATGCACACAAGCCCCAAAGTACTGTATTTTTGATAATCAGATCCTACTCAACACCAAGCTTAATTACTCATGGACTGCACTGTACATTTTCATACCACAATACAAGCAAATATCAAGACAGTTTTATTTTTTTAATACCATGTAAGGACAACCAGGTCAGTAGCATGCTTTGGAATGCATGTTGAAGCAGTGGCTAGACTGTTCTCTTTAAGGCCCTGCATTTGAAAGGCCTTAACCCTTCATACTAAAATTACATTTTCTTTAGGTGAACACACACCACATCCATTCCTCCAGTGATGATGAGGTAGACTTTAAAGACAGTGGCTTTCACCAGGACTCCTCTCTACAACAAGTAAGACGTAAACACACACATGCATATATGCACAGAAAGCTGGCCCATAGCCACACAGACCTAACCTACAAATATTCTGTCTTTTCATGTCAGTCTTAAATAGAAGTTCTGTTGTTTCGCCGCGTGAGCTTTTCTTTGAATATAGCTGGACATCTAATTTATGGAGGCAAATCCTCTAAGCAGTGTAAGAGGATAATATTGTCTCATCAAAGATGGTTAGAGACAGTGTATCATAAACAACTGTAAGAATCAGTCCCACTTTGACAAATTATTTTTAACCCAGTTTATGCAGAGAGGGACTCAACCATCAGCTTTCTTCTAAAGCCCCATAAAAAACTTCAGTATGATCAGACACACGTTAGAGCATACATACCTTTCTCTGAATTACAAAAGGTGCCAATGAAACATGATTTATCTATAGCAGCCCCAAAGAGCAACAACATGAAGAAAATTATCTTTATATGTAGATGTGAAGTCTCAATTCTTAGTTCAGAATACTTTACAGGCTGCATTAATTGAGCACATACGCAATACATATCCTTAGAAGTTTAACTAAAATTTCACCTCATACTTTGTGACTATGGGTCATGCACAGTAACAAGCCACAGAAACATATTTCTGCCCTGTTTTGAATTAATTTACTTAACTACTAATATTATTAAGGAAATGTTACAGTTACTGTAAATAGAATAGAATTGACTTCTATTTTTCCAAGTAATATTAAAGCGTTTTGGCATCTGACTGTAAATGCATGTTTGTGCTTTTTTTTTTTTTTTTAGCTATTAACCTGTGTAGCCTACATGTTATACATTCTTTGTGTTTACAACTCAGTAGATCGTATTTTCTATGTACCTGTACTGCAAGTAATGACCAGCTTTGTGTAGAGCCAAGACTATATCATTATCGTTGGTCTTGGGTTTTGCCAGGCCTTTTCTGATTATCAGATGCAACAAATGACGTCCAATTTTATTGAGCAGTTCGGCTTCAATGATGAAGAGTTTGCTGATCAGGACGATGTTGTGGAGTGAGTACTCATCCTGCATGACTAGACTTTCTGTCTTAAGTATTTCTGTGTAACACTGAAGGGACAGGACACTTGGGACATTTAAAAGCTGGCAGAGTAGATTTGTTGAAAAACAAAAGGCCTTTTATGTTCTTCATTCTCTGCCTCGTTCTTATGGTACATCACTGCGTATTTGTGTTTGATTCCACTCTTGTTGACATTAAAATCTAAATGCCACTATATATTATGCAGCTTAATGTTGATAAATCTGAAGTTCTAATAATTGGAGCAGACACCTTATATTTACAGTTTGCTGCAGAAGAAGAAAAATGACAATGACTGTAAAACACTGTATGAGCAATAACCATATTAAAGCCAATGCTATTGCTCCCAAGATACTTTCATTTTTGATATGACTGCTGTAATAAATACAAAATATGGCTTGAGGAGGGGAAACCATAGCCAGCTTTAGTGTTGTTGTGTGCTGTCCCTTCCTACCTCCTTTAGGGCGAACTGGTTTTGGGGGTAAAATCTTCTACAAAGGTTGTGGGTTGTTGGAGATAGCTTGTAGTTGATCAATGATTTAAAATGTCTGCTTCACTTTAACCAAACCACTTGTGTGGTGAAGTAGAGCATTCATCTTTTGACATAGATTTTGGGCTTTGCATTATCAGACTATGCAAAAGTCTCTTGTGTCTTAAACAAATTGGGCTGGGTGAAATAAGCAGTATACCAATACAAATGTTCAGAGTCTATTCCTCAAGTCTTGGCATTAATCGTTGTAACTTTCAATTGTTAAAATAAGAAATAAGTTCAAAAGATTAAATTAATAGAAAACGATTCATGCATGTATTTCTAAAGATGGGAAATCTGTTCTGCTAAAAGGCTTCCACTCAATAGTAATTACTAGTAATAAGTAATAACTAGCAACAATAAAAAGTATCAGTAAAGCATCAAAAACGGCAGCAACTAGAGTATTACTGCACACACAATTATAGCAGATAGGGTGTTTTCTTTCATTCTTCTATGTATGACAGCAGTGCTAACAATTGTGTTTATATATTTATTAAATGAAGAGTCAAATAAAACTATGACTCAGTGCATTTACAGTATCCAGCCTCAATGAGAGAACGATGTTGCCATGCTAGTAAAAAATGGCAGTTTAAAAACACAGCAACATTTCTACCTGTTTTGAATTCTCTGACAGTTCAAGATGATACTGTTTGATGCCAGTTTTGGGGGGAAAAGCATGAGTCACAAAAACAAAGACAAGAATTTAATGAAATCTCTTTTAAATGTGAAATTAAAGTAATTCAAAGAACTGCTGTATTGGTGTACCTGCCTTCATTCCGGTTAAGTGTAAGGTTTGTCTGGTGGTCTTCCCATCTGTGCAGTCAGGGTGCCTGGAAAGTATCTGACCTAGCCTTGTTGAATCTATAAGGAGAGGACTTAGCCTTTGCCAAGGCCTGAACAAATGTACCTGAAATGAACCTGTGCTGTGCTTAAAAAAAAAAAAAAAAGACACATGTAATACAGGTCAGATACCTGCCAGTTACCATGAATGCACAAGTTGGAAGGTAAAGTGGGATTAGCTGATGATTGATAAGGGATACAGTTATTGTCATTACTGTAGTAAATATGTGCCATTTCTATTTTTCAGTTTCCAAACTTTTGAGTAGTGGGGCATAGTAATAGAGTGGTTAGATAGAGGAATTCTAGAGTTTGAGGTTTATAGGCTCTTACAAGCCCTTGCCCAGGACAGGCAGATGGTAATGGGATTGTTGGGTTCATGTGTGGATATGTTCACAATTTACTCCTCACCTGACTTTGTCTTCAGCTACTGTAGTGCTGTTTAGTAGTTAATTGCAGCCTCATTCACTTGTTTCCCACTGGAAAGATTTAAGCTGCTGTAGCTGTCTAGAGTGACACCCTGATCTTCCTGACAGGGCTTATTAAAAGCTGCAGTCTGACAGTTTGTTAAAGGGGAAAACAAGGATTTTCTCCAAATGACAAGCTCAGTATTAATTTAATCAAAGTGTTTCTAGTACTGAGACAGTCCCAGGTGTGTTTAGCCTATCCCAGCACAAAAACTGGAGGGGGTTAGGGTTAGGGTTAGGAGGACGTTGTACCAGTATCTGGTGAAGTTAATATACTGACAAAATAAGGCTCAGCTCCCTTATGAATTGTATCACGGACGTTTAAGAAGCAGTCCCGGCCTCTACACATGTTAAACAAGACTGAATGTGTATATAATGGCTGCTACCTAAACATCAATGTTGATTAGAGTGTTATACCAGGAAAGGGAGTATAATGTCAGTTTTAAACACATCAGATGAGTATTTCCAATAATTTAGGTAAAGTGTGCTGATGAAAATGCGTTAGTAATACCATGTAGTATTTGTCATAATATGAAAAAACTTTTCTGCTTTTACATATCTTTTTATTTATAGTAGACTTAGCAGTTTTGGTGTTGGCCCAAAAAAAACTATTGGATTCATTCTTAAACAATCATCAGCAGGTTAATTGTTGTTTGATGCCTTAATCTATATACAGCTATAGTATGTATGACAGGAGTTGCTTGAAATTGTATTTTTCCACCTTTGCCACAGCAAGGCTAGCAATTTCCCTCTACTTTTAGTCTTTGTGCTAAGCTAGGCTAAGTTTTGAGCTTTTATCAATATTATCTGATGTTGGGTAACATGCCAAATGGTTCCCCCAAATGACTGACTTCTCCTCAAAAGATTGATGTACTATTTCAAGTGTTGGGTACTGAATAATGTTTTGGGAAACTAAACAACAAAAGTGGCCATTTAGGCTTTCTTGTAGAAATGCACTGTTTCTCCTACCTGAGCTTATGTATGGTTCTGTGCTTTTTTTTGTTTGACCAGTTTACAACACAAAACATGCATGTAAAAAACAAAAGGGTCCTCATCAGCACTACCTTTATGTTACTATGAAACTGGCATGGGGCAAGAAGAAGATTTACATTTTCCTGTGGTATTGAACATGAAGTGTTATAGCTATGTGCCTGAGCCTGTCTGCCTGTGTGTAGCCATATATGTGGATGCCTAACGACCCTAACTAAACTAAACTCTGTTCTTTTTAACATTGCAGTATTCCCTTTGATAGAATATCAGACATCAATTTTTCACTGAATACAAATGAAAGTGTAAGTACTTTGCTTATTAATCTTTAATTCAAACACAGTCAGTGAATGAGAGGAGAAAATGAAATTCTCATGGAACAAATTAAAATGTGTTGTTTATTAATATGGCATGTCTTGTATATCCTGATATCACTGTTAACATTCCTTTAGAAGCAGATGCCACAAAGTGAGATGATAAGAAATTCAAATTCTTCCCATAAAACAAATGTATGGATGTATAGAACATGAGAATTCCTCATGATGAAGGTGCATTTGAAGAGCTTGGAGCAAACTATAATGTAAAATACATAGATGAATATACTGTAATTTATTTCCAGTGAAACTGTTGTGCTATGATACTAGAGGTATACTTGTCTGCTTCACGGCTGACTGGCTTTTGTTCTGTAGGATCCAATCGTAGTTTATATGTGCAACTACTGTAGATATAAAGTTTTTTTTCTAAGTACATGTCCTGTGTGTGTTTCCCCAGGCAAACATAGCTTTGTTTGAGGCACGCTGTAAGGAGAAAATCCAGCAGTTTGAAGATGCTGGTTCAGATGAGGAAGATATCTGGGATGAAAAAGATGTCACCTTCGCACCAGAGGCACAGAGACGCCCCAGGTCAGCTGAATACAAACACATGCACACAGAGAGGTGTTTGTCTTTGTAATGTCGTACTGAATAAACTTCTGTTTCTGATTTCTACATCGTCCTTCTCCTTTAAAAATTGTCTGTGCAAACAAACATTGCGCCAGAAACAGATGTGGCCCTGAGATGTCTATTGTCAGCGCAACATCCAAGATCCAATTTTCATCAAAATATCAACAGCTAGCTTTGTTCTGCCTCATCTGAATGAACATCCCACGTGTGCACCATGTGGGCTGCATTGGCACCTAAATACCACACACACAGGCAAAGCTAATCTCTAGGTCAGAATAATACTGACCGTCAGAATACTATTTCAGCTGGTCTAAATGTATGTGTATGGCTAAATACACCACATAGCCCTTTCATAAAGCATTGCAAACACCTGACATAATGAAATGGACAACAGAAGAAAGGTTTATTTTGTGGGTCATGTGGCAGAAGTAGTTTGAAAAGTTTCTGTCAGCATCCCAATACTTTCCCCAGCTTTATAACTTTTCACTATTGAAATCCATATGAACTGACATGAATTCAAGCTGACTACAGAATAATGACCTAAATGACTGTGGATGAACTCCAATAAAGATTGGAAATAACCCTTGATCTGTGTGTCCACCCCAGGAGTTCAGGCAGCACCGACAGTGAAGAGAGCACAGACTCGGAGGAGGAGGATGGAAAAAGAGATCCATTCGAGGCCTCCAACCCCAGCACCGATGACAGAATGGAAGTTGACACAGGTTGGTGTATCTTAGAGAACTATTTAACAATACCAAATGGATCCAAATAAGAAAAAACTGAATTTTTGCCTGGACTAGGTTTGAGATTCTAGTTAAAGAAGATGTAACCAAATCAAAATTATTAATGATTAATTAAATTTAGTACTGTGTCTAGGTTTATTTTTAGTTTTATTTTTTGCATACAGTGCTGATGGGGAAGCTTCTGGAATGATTATAGGTGTTTTTGGACAAAACAGTTCTGTGGATTCTCTGAGAGGAACTCCCCATTAGGGAGCTCCCCCGAGAACTACGTACCTTTTAAGGGCTTTTTTCTGTCTGCATTCTCACCACCAGTAGGCGGGTTAGGGTTAAAAACGTCACATCTGCACAACAACAACCATTTCTATGACAACAACAAGATGGAGAACACTGTGGTCGGAGCTTTGTGTTTGTTGTGTATCACGGGATCCATTATAATAACGGAGCTGGAAAAGTGATGTGTGAATTTACTTCATTGTCGGTCGATTTTTTGTTCCATTTGCTTTTACAAGTTATGTGCTGTTATAAACTGTTGTTTATATGGCCAGTGTTTTATACAGGGTCATGTGTTCGACCAAACAATGTACACTTACATTCTGACCAATCACCATATGACTGAGTCACTCAAAGTTCCTCTTGGGTTGGAAGAGTACCTACTTTAAGTAGGAGCTAATGAAGCAAAGCAGCATTCTAAGAACTACAGTCATTCCTAGTTTTGCTGTCACAATAAAAAAACAAAAAAAACTCTTCTTAAAACTGTGAACAAATTCCTCTGGTCCAAAAACTCTTTATTGTAGCTGTCCACTCAGATAAATGTGATGCTTGATTTTATTCTTTTTTTTCTTCTTTTTACATCTTCTGACTAATTTCATATATTTCTCATCATTATATTTTAGGGCCAGTGTGGACAGCCAACTTCGATGACATCCCCATGGACACAGGTACATCCACAGCTCCAGCCTCCAGCCCCAACAACCCTGCTGCCTCCTCTCCTTTGTCCTCCTCCTCTTCAACAGAAGTCATCCCCGAGGCAGCATGGACCGCCTCTCCTGCTGCCACCTCCAACTCTGAGACAGGCTGGGCTGATTTCTCAAACTTCACCCCTGTTAGGTAGGACATCCTGGCAGACTGGTACAGTTTCTTGTTAGTGTGCCGGCAGTGCTGCAGTTATGGCAGAACATTGCTTGCTTTTGGCTGTCCTTGTCTTTGACTCTCGAGGACTACTACATAAATAGAAATTGCTCTTTTTCAGCCCTAAAGACCCACTGAGGTGCAACTCTCCTGTTGCTATGGAAACCAGCATAGAGACAATGGACCCTCTTGGGGTCAATGCACCCATGCAGCCTGAAGGTGAGATGTGTACGCATACATGCCCATGTTGACAGACAGTGTCACTTGTGTACACCCATGTTATCTTAAAACGCAAACACACACACACTGGGATGTTCTCTAACATTTAGATACGTACACAGTTTGATAAGAAATTTGACACCTGCTAATGTGTGTGATTTTGCTTTGCTTATCTTTAAGTGACAGAATCAAAATAATGCAAAATCACATTAGTGAGTTAATATGCCTTGGCAGGCAGTTGTATTGGTAAGACAGCCAGCTTGAAATGGACCTTGACCTCGGCCAGATGCATCCCTTTGTTACCTTACACCCCAGATTGTGATGGTGGTTGGGAAACCAGTGTGTGGCTTCTCCCTCTCCACCACCCAAGGACTGTGGGAGATCAAATCAGAGGAGAAAACGGCTCGCCGAGCAGCGCATCACAGAAACAGTCATCAACGGCCCATGAAAGAAACGTCAGCCCACTGTTGACGTGCCAAGACTGAGACAGCCGCTCTCAAGAGAGGTTCACAAACACATCCACACAAAAACACTACATAGTTGTGCTACATGACTGAATGTCATTAGTAACAGTCTTAACAAGCATTTGGTTGTCCTGGCATTCTAAAACTTGGTGAAGGGGGAACACTCTACATTGCAGTTTTACCTGTAATAATCTGCTGGTCAGGATGTGTCTCCTAAGTATTGTCACATCTGTTTTCATATGCCCCTCATTCTGTCCCTTGGTCACAGTTCCTGTAGTGGTGTAAATGATTACCAAGATCTGAGATACCAGACCTTTAAATACATCTGCTTGTTGGAAAGTGTTGTATTAGTTAACTTAAAATTTCAGCATTATTCCACCACACCTCATGTATTTAGTTTCTTGTGGATAAAATCACCTAAAGGTAAAATGTGACTTTGTGCCAAAATAGATGTCCTTCCTAGATGTCTATCACGCATTATCCAAGATCCAGTTCTACCAAAATATCAATAACCGCTTGCCTGCCTCATTGAATTAACGCCCACCAGTGTACTGTACTGGGCACGCACACACACAGGCAAAGGCAATCTTTAGGTCAGAATACTGACTATCAGAATGCTGCTCTTAGTTGGTCACTGGACCCCAAAAATAGGGTCCTCAGAACTGTTCAGTTGTCTTACATTTTGTGTTCATTCTTTCACTGTCTAATAATTTGGGGAGTTATATTTGCAGAACAGAACAGTGCATAGCTAAGACTCACACCTTTTTAAAAATTACATTCCACTATAGTATGAAACACCCCTCAAATGTTGGATTGTATTTGGATGTTGTTATGGAATTGTTTTGCTTTGATTGAAGCCTCATCAAGATTGTTGGTGGTTCTCTGTGAGACAAAGCAAGACTGGCTAGGCATAATCAATTTGGTCAATTGGTGTCAAATTAGTTTATAGGCCTACCCTCTGCACCAGCTAAACAGAGTATCGTAGGTAAACAATCAAAACAGTTGACTTTCTCCATTTGCTGTACATTTTGATGCTTTTCTTACATACTATTCTAGTTATACATTTCAACACCTCAATCCTTGTTTTATATGTACTCTATCAGTCAGCTCATGCATCGCATTCATCATGTTCTGTGTGTTTCTGTGGGGAGAGTGGTTGGTATAAATGACTTCTTATGGTATTAATGTGTATTTGTGTGTTTGTGTGTGTGTGTACATGTGTGTTCCAGTGATGAAGAGAAGAGTGCTTCTTCAGAGAAATACTCAGTAGTGGAGTGTGTGGATTTGGAGAGAACAGGCGTCAACAGCTCAGCCGCAGCCTGCTGTCCCAAAACAGGTGAACTTCTTACACACCACTAGGGGAGAGAAGTTGATGTGTGCGCCCTCTGCACCATTCAACTTTTCTCATACGTGTTCAGTCATGATGTCACTCTGAAGCCTTATTGTAGGATTTTTCCGGTGTCTGTAGCTGTGTTGAAATGTACCCAAATAAGATACACCATTGTATTTTGCTTCATAGTGGTAAATAAATTTAGAGCTATGTGCATCAAATACATCTTTATGTCTTATCTATTTACGGGTATCAGCGGTGCCAAGCCTTTCATGTGTCATAGAATTAATTTCAGTATTTATCTATTATCTGTAATTGATTAATTTAAAACATATAAACATACAGGATTTAATGTTTACAAATAATTCTATTTTTCTTCCTTTCTCTATATAATTTTGAGACATCGTCGTGAAAACATGAAATAAAATCCAGCTCACAGAGTATGAAGGGCTCTGGCTCACTATCTGCACACACACAACAGCTTCAATCGAACACAGTCTGTCCGCTGTGGTCTGGATTGTCTTTCATTTGTGGGTAATTAATTGTGAACAATATGGCAGGAAGACACATAAGTAAACAGAATAACAAAAGCCATTTTAAATTAATTAATTTTATTGTTTCAAATTAAGACAAAATTAGGAAACAGGTCGTGTCGTGGATTGATCTTTTGTGTATGTCTTTAAATTATCTTTTTTAATTATAATTTATATAGGAACGATTATTAAACAGTTCAACTCTCACAGCATTGTCTCATTAAAGTTTCTGATGTTGAAAATGTTGGTCTGTATATTTACATAGAACTATAAAAAACATTTTCCCAGTTAATTTGCTATTTTATACAGATATTGGTTCTTCTCTTTCTTGATTAACATGTACATCTATACTAAATGTTCTCTGTGTGCAGTGTGGTTTGATGACAGCCCTTCAGTTTGGGCTATGTGATGTATAAAATGTCTACTTTGTGGAGTAGATTATTTCAACATGCTGGATTTTAAGTTAAAATGAGCGCGTATAATGACTGACCATATTTGCTGTCCTCGCTAACGTGTGAATAATACAGTGTTTGCAGCCCTGCTACGTTTACAAGACTGTGGTGACTCAGGATGTTTAGCTGATGCTGGTTATATCTTAGGTAGATCTGGGGGTAGTATCTACGCAGGGACCAGACTGGGAAAAGATTATACACTGATCTGAGCTCAGTTTATGTTTGCTCTCTGGCTGTGAAATGTGTACAGCAGTGGAAGTCAAATGAACAGTGTGGATTCTATTTTATTCAGTCTGTTCCTGCGGGGCAACAAACAGCTGCTCTGCAGAAACCAGGCTCGTCTCTTGACAACAAACAGAGCTGATGAGTGTGACGGAGCTTTCTTTCTGTCTATCTGCTCTCACACACAATCATCAAGAGTAGATGAACATCTGGCACTGACAGTCCATGTGTAGCTAATGTGACAGCATTGACCTTTTTAGAATACTTCACAAAATGATGACACCCTTTCTCTCTACTCGCCTCAACCCGTGCCACCACTTTGTCACCTCCTGTAACTGTTAGAAATTAAAGCCCTCTACAGAGTCGCGTAATTACAGTTTCATAACACATAGCTACCCGTAATGTTCCTTTCTGCCACCACTAAATGTCTGAGTGGAAACGGCCTGCAATAATAGTTGCCTCTTGGTCACTAACTCAGGTTACAGAAATCCTGCAGAGTGTCTCTCCTGTCGGATGCACTGGATACGATTCAGGTTTAGGGAGGGCAGCCCTAGGTGACAGTTAATCAAGAGTATGGTGGAATTGTTATAATATGACTTAACGTAATTTTTATATTACGGAAACAAGTACTAACTCCCATAATTGAATGTAGAATTAGTTTAAGTTTCAAGGAAACTTCTGAGTTGTGCTGAGACAACACTGGTATTTATGTGATGTAACTGAGGTCAGCTGAATTGGATAAATAGAAATTAATCCAATTCTGGATTTGAATTGAAGTGAATCAAATTAAAAGCGTGATGCCTATTATAACCTTGTATTGATTCAACAAGAGTTATGTTAACATGACTCTGGGCTCACTGTTGACGCCTCACTTTCCTATGTCTCATGTGAGCGGTAAAGTGTCGGTCCACTGTGTGGAGCTTCCCCCAAGCGGTCCTCTGGGGCGGAAATGTCGCTATGGGAAATGATGAGTCTGACTGCCTTGTGCACTATGTGTGAGAGTTTGACCTGAGTTTGAGCCTAGGCTACACCACTAAACCGAAACCTGTCAAATGTAATATACTAATGCTGCATGCTGAGCTCTCAGTCCAGCATGCCTCATTACTACTCAGAGAAAAGTTTCTATAGGTAAGGCCTGGGTTATTTATTACTTGTTTACATATTTCTTCTTATCTCAAAATGTCTATAACTATGTCTTTGCATTTCTTGTAAGAGTGGGCAGTACGTGTCCTCAGAGCCAGCTCTGTAAATGGGCGTGTAAGTCAATCTAATACCAACCAATATGGCCAGCCTGTTTCTGCCACATAGAACCTTCCTCTTGGCCCCAATAGCAGGCCACTGCTCAGGCTATTACCAATACCGCCTCCACCAGGACCAGCAATGCCCACAGGCGCATCACTGATCAGACGAACGGTGTACAGACACAGGATGAACTGAAAAGCAAGCAGAGAACATACCAATGGATACAGAATAGTTTTTCTTTCACATTTGTTTATACTATTATTTCTTATATGGGGTACGATGTACCTTCAGTATCTTGCCACTCAAATTAAATAAATAATGTTGCTTTATAGTTAAAAGTTATATAGATAAATATTTTATAAAGAAAAATGTATACGGGCATAAGATGATTACCACAGAAACAGGAATGGCCAGTTGGTAATATTAACCACTAAGCTATTTATTTTGTAATTACTATATTCATTCTTACCCACCATTAGATGTGTCTCTAAACCATGACCCTCCAATTGTAATCATTTAAAACCACACTTTAAGTTTTATATTGCTGGTATTCTTTGTAAATGTTTTCTTGCATTGATGGAGTTGTTAAGCTTTTTGGTACTCATTTTATTTTATTATGGGTAAATGATGGTTGTTTGTTGCTTGAAGCCATGCTTACTCTCTCCCCTTCTAGTGGGCTGCATTCATGCTAACTGGGTTTACCTACCACGTAGAAACAATCAGAGAGATGCGGTTTGTCGACACCACAGCCCTAAGCAGGAGCTGTAAATACAGCCCCAAGCTTTTCCCAACACGTCCCTGTTCTTTGGCCAACACTCCTTTGACTGCTTTTTCGTCTCAAGTGCTTTTGAGACTGAAGGTTGTCAGCAGGATCCCTTAATGTGTACATTCACCCAGTAATTCCGCCATGGTGGGAGATATCCAGACAGCCAGGGTGTTTTTTTTTTATGCGGCATCTACAGCATTTTAGCAGACTTGGTGGAGTGGAAGTACTGTGAAAAACAGGAACATGAAATGAAATGACAAGAAAATGCTGTGTGATTCAGTTTATGGTGAGAATTTTGAAATTTGAAATTGTAGATTTGGACTAATTCCAACCACTGGTGTTTATTGTTAGACTATGTTCGGACTGGCAACAGTACTGTGTGGGGGGAAAAAAACTCAGCGCTTGTCTTTTCAAGGTGTTGATGGCAAGTCAGGGCTTGAACATGGCTAAATGCTTGCTGTAACACATTGTGACATCAGACAGCTCACTGCAATGGCCAGTCGAAACAATGCAAGCACACATTTCTGGTAGATTTAAGATGAACAGTGACATTCTGCTGTTTTCCTGCCAGTTGTTGACATGGAGGATAAGACGACTTGTCACTGTGATAACTTTCCAGAGTTGTATAATCCTTCCTCATAACATGCTGTGCAGTGTTTTGGTGTCTGACAAGCCTTCAGTAGTATGAATCTGTTTCTCAGACTTCCTGCCTTCCTTCCTGCATTGTATTTTATTTCTCAGCAGCAACCAAAGTAACATACCCTCACCCATGCAGACCCTTGCATCTTGCAGTGATGTTTAATCCCGGAAATTCAGTTTGAGTAAAGCATTTTTGAATGTGAAGAGTTTTTAGTGCTATTGTCAGTCTGAATGCAGCTTTCCACCTACATTTAAAAAAATCCATCTTGATGAGGGGTTAACTTGAAATTTGACTTGCAGTTTTCAAACTTGAATTTTTAAAAAAAACAGACTTCAAACCTGCCATGGTTGTGTTCAGACATACTGTAGTTGCCTGTGTATATATGGCCTTTTAGCTTTGCTTTGGTCTTCACCAACTCCTGAGAAAAATGGTGCCTATGAGGTGCCAGATGCTTACATTTTTTTCCTTAACATTATAATTAAATGATCAGTTTTAGCATTGGGCCAGTTGTTAGCCTGCTTAGCACAAAGGAAAAAAACCGACATCAGCTAAATCCACTGAGTTATGTTGTGGCGCTACTGGTGATTATCTGTCTATGTTAGGTTAACTGAGCCCGCCATTGACCAATCACCGATGCATCTACCTGCAGCTGGGATGAAATGATTTATATTTTACTAGAAATCACACTTCTGCAGCCTTCCTTCTTTCCATGGAACACCTTCTTTTCCCCACACCTTGGCAACACATGATTCAGTGTTTGCCGTTTGATTCCAGACAAAAATGGTTTTGTAACTCATAGTTTTCTGTACCAGCGTTGGAAAGGGAATAAGCTATTTACAGATGATAGTACAACTGAACCCCCACTTTTTTTGTCTGATGATTAATGAATTAAATTTCATCTTAATTTCTGAAGCCAAGTGGTCTTTGCAGGTTGTTTATTGGGCTTGTCTGTCACAGCTGAGGTCTTATTAAGCCTATTGCACAATCCCACCAGAGGTCTCTTTGGGGATTTTTAAAAAAAAATATTTTAAACATAGGATTTTGCCTGATTATCACTCTCTTAAAGTGAGCAGTCTCCATCCACTTACTCATATTTATGGGCTGTCAGAGTATTTTCTTTCAGTGGATCAAGTTTCACTTGAGTCCAAATTTTGTGACTCTGCACTAGATGGTAGTTACCGGTGGCTGTCCTCTGGTGTTTTCCTGCATTTATAACCATAGAATGAAATCTAAGTTTGAGAAAACGTGCTCTGTTGAAAAGTTATGGATGTTGATTGTGGACACAGTCCAAGAGCACTGATGACTGCACTGCTGGAGGTTCTTGCAGTCACAGAAAACCTGGAAAAGGTCAGTATGTTTTATCCTTTTTTTTTTCTTTTCTGTGTTGGACAGAGGTAATGGAAGGTAAAAGTTGAGCCAAAACAAGTTTGGAGTATACATTTAAGTTCTGTACATGAAAACAAAGTTGTGTTAAAAACTTCTATCTATTCAGGCAAAGTTTGGTCTGTAAAAGATCTAAAGTTCTTCTAACTTAAAAGACAGTACCTGCAGTATCAGCTTGTTTGAGCACAGTCAAACATTGGTATAGCTGAATACATACCACTGAGCATTATATCTGCTTATATTACTATAAAAGTTCCGTGTACAATTGTTGTTTACAAAGTACAATAAGTTTAGAAATCAACAGCACATGTAATATTCCTTTGAAAAATTATAGCATACAAAACACCAGTGAAACCCTATAAAAGCCACTATCTGAAAAAAGTATTCAAAAGGTTTGATTGAAATGTTAAAATCCAGTGTAATCATTTGCGTCTTGCTGCATGTGTTTGCAATAGTTCACTGGTGAGTCCTGGCAGAATAGTTCTGTGGCCTCCAATCAGCTAAGACATACATATTAATTTAAACGTTAAACACGAATCCCGTTACCAATAGAAAGCTTTCTCTGAAACGTGATTATGGCTATTGGAGTGAAAATGTTTTGTTCGTAAACTTACAATTAAAAGTACTTAGAAGGAAGATTTGCACTTGGATTAGTGACGACCTTTCTGGTCCCATCCGTTGTGCACTGTCCCAAATATCCCTGGGTTAAGACTCTCAGACAGCGTACAAAACTGTCTCTTACGTTTCCTCACTGAGGGGCGATTTACCAAGACCGCTATCATTAATATACTCTCTATAGCCCTCAGTACTTTATGGTCACTGCGTAATGTTTGCCCCGGTCAGAGCTTGTTTGGAGAGTTGAACGCGATTCTTCCTGTCAGACCAAAGTCGGGGCGAAAATCCTTACGTGATGACGTCAAAACAAGTTGTGTTGACAGTTAGCCCAGCTAGCCTAGTGCTAGCTGGTTTTGCGTCAAGATCGAGTGTTGGTAAATCCCTCACCGACTCCCATGGTTTTCCACGTCTGCTGGCTATCTTTTACTCATGCAGTGTCAAGTATCAGTGTGAGAAATGCAGGATAGGTATAGCGAGATAGGCTTTGTCCAGCAAATACTCGGTTTGAATTTAGTGCCGAGAAAAAATGGCATGCACCAAGGCAACGACACATCTCTCAGTGACTTCACAGGTGGGCTAATGTTTGGTAGCTTGTTAGCTGTACAGACTATGGATGAATGCTTAAATACTAGCCGAAATTCCGTATTAGGGGGAGAAAACCACATGAAATCTTAGCGTGTTTTCTTCTTAACGAACGTTTAAACGTTTAAATGTGTTCAATTCCCATGAAAATGTATCGGCTGTAGGTTAGCTGCTATACGCTAGTTTGTACGCGTTAGCATTGTTTAAGTAAGTGTTATACATTGATGAAGCTAGCTAACTTCCTGCTTAATCTCAGTTGTTTTTCAATAATACTTTGACTTGTTCCAAGCGATGGTTGACAAACGTGTGGGATTACTATATATAGATAATGTGTAAGTTCAATTAACAGTTTCAGACGCGGTTAAAGCAAGTATATCAACGTTACATAAGACTGTTCTTAGCTATTTTAGATGTGTACTTTTCTATGTACTGTAGGAGAGCTGAAGCAAGAAAATACAGCGCCTGTAACTGGGAAATGAGCAAAAAGTAAAATTAGATCCGTACTCTGTTTAAAGCCTTTCTTTTATATAGTTTAAAAATGCGTAGTAGTAATAGTAGTCGCGTCTTCATAGCATAATAGTACTTCGTAATTCTGTGGTTGGGTTTTATGAGATACACTGTGGACACAATAGTATGAACAACTGAAAATATAAGGCAAGACTTGTCCTTGACTTTTGTTGTGTACTGAAGTATCTCAGACCAGGCTTTCCATTTATTACCATGGAATGACTTAGGTAAAATAATATAAACGTTAATGTAAAATACTAACTGGATTTATTGGTATGTACATTTAGAAATGGCCGTTAATATGATGAAGAACATATGGTTTGTCAAAGGCCAAAGTTTGAGACTTGGCCCTGGGATGTGACTCTCCATCACAGTTGTTCCAACAAACCTCCAGATTCTCCAGATGTATGAAACTCATCCACGTGGATGAACAGCATTTATCTAAAAGATATTTCCTCCTTTGGTGTGTAGACGGTGGCGGTGGAGAGCACTGTCTAACATGTTGCTCTAAAATCTCCCATAGGCGTTCAGCTGGGTTGAGATCAGGTAACTGTGAAGGCCATAACATAGAATTCACATCATCTTCATTTTCATCAAACCCTTCAGTGAGCTCTCATGACCTGCATGGTATCATATGCATTCTTAATGTATCTCTGCTAATTTATTCAGGTTTTTCCTTTCATTTGTCAGTCCTGTTCCCCATAGAGGAGAAACAGAGAATGGAGTCAGCGAGCTAGGATCACATTAATGAATAATTGAATGATCTGATTAAATGGCCCCAGCGCCCTGCAGAACTGTGCACAGTTTGTACTTTGATTGGCATCAAGTAATGTGTGACTGCATGATTGTGTGTTTGTCCAGAGATGTGGTATGGAGTGTTTCTGTGGGCAGCCGTCTCTTCTCTGGTCTTCCATCTGCCTGCAGCTCTGCTCTCCCTCGCCACGCTGCGTCAGCACAAGATGGCCAGATTCATGCCCATCGCCATCCTCCTCATGGGCATTATGGGACCAATTTGTGGGGGAGTCCTCACCAGTAAGTGTTCTGCCTATATAAGTGTGTGTATGTCTGCCTGGATTATGATATGGATGTGCCCATCAGGTTTTTCTTTGGCCTCATCCCAATTTGAGTCCAAGTCCTGCTTATACCAAGGCAGATCTGATATATGTTATTTAATGACAGGATTTTTAGGTCATATACAACCTGAAAATTAAACAAGAAAGAACTTACTTAATCCTGAAAGACGTTTTTGTGCATAAGATGCTCACTATATATAAAAAATAAATATAGGGCTATAGTAGCATAAGCATGAGCAGTGTTGAGTAAATATGTATCTGGAAACAACAGATGTAGCCTCACACATGCTACGTGTTTTCCTTTTTTGATCGTGTTTATTTTAACCAATAGCAATCCAGTAAAATATGTCCAGAACTGGTCCTTCGGATGAGCTTGGGACAACTCTTGATAACCATATATCGGTGAACTGCAGTTTAGCAACTGGAAAAGTGTTTGGCAAAGTTTATTTATTTCTTAATTCAGTTCAGTTTTCCTCAAATTTCATGGAAAAATAATTTGTGGATTAAAAAAAAAACCTTACTAAATTATCAGAAACATTGTTAAATACTTATCTATTGTTTTCTCATGTTCCAAAGGTGCAGCCATAGCAGGTGTGTACAAGGCGGCAGGGAAGAGGATGATCTCTTTGGAGGCTCTTGTTTTTGGGGTTGGACAGTCGTTTTGTGTCCTCATCATCTCCTTCCTCAGGATACTTGCCACCCTTTAGCAGTGCTTAGGCTGGTCTGGCTGGACCTGATGCTGCCAGGTCAGTCACATGTCTTCTGTCTGGACCTGAGCTTAACATTGTACAAGGTCTTGGCATAATCTGGGCCACATGTAAACAAGCCAGGCCTGGAACATGATGTCATTTCCTACTGATAGACCACAACCAGAGCGGATTTTATTGCACCATGAAAGAATAAGCGGTGTGTAAACTGAAGGTGTGTGTTACGCAGCACTAAGCCTCCTGGCTAGCTGTTGAGACATCTGTATGATGTCCACTGTAGGACAGCACAATACTGCATTCACATCACAGGGAAGCCACACACTACATAACAGTATAAGCTGTTTATTTAAAAATCTTAAATAATCATTACGTAATTAATCATTAAGTTTGCAGTAATTCCTGTATGATGTGAAGGCAACACGATGCTGTTCTCCCCTGTCGCTGGGGGTTACACGTTAGCATCAGGATGACACTAACCTCTCTCAGGGGCTGTGGGTATGTGTGTGTGCGTGTGTGTGTGTGTGTGCGTGTGTGTGCAGTGACTGCAGAGAGACAGAATAATGCTCTGTTGAGACAGGAAGATGATGGTTATATGCAAGATTCTGGTTTTCCCTTGAGGCCTTAATTTCTATTTTCTAACTTCCAAAGTGGTGTTTATCTTCAGGGCTGTCTTTCTTTAACACTCTCTCTCTCTCTTGCTGCCCTTTTTGTTGTTCTTCATATTTTTTGTTCAAAATCAATTCAAGCCTGACTGCCTGTGTGTAACTGTTAATTCTGAATTGGCAACTACAGCCTGTCTCCCTCTAGCTTTCTCAGCTAACGTCTTTTAGACAGGCATACAAGTGAAGAGGGTTTTTCAGATCTCAGCTGTAATGGGATATGATGTTTAGGTTGCATTTTCAGGACTGTGATCAGGACTAGAAAATGTCCTCACAGTTCACACACATCTTGTTTGTTGATCAGAGGTTTGAACACGGGGCACCAGGATGGTCAGATTTTTTTAACCCAAAAATGAGAAGAGATTTTGATCTTTTCTGTTTGAATGATCATATATTTTACAGGTGTGTTATTTTGTGACAGTGAGCTGATTTGTATATGATTTAAATTATTTCCAGGTCTTTGTAGCTTTTTGATCTTTATGACCAAATATGACTTGCTCTTTTATTTTTCTGCACTAAATGTGAATACGATGTTTCAGCAATGGTTCAGCAGAATTGTAATTCCTTGTAGTTTTTATTGGCTCATTAAATTCCCATAGTCCTCAGTGGTTGCTTTTATTTGCTTCTGGTAGCTGACAGGTGCTTTTCAGTTAGCATCATATATGCATTTACAACTTGCATATACAGATAGGTAAACTCTACATGTAATACCTTAACTTGTTGTTTAGAAAATGGAGCTTGAAAGTGATGCTGTTTGCTGTCTCTGTATTAGCAACTATTTAGTCATGATTGAAAACTAGCTTCCGACACCACTACCAGAAATGTATGTATTGTTTGCCAGGTCTGACAGGTGTTACTTTTCGTGGTGATTTTCCTTCGGTTTTGATTTGATGTTTGAATCTTGATGAAAACACTAAACAAATATGCAGTTAATCCATTGAACAGACATGAACTGCCCTGCAGTGAACCTGGAGCTTTTGAGGGTCTGGGACAGTTTCAGCTTCACCCAGTCAGGAATCTGTTTTTGACCATGAATGGGACAGAAGCAAGACACATGGCAAAAATCTTTCTTTTCAAGGTTATTGTAATTCTGGTGCAGATTGTTTTGCTCATGACATTCCAATCAGAAATGTTTTCCTTTATTTCCCTGATCATGCCATAATGATCCCAGACACCTCCACTACTTCACTGCAGCCACACTGACCGCACTGAACTCTCAACATCACCTCTAGCATCATCACTGAAACCAGTTACCTTAAAGCTAGTGGGCTAGTTTTTATGTTAACTATCATTAGATACACAATAGACTGACTTTTAACTCATGTAATAGTTACGACAAAATAAACAGCAAATTTCATCATTGTCCCCTCAAAGAGGTTCTTTAACCTCCCCCCAGACCAAAGATGGCTCGAACTCTTCATGTACACCCTGTACTTCATCAGCAACACTTCAGTCCAGTAGTTCTGTTACATCTGAAAGCATAGTCATAGTGCATGTAAATATACAGCAAAATCAAATTGAAGCTAGAATGTAGAGTTTAGGCTTAAGTTCTGGGAAGTAAAACATATAAACCCAGGAAAGGCTGATGAGAAAATGATTTTGAAGTCAACACGCTCAGACAAGACTATAGAGGTTCAGTATCATTGGGACCAACAATGGGACAGGAATTGTATGTGAACAATGCCCACAATGACAGTTACCTGAAGAGACTTTTTTGCTTTTGTCTTCTTATAAACTAATTTTAATTGTTGGTCTTCAAATTTTTGAGCCCACAGATGAGAAATTCCCTGCCACACCAAACCATCCATTTCTCAGAATGTTGTAATTTCAGTGAAATTGTTTTTTCTTGTCAACTGTGGACAGCTCAGTGTGTTCATCACACTGTGCATATGTTGGGAAGTGCAGTTGGCAGTCATTTGAGGGGAGATAAATGAAAGTATACATTTCTGTTCCTACAGAGACCTTGGTGTTAGAGTAGAAAATCAGAGCACTGATGCAGAAACAAATGAGCCTTGTTTGAAATGAAGTCGTGTTAACCCCTTGGCCTTGCTGTTATGTTATACATTTTGGAGAATGTTTTTTTATGGTTGTGTAATTTAGCTCTTTGAGCATGTGTGTGCTCTCTGGTTCTGTTACAGCAGCACACACTGGGAGTGTTAACACCTTGACATTAATAACTTTAGTCTGGATAGTTTCTGTTCTGTTCTGTTTGAATCTGGTAGCCTGTGTGCTAATTGAGAGCTCTAGACAAAAACCACCAACATCTATCAGCAATCTTCTTGTCTGACCTCACACACCATAAACATGTATTTCCCATGTTGTCTTCTTGTTGAGAGAAGAAAATCATAGGTCAAAGTCACTCAGTTAACTTTGACATGGATTGAATGGTCTCAGGGCAAACCAAGTTCAGCCTCGTCCTTTACATCAGACTCCCAGATTGGGTTGAAGTTCATGTTGTTGGAGGTACTTAAAGCAGGAGGATAAAACAGGCATGAAAATGTGAATTCACAAAAATGTTAAGCCAGAACACTAAAAGAAGATTAACACTGCTAAAAGTAGCTGCACAAAACTCCCTGCTCACTTAGTGTATACGCCTATAAGGCTATTTCCACAAGGAAAAGAGAGGAGGAAGAAATGAATGAAAACTCTGGAATGCTTAGAAAAAATACTCATGTGATGTCCGACAAGTCAAAAATTGACTAAGTCAGAATTGTGAGATTTACTGTGTCAGTCATCAGCAACTACACTCAATTGGCAGTTTATTGGGAACATCCAGTTAAAGCCTTGAATTAAATCCTGCCTTCATAGAGAATATAATGTTTAGTTTGTGCTGAAACTGCTCATGAAGTTGAAATACCAGCAGTTTCAATACAAACTCAACATTCTGACTTAATGAAGGAAGGTTTATCGACTTTATTTGACTCTTTTTATCTCAAACTTTGGATTTACCATGAGAAATTTTATTTCGGTCAATCCATAAATTTTCCTGGCAGAAATGGGCTTTGATACAGGCCAGTTGTCCAGTACAGTTTGTTTGGAAAAGATACAACTTCCTGTCCAGAACTCCCTGATTGCTGTCTTTTTATAACAGGAGGTGATGTGCACAGAAAACTGAAACAAGCCATCTGATTTCACTATAGACATGCTGGATCTGTTAATGTAAGACAACCACACTGTCAGAGGTACCAGACAAAGTCAATGACTAAATGAATTCAACTACAAATGTCAAGATAATGTGTGCTGATGAGTGTCTGCTGTAATAGAACCATTTATTTCCACGGTCCACAGTCCTGGACCAATTTTGCTCCATTTTTACCAGATTCAAAAGGTTTTAAAGTTGATTTTACAAGAGTAAATTAAGTGCCATTGGTAAATATTTTCATGAAATAAAAATGTTTCAACTATAATGAATGTTGTGGTGTTTCTTTGTGTCCTCTAGCCACCTCTAGTGTTGACCAATGGGAGCTGCAACAACAGTAACAGCATTTAAACACATTGATCAGAAATGTAAATGACTGATAAGAGAAATACCTCAGACAAATCATCAATACCACTGACACATATTAAGAGTTCCTATAGAAATAGAGGTTTAACTTTTTTGTTTATGACACAATATACTTCAGATTATGATGCTGGACAGAGAGCTGCTTTCCCATTTAAGATTCTATCTGCATTTAGCTCATTAAACCATGTTTTATGTTTTAACATATTTCCCTAAGGAGTGACATGCACCAAACACTGTGCTCAGTTTTTTTTGTTCAACAGTAGAAGGAGGGCAGGGGGGGGGTTCAGAGGTTAGAGAAGCAGGATTCGGTTTTTGAGGTCACTGAATGAATGAACAGTGCTTTCCCCTCCCTCAACATCCACGGCTGAGGTGTCTGTGAACAAGGCACCTAACCCCTCATCTGCCCCATGGTGCTGCAGCTGCCCACTGCTGGTAAGGGTAAAATTTCCTGTGTGTGTAACTTGGACAATAATGGATGAAACATTTTAGAATAACCCTTCACAAAAAATAAATGTGTTGTAGATATTTAGAATTAATATTCTTGTGATTTTTGTGAATTAAAGAGATAGTCTCCTGTATATAAACAAAAAAGATTGACTTTGAGTTTTACTGGGGGAAACACTGAGCAGATGACCAGAGCAGGGATTTTTCTGTTTCCAAGGCAAAGAGATGGAGAAAAACATAACTTTCTCAGTACGCTTGGTTTTAATTCATGTGAAATTCCCCATATATATACAAGTGGACTCACTCCAAATCAAATTTCAAGTCTGTCTTAATACAATACTCACATGTGAACTGCAGCAGTTTTTCCTTGCTGTTGTCAGTACTGTTCATGCTTTCCATTAAAAGATCATTTCCTAGGCTGAATTCAGTGTAAAGTCCACAGTTCTCATTCTGTACAAAAACATATTCCACAGTTTATCTGAAGTTAACATGGGGCCTCATCACTCTGAGTTAGACAAAGCTACAGCCTTTGATTATAAAGACATTTTGGTCTCCTGTACATTGTTACCTTGCTGAGCTGTGGTGGAGGGGATACTAACACAAGAGCAACTTGAAACCTCACATTAACTTCAGCTGAACTTTGGGATGTTTTATGTTCAGAATAAGGCCTGTGGATTTTGTCCCCCATCACCTGCATGATATCCTGTGGTTCACCTACAGTCTGTTTGAATGTGAGGTGTCCAGTGCAGAGCACCGTGTGGTTGTCAACTCTCAGCCTGGGTCTGTTGGTGCGCCACCCTGTGGTTACACAGTGCTACTGGTTGTTTTGCCTCTCACACGCCTCTAGTGTGAATATGAGTCTGGTATATATAAGGCAGGCAGTTTAGTGAACCAGTGACTCAGAGGCCTCCCTCTACTTCCCCTACAGCTGGAGACAGCTGAGGTCATGTCCTCTCTGTCGGTTGCAGCAGCCTGGTGGAAAATTTAATTACATAATTTTTAAGTTGCAACATATTGTAGGTATTTTAAAGTTAATTCCTGTACACTTTACAGTTTGTACTCAGTATATTTAAATTTGACTACTTTAAGGCCAGCTAAGTGAATACATTGTTCAGTACTTTCTCACCAGAATGGTATTAATGGCAAAGAAACTTTTGTAATGGCATTTAGACATTCATGTTGGTGGGTAAATAGCAAATACTTAACAGTTAACTGAATAAATAACATTAGAAAAATCTAAAACACTGAAAAATGATGTTGTGAAGGTGCTGCTGTTTTGGAACAAAGCCCTTCATAAGCTTTATTTATAGACAGTGACGGGTGAAACTGCAGAGGGCACAATCACATCAACTCCGTGCTCTTAGACTGAAGTTCACCTTTAATATATATATGAGCTGCCAACTCATACAGTCGGCTGTAATGTGCATTAGAAATGTTTAAGAGCTGGTCCAGGAGGGAATTTAATTGTTCAGTTGAGTTGATTTTGTTTAAACAACCTATCAGGAAACAAACCAGTCACACACTTTACACACTTCTACCTGCTCTTTCATGATAAACTCCTCACACCTTCCTACTTTTTGCCATTATTGCTTTATATTGATTGATACTGAAAACTGTCCATATTTGTGTCCAAGAGTCCAACGTGACATCTTCACATCTAAACAATCATACATGTTAATGTGTGTAAATACAGGCCTGTATAAATACTTTGATCATGCACACTGGTTGAAACATTTTATTTGGGTGACACCGTAATTTACTACTCTGTAATTTCTGGATAATTGCATGGTATGTTTTTTTTTTTACATATTACACCTTTAGTGTGGAAACAGTTAAAAATAAAAAAATAATCCTTGACTATTTTGAGCTGTCAGTCAGTCTTTTAAGCCTTTAATTAAACAAAAGCAATCAGACATTTTCTGGTTCCAGCTCCTCCAGGTTTCTATCACTGTAGACTGAGTGTCTGTGGGTGTTGGACTATTGGTCAGACAGTGTCATTTTTGTCAAAATCTGCAATCAAACATCATCCACACTGAGCACAGTTTTCTATATATTGAACATATATTTATTAGTAAGCGGCTGACAGGTTCACAGTTGTACATTATCATAGGTCAGGAGTCCAGAAACACGTTGGAAAACTGGGCTCTCATCCTCATCAGCCGAGGAAAAATACAGCAGAATTGAGCCGGAATGACCAGAATGACCTGGGGGCTGACTTGGCAGTTTGCCTGCATCTTCATCTGGGCCAGAATGACACTTTGTTCCCTTTCTTTTACTGCTTCTTCTTGTAGTCCTCCAGGTGGGCCAGTATCCAGCTGGAGGGACCAAGGATGGCCGCAAACAGGACTGTTATAGCTATAGCCTGCTCCTGCAGGACACACACACACAAACACAAAGAGATGGTTAAACTTGACAGCATATGAGAATACTATTATTTCTCTAACGCCCCCCCCCAAAACAATACATGGATTTGATGTAGAGTACATGAGTAAGAATGGTAAATACAGTGTACACACATTAGTTTCATCCGTCCATAGATGCATTTTCAGGTCTTTTATATTTAGGCTGGTTAATGATGATTACCAGCATCGGACATGAGACGTGTTTCTCTGTGATGCTTTATTTTGTGTCCATATTTGGTCATATAAAGTAGAAAGCTGCAGTTATCTTTGGCAGAAGACACAACAAAAAAGACTTCTCTGTAAGGATTCATTCCAAAAACAACACCGAACTGTTTTAAACCCTGCCCATGTATTTTCAGGACTCCAGAGTTTTTCCCAGTAACTCTGAGTACAGGCAGCAACTCAAACATGCTGGTTGTCACATATGAGCTGAGAAGAGTAGCAGCAGGAAAACATCTTCAGTCTGTCAGACAGAAAAAAGTAGGCTCATGTATCTATCAGAGCTGAGCAGATGTGTCGCTGACAGTGCTAGTGCTGTGGGTTTTAAAGGGACACTGTGGAGTTTTTAGCCACCAGTGGCGCTATGGAGCATTGTTTTGATGAGCAGGTCCCTGTTTTATTTGTACCAAAGAACACACATAGACTCGCACAGGGTAAACCTCACAGGGAACCTTTAATACAGATGCATTGGTTTATATGTTGTTACCCTAGTGTATGCTAAAAATGTTGCTGTCATCTCAGAGACTATAATGTGCTGAAACAAATAAATACTGGGTTATTATTATCATTATTTAATTCTGTTGTCCTTAAAGTCTGACTGTAACAGTACAGTGTAATGTAACTGTAAGATCTCCTCATGTAGAGCAGGGAGTATCTAATCAAAGATTAACCAAACAAGTCCAAAGTGCACTGTGGTAAAATACTGTGTTCAGGATTAAACCAAACAAGGAAGCATCACTTCACCGCTAAAATAATCCAGGTAAAACAGAGGTGAGCAAACCAGTGCTGGTAACAAGCACATTTATGTATGTGTTAAAATAACAACACTCTCTTATGTGGCACCTGTCTTAACCACATTTACTACATTAAAAAGATGTAAAAATGCATTTGCTGCATATTGTGTCAGGACTGAGTCTACATGCTGGGTCAGTTGTAATAATGTAGCTATATCAGATCTTCATTAGATTCACCTCGGTCATGCTGTGATAAGTGGCACACAGAGGACAGTTGCAGAAATACCTGATTTTCTAGTTGTAACTTGGGGAAACTAAGACATCACGCTCCCATATTTAAGAGTAGGTGAGTTAAAATATATAGCTTTATCAACATGTAGTGTCAAAGTTCGATTCGATTTATGATTAAGACATTCTGTCAGGAGCAGTTTACGGCCTGGTGAGCTACAAGTAACCTGACATTTAACAGACCTGAGTAAATAACAAATGCTGTCAATCCCTAAATTCAAATATTTTTAATAATCACTGATTTTTAATCATTCCGGGCCCACTGTCTGACCTTGGTCAGCATCAAGGTCAGTAACTTGGCACTGCTCAACAGGGCGCACGTTTACACAGCAACCACACTAAATTACACTTACAGTAACACTAACACCGCAATATTAAACTCATGTGCCGCCAAAAATAATGCGGAGTGAATTCTAAGTTGTTTATGTTGAACTGCAGGTAATGTTAACGCTTGGGGATGTGCTGCTATCTATAACTTGCTATTTATGTCCGGGCTGGCAGAGATGTCTACGTGTTGGAATTAGGCGGAATAATGGCGAGACTGACGCACTTATCGAAAGTGTTAAAAATAAATTGATTTGATGGCCTAGAGATAAAAGCACTGTGCACCAAAAAAAGAAATATTCAACATCTCACAAAGATGACTAACAAATATTATTAGTATGAGACAAGCAGTAATATGTAAAGTTTGGCGGCGTTAGGGAAAGTCAGCCCTGCAGGCAGATTCTGCTCCGTCATATCAGGCCAAGATGCGCAACGACGCGGAATAACTGCTCTGAACACACCGAGGCAGCCGGTGGTCGAGGTGGAACCTGCTGCGGGAATATCTGGTGCCCATGCCGAGTGAGAGTAGGCTACCTGCTGAGGTCATGTTAGGTCAGTAGAGTGGACATGAACTCACCCCCGCAGTGACAGAGTGTTTGGCAGGTTTGGCCGACACATTAGCCACAGGGACCAGCTGAGTCCTCAGCGCGCTTCTGAACAACCGGGACGCGACGGGCAGAGACATAGCGGCGGTTCGGTGCTGTTAGCCCGAAGGACTGGAGGAGGAGAAGGAGGAGGACAGGGACAACACAACAGGCAGGTCTACTGAGACGGATATAGGTGCTGCTGGCCTCACTTTCAGTTTTTCTCTACGTGCGGCCGGGCGCGGTGTGTGTGTGAGCGCGCGCGTGTGCGTGTGTACGAATGTGTGTGTGTGTGTGTGTAAGGGGAAGCGATAGGGAGAGAGAGAAACTGCGTGTTACGTTGACAGCCCACAGCCCACGTCGGAATTTAATTGGCTGTCTAACCTCCGGGTATATGACACCGTGACCGATGAGCGCGGGACGCGTCCTCATTTCACCCTCTGTTTTCAGCCGTTGATAACATGCGCGCAGCTACCGAGCAAACTCTGGCGCCTCAGTAAGCTGCAGATACAGGACACCACACCTTTTACGGTTGGATTACACATACAAGTCCAGCAGGAACAAATAAAGAAATTCATGTTCGCTATCACATCTTTGAAAATATCCTGGTTCGGCCTTATTTACACCACATCATAAGCGCCCGTTATCAGATAGCCCTCAGTTCTTATTCGAGATTAACTCCGCACGTGTAGGAGTCTTCCATTTAAGTAACTTTATACTGCATGAAAAAACCCACACTGTTAATTAACCTATACTGCAGATTAGGTACAAAACATAATAAATGCAGTGGGAGTAACCAGCTCGTACATGGAAGTGAGGAAATTATGGTGTAGTTGTCGTAGTTGCCTTGTTTGAATAGTATGTAGCTACTTATAAGGCAGCTTTTCACAGCTTCATTTAAAAACAGACCAAGTGACATGAAACAATAAAACTGCCAGAAGTAGAGAGGAAAACAGCTGAGAGGATAACATTCATATGCAGATCCAAACAACTTAAATGTTCATTCAATTTGAAGTGGAAAAACTTTTTATCTTTTTATTAAATGGTGTCTGTGTTTATGTAGCAGTATTAGAACGTGATAGTACTACGTTAGTGGTTGCAATTGTAGTAGTTGTTAAAAGCAGCCAAGCAAAGTCAAACTGAAGAACTATTAGACAGTAAAAACCACAGACATCATCACTCAGGTGCCTACCAGAGATGAGACAGACCTCATGCTGCTGCTGCTGTAAACATACCAGTGATTTTTTTACCAGCTGGTGTCACAGTCAAACAACTGAACACAGAAAAAACTGAAATGACTGTTTTTGGCCCCATAAGAGGAAGATTTAAAGTCAGTGCTCACCTTGAATCCATCACACTGAAATCTACAAATCAATACAGTGAGAATAAAAGGATTGCTGTCTAAACAAGACACAGAAAAACTTGTTTATGTGTTTATTTTCTGCAGGTTAGACTATTGTAATTATGTCTTTGCAGGCCTTAGTACAAAGTCAACCAGACAGCAGCAGCTCATCCAGAACGCAGTTGCCACAGTCCTCACTAACACCAATAAAGTGGAGCACATCATGCTGGTCCATAAATCACTGCAAGGATAGATTCTAAAATCCTGTTCTTGTCTATAAGGTACTAAATGGTCTCAGGCCTAAAGAAATCTGATTTACTTGCACCTCATGAAGAAATCAGCCCCCTCAGGTCAGGGACAGTTCTCTTAATAATCTTTCACTATGTATTTGTTTTTTCTCTGCTTTTGTGTCTGTTTTTATTCTTTTTAATGTAATTTTAATGTTTTCTCCATATCTTATTTTTAATGCTTTTAATTGCTCTGTGCTTCTGTAAAGTACTTTGAATTACCTTGTGTCTGAATGGTGCTGTATAAATAAACTTGGTTTGCCTAGTAACAGTTGTAGTGGTAGAAACGTGTTCAGTGTGAGTTCCATTTTCACCAGTTGTCCTGGCATCGTTGGCAGCACAGTTGTACCTCTGAGGTAATAGCGCCCTCTAGTGGATCATCAGTGAAGTGAGTGTTGATCACACAGACACCTGCCTCTGTGTGGCGCACCTGCTTACACCTGTTTATTAATGCATTTAGTCAATCAGCCAATGGTGCGGCAGCAGTGCAGTGCATCAGATCCTGCAGATACAGGTCAGGAGCTTCAGTTAATGTTTACATCAAACATCAAAATGTGAAGAAAAAAAAAAGTGATCTCAGTGGCGCATAATTTTGCCAGACAGACTGGTTTGAGAGAAAATGCTGTTAGTGGCATGTATTAATGGAATATGAATGGAGAGGATGAGAGAGAAACTTGGTGCATCATGGGAAGTCCCCCTGCAGTCTGGGCCTTTAGCAGCATAACTAAGGGATGGTTCAAACCTGAGCCTATAAGCTTTATCAAAGAGGAGCATTTTAAGCCTACTCTTAATGGTACAGAGGGTGTTTCTGCCTCACAGACCCAAACTGGGAGGAGGTTCCACAGTAGAGGAGCCTGATAGCTGAATGCTCTGCCTCCCATTCTACTGCTGGAAACTCTAGGAACCACCAGTAAACCAGCATTCTCGGAGCACAGTGTTCTAGTGGGATAAAAGGGAACTATGAGCTCTTTAAGATACAATGGGTATTAATGTCTTTATAGACGAGAGAAGGATTTAAATTCTACTCTGGATTTCTCAGGGAGTCAATGCAGAGAAGCTAACACAGGAGAAATATGATTATTGTTCTGTCAGTACTCACGCTGCAGCGGTTTGGATCAACTGGAGACCTTCAGGAAACTTCCTGATAACAAGGGAATGTAATAGACCAGCTTAGAAGTAGGGTTGCAAAATTCCAGGAATTTTCAAAGTTGGAAACTTTCCATTGGAATATATGGGAATTAACAGGAATTAATGGGAATAAACTAGAAATTAACTAAATCACCGGTTAGCCTATAACAGGGAACTTTAATGTAGTTGAAAAAAACCTGCAGCATAATGTTGGTTAAAACAGATTTAATGTAAATTGAGTTGAATTTCTCCCCTGTACTGTGCATTCCTCCATCACATGCACAGATCATTTCTAGAATCCTCACTACAGCCACACTACTGCAACTGAGTCCACAGATTACATCCAGTCAAGTAAGGTTTGATGATATTACTGAACGTAATGACATTACTAAATGTATATGATCTGTGGTATTAAAGCTTAACAAGCAAAAAACAAACCAAAATGTGTTTGCAGGCTTAGCCGCTCAATTAGATATGGTAAATGATATGCTAAATGTAAGCTAGCTAACACCATTTCATTGACAGTTTGAGTCTGGTTCTCTTCAAGGTTTCTGCCTCTTAACAGGAGGTTATAGTTTAGCAGCTGATTGAGAAGAGTTCATCTATTCATCTAACCTATTCCTATTCACTTATCTAGCATCAATCATAAAATATTTAATAAGTTTAATAAGTGTCCAACTTGGAATATTTCCAAAATTCACCAGCTTAATTTCCCATGGAAAGTTTCCAGAAATTTTCCACCCCTTTGCAACCCTATCTAGTAGTAACAAATGCATGGACTAGTTTTTCTGCATCTATCTGAGACAGGATGTGTCTGATTTTAATGTTATGTAGATGAAAAAAGTCAGTCCTTGAAGTTTGTTTTATTCTTGTTTATATTTGTTTTCATATCTTGATCACAAGATAACTAAGAGATTCTTTACGGTGGAGCTGGAGGCCAGCGCAGTGCCTTCTCAAGTAAATGTGTCATTAGATAATGAGGTGCTGAGGTGTTTGGAGCCAAGTACAATAATTCACTTTTGTCTGAGTTTGATAGCTGGAAATTGCAGACGAGCATCTCAGAATGCAGAAAACATCTGACCTCAAGGTGGATGAGCTACAACAGCAGAAGACCACGTCAGGTTCCACTCCTGTCAGCTGAGAACAGAAACCTGAGGCTGCAGTGGGCGCAGGCTCACCAAAACTGGACAGCTGAAGACTGGAAACACGTAGCCTACTCTGATGAAAATGTATTTCTGCTGAGGCAGAAAATGGTTGGGTCAGAATTTGGCATCAGCAGCATGAATCAATGGACCCAACCTGACTTGTACCAGTCACCAGATCTGAATGTGGTATAACACCTCTTTGATGTGGTGGAATGGGACATTAGTGGCATGAATTTGCAGCTGACAGATCTGCAGAAATGATGTGAAGCAGTCACGTCAACGTGGACCAGTTTCAAACATCTTTTGGAACCGTGTCACAAAGATCTGAGGCTGTTTTGAGAACAAAGGGAGGTCATATCCAGTATTAGTATGGTGTTCCTAATAACGTGCTCACTGAGTGGACTGTATGTTCTCAGTGTTTAAGCAGGAAGAATATAATATATATAATAATAATAATATATAACTTAAAGTCAGATGGATAGTCATTTCAGTGAATATAAAATCATCAAATGTCAAAGCTAAGTTTAATGTTCCTGAATGAAATTCTGGAATTTTCAACTAGAAAAACACATATTTATGAGTTAGTATGGAAGAAGCTACAGGCTTTGACTGTAGGGCTGCAACTAACAGATACGTGTATTACAGCTCTATCAATATGACAGAACTATCAGCTACAGCAACAACTCTTACACGCTCTACAGTGTTTCTGTCTCAGTATTGTGTGTTTAAATTGAAGATAAGAATGTTTCTAATCACTATTCAGTAATATTTCCTTTCATATAGCCTAAATTACAATTCTTTTGAATAGATTAGATTATTGGATGTGTAATGAATGAAGCCTTTTATATGTTTTCATTCACGATGAGGCACATTCACATGAAGACTCCTGCTGAAAGAATAAGGGAAAACCTGATGAGCATCAGGTTCCACAAATGAAAGCAACATGTTTGCAAGAGCAGTGTCTTGCTAAATGTGATAGGGAGAAAAATTGAAGAATTTTGTAAAAAGTGAAATATAGATCTCCAATCTTTCCATTTGATGATCTCCAAACATTACACTCAAGCATTCGGAATTTTGCTTGAAATATGATGGAATGATCTTTTATATTGTGTAAGAGAATTATGTGTTTGTGACTTTAATGTTGCATATGTTTTCCTTGTAGACACATCTCCCTTGAAAAGACATATTAATCTCGGTGGGACCCCCCATTTAAATTAAGAGTAACTAACTTAACTAAGAATTTCTGTAACATCATCAGCAACAAAATGACAACTATGTAAGAAAATCACTACTATTAATAATAACTGTGTTTAAACGATTTAGGGAAACAACCAAACAGGACCTGAGAGGAAGTGGTAACTTCTAGGGATCTAGTAGGCATTCTGGGAAATAAAGTAGTAGATTAAGTAGTCAAAATACATACAGTATATTCCAGCATTCATTATTATTATTATTATTATTATTGTTATTATTATTACACAAATGGCTGCAAACTGTAGCATGAGTAGACTTTTAAATCTCATCTTGTTTTAATTTGGTGGCACTGCAGAGGGCAGAAATAGACTGGGGATGAGTCGACGCTGCCAGAAATAAAGGTGAAGAAGAAGAACGCTTGCTTCCTACCTCCAGGAAGTGTGGAGCTCAGCCTGGGTACATGTCTCTGCTTATTGTGTTCAATTAACAAAATCACAGCATATCGCTGGTAAGTCTCCGAAAACACATTAATTGCAGTTAGCATGTTAGCAGTGACATCATTTTATCTAGATAACCCACCTTAAAGAAAATGTCTCGTTAGCATTAGCTAGGCTACTGTGTGGATGTTAACTGACTTCTCTGTGAAGGGATGCATGTCTTTTCACCATTTAACGTTAACTCATGATACATGCACTTTTGTTACTGGCATTTTAACTAGCTGTAGCATTTTTGAAATAGTTTTCAGTTAGCTGGCCGGGGGTCATTGGCAGTTTGAGGTCTGACTATTTAGTACATATATGTTCCTGTTACCTTGTCCGTCGCATGTGGGCTAAACTTTGGGATTACTCATCTAAACTCGTGTTAGCGCTGGTTACTTTGATAACTCTACGCTTCCTCTTGGCCCACTATTGGAGTCAGTGTGGTGTAGTTACCTTTTATCTGATAAGTAGCTGTTCCCTGGCTTATTAACACACGAGGGACACAGTAACTTTTACCACAATATGAGCTGGGTATCCTGCTCGGTGTGGTGTTAGCGGGTCCGTGGATCTACATTGTAGATGAACTCATAGCTTCAGTAAACGGTTCGCAGTACTCGCTGCTTCTGGGTTGCGATGTGTTTGACGAAATTGTTGGCCAACCAAGTAAAAATATGTCTGACGAGGTAACGGTATGTGTTAGGGTTAGGGTTAGGGTTAGGTTGGGTATTTAAGTGAATGCCTGTGTGAAACGCCGGAGGCGACATTAAACAACCACCATTTTTGAATGGAATTTGGTTTCTCATTTTAATCTTTACTTGAGTGCTGACTCTGTGCAGACAGTGGTATTTGCATGTCTCCCACTACTTCTCTCCACGTAAGCATCTGTAATGACCTTTGAATATTTCCTGTTTACTTTCAGGGCAGGTCGCTATGCAAAGTGTTGAATGAAACCAGTCCTCGTTAATACCGTGTCCAGTTCTGAGCCCCCAGTGTCTTTAATGACAGTGGGTTTTCATATTAAATGGGTAACTCCTATTAATATCTTAAGTCCTAAGTGCATTGTGCAGTCAAAAGCTGACTTGGAAACTGTTAGTGTGTCTCGTGTCACAGGAAGTTTTGGCAGGGTGGCGTAGGACAGTGGTGTGTGTTGGTTCTCAAATAAAAACACATACTACTCCTGCAGGTAAATGACAACATGAGTTATTGTGAAATGGTTGTGGATTTGTGGTGCTGGGTCATACAGATGTGGCTAAAAGTGTTGGTATCCTTACACCTCATTCAAACACTGCCCTGTTTCTTCTGGAAAGTGCTGAAATTAAAAGCTCTTTTGTCAGTCATACCTGCATGTCTTTAGTTTGCCACAGAGTAAAACAAAGAAGCTGTGAAAATGGCTGAATTCCTGCTTATTCTGCAAAGATCTTAGAATATTGATTGGTTCCCACTCAGAAGTGGTGATAAATAATTGGATTGTAGTGATATTTCCAGCAGGCTGTTGTCTTCAGTTAGCACCTCAGGTGTCTTCAAGCTTATAATCAGTCATTCTCCATTTAAATGGGTCCTCACTGATAATCCTGTGACTGGAGCTGCTGATATCATTGAGAAGTTTAGGGTTAGTGGGTATAGTCCTATGCTGTGGCTGCAAGAGGAAAACTGACCCCCGACTGAACAGAAGGAGGGTTTGAATGGAGAAAAAAGAACCATGGGAAAATTAAAAACATACAGGGTCACCTCCTAAGAATAAGGTACAGTAATGTCCAGCTGTGCAGGGCACAATGAAACCAGAAGATTATCAGGTCACCCTGCAGTGAAACATACTCTCTAGTGTCAGAGAGCTCTGTCTAAGTCGCAGGTCATGACTCCTCCAACAGGTTATTGACCCAAAATGTACATCTAAAAACAGCCAAGAATGAATGAGAAGAAAACACTGGACTGTTCTGAAGTGGCCTGCTATGAGTCCTGGTCTTAATCCAACTGAACATTTAATGAAAGAGCTGAAACTCGCAGTTGTGAGAAGGCACCAATCAAACCTGAGAGAAGTAGAGCAGCTTACTCAGGAAGAGTGGACTAAACTACAAGCTGAGAACTTTAGAAGTTTCAGTAAGAGCTACAAAAAACACTTTATTGCAGTGATCGTCTCAAAAGGTTGTGCTACAAAATATATTGGGTTAAGGGTCCTAGTATTTTGTCCATGCCATTTTCATTTGTTGTATTATTTAAGATACCCTTTTAATTTGAAAATCAAAAGGAACACGTCAGTTCTATTAAGTATGTAAATTCCCCCTGTGTCTTCTTGCTCACTTTCATGCATTTATTCATCCCTCACATTCAGTTCTTCTCCTTTTCTCTCATCTCATTTTTGTGTTTTCTGAGTTCGTCATCCTCTCTCTCCCCTTGCAGTCCTGCCTCTCACTCTGCTTCCTTTTTTCCCTCATCTCTCTCCATCTCTTCCTCCTGCAGAGTCTTCAGCAGATTAAAATCCAGCTATTCTGACATACAACTGTCAATATGTGAAAGCAATTTTTGATTAAAATTCATGTTTACGTTCATACTAGCATGCAACTCAAATAATCAAATCAGTCGACACATAACAGTGAGTTATGCTGAGACCTAATCCCATTGTGACTGAAATGTTTCCAGTCTAGCAGTCAAGGAAGCAGTCTGTTTAAATGCACTCTTATGTGTTCAGATTAACACATGGGTCTTGGGTTGAAGGACAGTTTGATATATTTATTCACCAGTTAAATAGAAATAATAGATATTCTGGCCTGGCAAGGACTAAAGACTTAAAACTATAGTTTTAACCCCACAAGATCCCACAAGACCTTTAGCAGAGCCCACATCCTTTAAACTTTGTTGATTCAGATGTAATATAACTTTGAAGTTAGGTTACTGAATGAGTGCAGCAGATCCATTGTGGCAAGCAGTGTAACTTTTGGCCAACATTACTGTAGTAACCATGTTCTTATCATTTAAACCAGTGATGTACACAAGTTACACATTCGGCTGCAAATTGCTCCACTCACCTGTGTTTGGGCGGACACTGTGAGTGAATGTGTTTGTGCTTGTTGGTTGCAGCGGGGGCATTAGCACAGTTATGGATTTTCTCTCAATTCATCACCACTTCCACTGCTTCGGAGAGTGTAGGAACATATGGTGACATTAGTTTACAATTACAGTGACAGGAGCTGTTAGATCTGCTTTCCCATGATTCATTTCTGTGAGAATAAAGTGTGTGAATTGGGCAGATTAGTAGGGTGAAATGATAGACCCTAAAGGAGTGGTTCCCAAACCTTTTGTGGAAGCCTCATGTTTTTTTTTTATCACATTCTCACACTGGCACAAGGCTCTGTATAGGCAGTGTAGGTGGTGATTCAAAGCAGGTATTGCAGCAGAATTTGAACTAAAGCCTGTGGCATACAATGCATAATGACTTAATACATGCATGTCAAAGTGAGATGTAAAACTGTGGAAATGAACCGCATTTTCATTTCCAGTTTACATTAACATCTCAGTATGCGAAATTTCCACAAGTTGAGCCTGGAGTGGAACAACACTGTAAAATGATTTGTTTAGGTAAAATCATTCACTTTGTGGGAAAGATTTCAGGCATTTTACTGAGGCACTGCTGCCTCCACTGCACTAGACTAGACATGAGACTTGCATTGTTCTGACACTAGATGGTAGTCATTCCTCACATTTGGCTTGTGGTGGGTTTTATGCTTTCTGACCTCTGTAAAAAGCCATGAACCAAACTCAGTTTGTAATTGTTGTTATCATGTTGATACTGTAGCTCTTGTGGATGAAGTTTTGCATCTCTAGGCCATAAAACTTCTTTCCAGACCTTCAAATATGCAAATATGCTTTTGACTAGATAGTACAGATGTTTTGTACAAAGAGCTTGTAGCTTCCAGTACAGTTTGTTTTTTACCTAAATGAACATTGACATTGTTTCTTATTGAAATAGACTGAATGAACTACCTGAATTGGAAAATATCAAAAATTCAGACAGCTTCGATTTCCTTGTTATTTTATATTGCTTATAAATGTGGACATTTTTGTGTTTGTTTTTTAACCTATTGAATCAGAATGGATGTAGTTGGGCATCTTTGACACTGATAAATGGAAAAGGCCTGTTTAATGTCAAAATGAAAAAATTTCTTCAAATTGATTCAATGATTGATGTGATTCTCAAATTGATTTTCATAGTGCACTGAACTGTACTGAAACCAATAGCCTTCTGGAAAACAGGAAATCCTTAACTTAACAGCATCTCTTCCATAGCTCTAATGAGTGCTGGTGACATGTGCTTGTGTTTGTCTTTTGTAGGTGCTGAAAGTGGATGCTGCTTTCACTTTCTCCTGATCTCCATCCTCAGCTCCGCATGTGCGTGTTAGTTGATTGTGTGCATTTGACCGTACCTATTTAAGTGCGTGTGCATGTGTGTAAATTCACTGTAGGCCTATGTGTGTATAGCTGTTAGGTAGTGTATGTGAGTGCGTGTGTCTGTGTCATTCCCTCCCAGTCCACCATGTCCACGAATCCCTTGACGATCCAGCTGAATCCTTCGGCGTGTCTTCACCTCCTCTGCCTGCTGCTGCTCCTCACTTACTCCTCCTGCGGTGTATCTGCAGATGGCCTAGCTCCACCCGAGCTCCAAACCCAGCTCAACGCAGACCAGGGTAACTGCTCCACTGCATGTGAGTGTGAACCAGGATAAAGTTATAGCTACATGATAGCGCCGTGTTTATGATGTGTCGCGGGCTCGTGGTGATCAGGTCTACAGCGGTGACAGCTTTACTAGATGGGATTTCCTCTCTCTGGCATCTGGATCTCTGGCACGCGTGTTTTGATTTCTCACCAACTCAGCCACTAAGTTCTGATCTGAACAAAATGTGTTCCAGTGTCCTGGTTTCAGTTTGAGTGCTCAATGTAGCATATCCATGTTTCTCAAAACCAGGATAAGGGCCTGTCCAGGCTTCTTAAGTCAGGATATGATGTTTACATGGACAGCACATAACCAGGATACTTCAAGGATACAAGGGCGCATTTAAATGCACTCTGCAGTCCTGCTACTCTTGAGGTTTTAAAATCCCTTTATGTGGTTTGTAATGTGGTTTGTTTTTGTTTATGTATCTGACTTTTTATTTTTAATTGTTAGTGTTTTGTGCATCAACCAGAGAGTCTCTATGAAACTTTTTCAAAGGTCTGGGCCAGACTGTTGTTTAGCCAGAATCTTTTACTGAGTCACATGGGCAAAAGTTGGAATGTTTAGAACATACTAAGCATAAGGATGAACTGTGGATTATGCTGAAAGAGTGGTTTGAGAAGTTTGGATTTGTGGTTCTTTTGATCAGTAGTAAAAAATTGCAACCAACGGAATGTATTGTTCCGACAGAAATTCACACTGACAGCAGCTAGTGATCTTTGTGAGGGAGTAAACTGCAGCTACTTTTTAAATGTGTACCACAAAGCAAGAGTAATATGTTATCTAGCTATCTCTAGGCTTACTTAAACCTGAGCTGGAGCTGGTTAACTTCAGAATTTAAGATCAAAACCTGTAACAGCCCAACCAAAGACCAATCAGACCACTGGAAAACTGGTGTTATCATTGCTACAGGATCCTGACAGAGACAGTGTACTAACAGACACTAAGTTTACAATAAGGCAAAAAGTAATACAGATCAATAGCTATTATTTATAGTTTATTCCATCACTGCAGCTCAGAATAACATGAAGCGACTTTGAGATAAGAACTGGAAATGAAAACTATTCCCCTGTTGTCTTTTATTTAAAAAATAGTCCACACACTGTTAATTAGCTCCCATGACAGTGAAAGCAACCTTTTGGTCAGACAGACCTTATTACACATAAACAACTTTCCTCCTCTCCTCTCCACTCATCTATGCTTTCAACTTTTTTATGTGCATTACATATTTGTAATAGTTAGTTCCACTTAAAATGATTTTTGCTGCAGGTATATCACTGGCTCTATCTCACTTTATATTATGTACTTAATTCCTGGGTCTGAGGATGTCAGTTGTAATTAACAGTCCCACCTCTTTCACATGAACGTGGTTGTAGCTGAATTGGAAAATGAACACAGCCAGTTGATAACCAGCTTCATGATACCTGTTATCTAGGATCACCAATGTTGGGCTCAGTGAAGCCAGGTAACCCAAAGAGAGCTTGTTTCACAGTACAGGCCTCAGGTCGCACCATGTATGTGTGTATGTGTTTGTATGGTTGAAAAGTAACATAAAAAGACCTGTTGTGCCCATTTTCCCAGATTAAATGAAGACAATGTACAACAGGCTCATTACAAACAGACAAGCTTACATTCAAAGACCACATAAGCAAAAGCAACATGTGTTAAGCTGCTGACATCACCCAGCACAGCTGTATGTATGAACGCAAATGTTTCAGTTGAACCAGACATTAAACAGACTTAATTCTGCCAGCTCCCTGGTATAAAGTGGACATTGTCCACTCTGGACAGTGTCTGGAGGTGAAAAGAGCAAACAACAAAATTCCAACTGCCTCTGCACTGCAGTTCTTGCCACTGACATGTATAATCTCGATTTATGCATTTACATACTCTAGAACCCAGATTACTCAGGAAACCTATTCAGAGAATGTGTTTAAATGCAATCAGTAACCTGGGGCCTGTTCCTGAGAGTATATTTAACAAACTCTGAACCTAAACCAAACTCTGAATTGGACTATACAACTATACAAATATTACAGTTCACTATGGCTGTAGATTGATAAAGAACAGAGCCACCATTTTAATCCAGCGAGCTAGAAATATGAATGTGTGAAAATGCTGTTTATGTGCATTTATCTTTAAAAACTATAGTAACAAAAGAGCGTGAGTTGCAGAAAATCAGTAAGTTAACACTGTTACATTTTATTCAGCATAGTCCACTCATTCATCATTTACCAGATTTGAATGTCTTTAATGGATGCTTGAATCCTACTGTATGTCAAATAAATTTACATTTTAATTTATTCAGCTGTAATTTGATGATGACAAAATGGAGGTGGCAGCAACTGATGAAGAGAACATGGATTAAACAAATAAGACATGATTTACTTATAGACCAATGACTGTAATATTCCAACCTAGTAATAACCTAATGATTTTGGTGATTTGCAGTTAAAAAGACATCTGGGTTAAAACACAGTGTACATTTTTACATGTTTGTTTTACTTTTAAAAATCTTGCATTTAATAACTACATTTCACATGTAATAATATAATAATAACTCAGTAACTGAAAAGCTGTTCAAACCTGTTAGACTACATGCAACCTATATTTAAACACCCAACTTGTAAACTACATGTAGTCCAGTTCATTCAGGAGAGGGATAGTGTATAGTTTATATAGTATATTTTGCATTGTTTTGCACTGTCTCTGTTCCAACACTGATGACCCAGCTGCTACACAGTGTGTTTCAGTGCCAATCATCCTGTAGAAGGTACTGAGCAGCAGAACAGCTACAAATACTCATTCAATCCCGTCTGTCTCGGGACTTTAAACACTATGAAATGAAAGATGTGAAATGCCACGAGTATATGCAACACATAAATGAAGAGGTGTGGAGTAGGACTGATTCGTCTTATGCTGCATGTATATTTACTGATATTGGTGTTAATTCTCCTATTTTTGTAAGATGCAGGTCTTGTGTTTTATCCTTTTCTATGATTGCTGGTTTTATACATACTTAGATTTTCTAATGGGAAAATATAGTCTTTTTTGTGATCTTGATCTCAAAGTTCACGCTGCCCACTTTTTTATTGGAATAAGACCTTTTTTTAAAATGCAAAGTGGAGATTGGTAACAAGCACCTTTTTTTATTTTTTTGTTCATATTCTTGAGCTTAGTCATTCATAGAATGTGTTGTTCCCCAGGTGATATCAGTGATGGTAATGAAAATGCCACAGCGAACAACGTTGGTCTGATCGTTGGTGTGACCAACTCATCTTCATCCAACACCCACAACTCCGTCAGCCACAAATCAAATGGCTCTGTAGCATCCTTAAACCCACCCAACCAATCTCCAGGAGGAAACCATTCGACCATGGCCTCACCATCCAGTCCAGAGACAGTCACTCCGCCTGAAGCCCTTCTTCCTTCCAACATCACAGGCTTGCCCACTCAGGCTGCTCACACTGGATCCATTACAAGCACTGGTACTACTACATCCACCACTGGACTGGTGACTTCTACAAACACAACAATGTCAACGGCAAAAACCACACCAACCCCAAGGTTTACAACAAAAACCGCAACAACACCAACATCTACATCTACAACAACACCCACAACAACACCAATGTCTCCAACAACAACACCATCAACAACAGCAGTCAGAACAACACCAATGTCTACAACAACAACAGCACCACACCCTCCAACAAGAGCAAAAGCAACAACCACACTTACAAGTGCTAGCATAACTATTACTATTACTACAACCACAGGTACAACAATGATGCCTCCATCATCATCAGCTGCCATGCCTCAGCCAAATGCCCCAAGTACTGGGATGCCACCAATGCAGACCACCTCTTCACCCACAGGGCCTTCTAACACAACTGTTACCCGTGCCATTACTCCTGCCAATCACAATGGGCCTGTTGCTTCAGGAACCAGGGTTGCCATGGTAGAAGTAGCAGGTGGTGCTCTGACCAGACAGCTGGTGGATACAGCATCTTTACTGGCTGTCCTGCTCTTTGGCTTGCTCTTCTTCTTGGTCACGGTGGCTGTGTTTGTCACGCAGGCCTACGAGAGCTACAGGAGGAAGGACTACACCCAGGTGGATTACCTGATCAATGGCATGTACACAGACTCTGGGGTGTGATGGTGAAAGAGGCTAAGCACAACTCACAGAGACTGTTTTTACGCTTGGATTCATAGACTCCAGAATGGAAGATCGACAGGATGGTAACACGCTGGTGCTGTGAATTCACAAGGTGATCCAGTGCTGTTAGACTGTTTGGGGAGAAGTAGGAATGATCAGCTCAGTGAACTGACTCTAAAGTGGTCACTGACTGTTTCATCACAAATGCTCCACTTAATGCTTCGTTCTCTCTTGTATCTTTTTCTTCGATGGATTGAATGTGAAGATTTTGGCTTGTCCTATTTTTGCCAGATGTTCAGCAACCTAAATATTGGTTATCTGGTTGTAACTCCAGTTCTTGGAGTGCATGCAAAGCCCTCTAATGGGCTTCAACGCACACAGAGTCTCCTCCGCTGGTCAGTCCAACTATAGTTGGTCCCAGGGTGGCCAAACCAATCACAATGTTTGTTTGCGTAGCTCAACAGATGAACACAACAGAGGAAAAGACAGAAAGTGGGTTTTTGCCTGTATTTTGTTTTTTTCAAATGATTTCTACATGAAAAAATGTCAAAATATCATTTTTTTTGTTATTGATGAATGTAGTCAAACAGAAGTCTTGTGCTCATTGAGGGCTCTCACTTCTCCCAAAAATCAGGTGCAAACAAATTACATGTTGTTTCAGATTTAATTCTTAAATTTGTTTGAATGCAACTTATTGCTTAATGCATTCTTTCCCACATTTGAATGAATGTTATAGTTTTGAATAGAATGACAGCCCTGTTAAGGACCAAAGCATATTTGTGAATACTGCGTCTCAGATGTGACTTTTATTTTCTAGTAATTAACTAATTACTTATTCCACATAAAAAGACCACAGAGATGACTAATTCAATGACCATGTAAAAGCCATGTTCAGCAGCAAACCCAGACCCTCGTCTCACTGTTGAATTTAAAAACATCAGCACTGAGCTTTGGAAAATTTGGGGAGTTCTAGATCACAGTTGTACCTGACAACTGTGTGAGGATAATTCTGGTTTATCATAACTTCAGTCTTAGTTTTGTAATTTGGGTCATCATTTCTATCACATGCAGTAATATTGTACTGAAATCTGGGAACACAACTTCAACATTGAAGAGCAACTTAACACCCCCTGAAAATCCTGAATTTGCTGTCCTCCAATTAACTTGTGACCTTGCTGCAGTGACGTAGAAGTGTATTCCAGGATGTGTCAGGACAGGGAATGGCAGCACAAGCAAACACAAGCAGTCAGATGATCAGCCAGGTTGGACATACCTTTTTCCAGTGCAGTGAGGGATTATTCACAGAGTTGGGATTTCCGGCACCCTTGACTTACTTTGAAGGTGCATGAAGAAGGAAAAAGACTGAAGAGGCCAAAACTCCAGCAACACTTGAAATATGGAAAACAACTTTAATGTGAAACCACTGCATTTTGGTAAAATGAGAGATAATTGCCAACATTTCAGGTGGGCTCACTTTAAGTTTGACCTTCAAATTAAGTGGTTTAGAAAATCTAGAGAAACTATTTCTTGTTTACAACCTCTCCAGATGCAGTTACTTTGGTGAGTAAAGTGTAATTTTGAGTGATGGCCAAAACTGCAAAAGAAGAAATACCAGTCCAATCAGTAGCAGTAGTGTGCTATGAAAAACATCTGACTTGAGTGACTTTGCAGCATAGAGACCTGGACTTGAACTAGCCTCCTCCATACTTTAATCAGAAGTAAATAACCATGTGGAAAAACCTTACGATTCCACAGAAGTATAAGAGTTTTCTCAGAAAGACATTAGAATTTGATACAGGTATTCCTGCCAGCTGAATACAGTGGAAGATGTATTTCCATTGCTCTGCATTAAGTTTCCCCAGATGTGGCCTGGTGCTGGTGCATCAGCGCCAAAGTATATATAGTGTGGTATCTGGTTTAGTCAGTTGGCCAGAGAGCGAGAGAGAGACCACCGTGTCATCTTGGTCAGGTCATCAAGTTGATGATTTTTTCATTCTGTCAGTCTGTAATTGTTGGCTCAGTGTTTTTCTGCCTTGTGCACTTTATGAGCAGCCGGGGCGTTGTTTGCCCAGTCTGTTTGTTTAGATGGCAGCTGCTTTGCTTGGTGATGACGTTAAAGAAGAAGGTCAGACAGACATATTAAAAACTGCCTCAGTCAGTTCATACTGAGAAATAATAAAATTCACCCCAGTTACATAAATTACACTCCTTTCAGAGATTTGATCAATCATTTCAGCATCAGGCAGAGTAGCAGTAAGTAAGCAGTAATTCTACTGCTGCACTCACGAAACTTATTGCAGATTGGACTGGGGGCTGATGGAAATAATCATGCACCATTTTTTCACTGAAGCTTTCTTGCAAGTCTTTCAGTGTATTCCAAACAATGAGGACAGGCTGTTGTATAAATTACCTTTGTTTACCCACATGAAATGATGATGATGTGTGATGGTATGTGCCACTAACAGCATTTTTTCATCAAATCTTTTTATTTCCTGAAAAGGGCAGTCAGACATTTTGGGAAATAGTTTTGTTTGTTTTAAAACCCTCAGTTACAGTGAATGAGGAAATGCTATCAAGTGAATAATTTACATGGTCCAGGATGTTAGTTTAGCCTAGCACAAAGCTGGGGTCGGTTCAATACTCATGAAAACACTAATGACACAAATTCCAATTCTAGGAGTTCCAAAGCTGTCTTACTTGGCTAGCGAGCAACAACCAATCAACAGATCATTCTTAGAAAGTTTTGTTAAAGAAGTAAAGTGTTCGAAACCAGGCTTCCTCCACTTAACAGGTAAGATTTTGAGGAGCAACATTCAGTTATCTAGCTGTTGTTGGTCAATAAATAACTATTGCTAACCCCAGAAACCACAGGGGCAGTTGCTGTATCATTTAGCGGTTTAGAATGGGTTTAGCTACACTGGAAGTTGTAGGTTTAAGTTAAACTCCTATACAGTGACCTCTAGTGGCAATTGAGTGATTTCTACATGTCACAGAAACCAGACTTTGATTTTTTTTAAAAAAGAAATAGAAGAAGAAATTATTATTAGATGTGGAGCAGTTGGACCTGCCTCCTGTCTTTTTGCTAAGCTAGTCTAAACACACTCTGGGCTATCTGTATGATATTAAATGAAACTCAGAGAGAGCTTCTCGTCTAACAGCAAATACAACTATTTCCCAAATGCTGGACTGTTTCTTAAAACGTCTTATGATTTCAGTGTCCTTACATTAGATTCCACTAGCTTTCATTGATGACATTTCATTGCTTTTTCAGTGCTTATGTTTCTTTGTAAACATGTCTTGCAGTGAATTATGGGAACAGGGCCATACCAGATGGGTATTTCAATATATTTTATATTTTGCCTCACAGGGAATGTACTTTGGAACAGCTTTGAACTGTTATTTTGAGTATGTTGGATTGTATGTCTGTTTAGTCTATGATTGGTAAATTGATTCTTCATATGCTTAATATGCACCTCACTGTACATTTCATGTACATGGTTTTGTTTGTTTTTATGAATCTTAAGCCATTTGTCCACTTACATTTAATACATTCCTGGGAAAAAAAGGTTTTCTCATAATTGTGACTTCCATATAATATTTAAGATCTCATTTCAATTCACAATTCAGAACTATGGGAGTTACAGATGTAATGTGAATGCACAGATGTGAGAGTAAACCTCGTCAGTTGTGTTAACATTGGAAATTAGGGACATTCTAAAAATCCTTTGTGAATTCATGAGGAAGTCTCTTGTATAATTGCAGAGTAAAAGTTTGAATAATATCTCATAAAATGAAGAGCACATACTCAGTATGTGTTACATCTGTTGTAGTTATGAACAATATAAGATAATTAGGCTTATGGACAGATGTCTTATTAGCCCAGTAGTCCCCTTCTACAGTACTTTCTACAGTTCTCAATGGTTTTGCAGTGCGTTAAGAACCAAAACATGAGACAAATCCCAGAAACTGATGTCCATGCTACCGACTGAATAATTGTTGCCTTTTCCTCACCAGTTTGTATTAGTTGTGTTAGTACTTCTCCTGAGAGGTTCATGGTTGATGGATTTCTGCCAAATAATCACTGAAGCACATTATTATATGATAAAGCCAAGGGAAATGTAAAGCCATTATCAATATGTGAATGACGATGAAAGAAAGATGAAAGATGATGGGAACTGTATTCCAGAACATGAAAGGAAGATTTATGGATGGATCTGAAAACTCACACAGCAGAAGATGTCTTCAAAGAAAAAGCAATGTTTTTGTCATTGTGTCTTTCTGCAGCATGCACAGTGCATTTTGTGTTAATTTTCCAGTTTTTGCCATATTTTTGAAGTTGATGCCATAACTGATGTGTTGTTTCCTCCAGAAATGGTTTTTCTTTTTTTTTTTTATAAACAGTATTTGGAAGAATGTCTGGTTTTTGCAAGAACAGAACAGGCCATTGGTACGGAAGCAGAGATTTTGTCATAGAGATGTTTATAAGATTATTATAAGGAGTTTTTTCTCTTTCTTTCTTTTTAATAACAAAATAATGTCAAAAAACATGGCCTTTCTCAGGCTTCCATACATGGGCATAATTATTTTTATGTTTTATTTGCTCATGAACACTGGCTCGTTTTAGTGATCTGAGTGGCAAATGTTGTTTTCTCATCCTCACAAAATCATTAATGAGCGAACCATTTACATGATCCTGAGATCACAAAAAATTATTCAGTGATCACTGGCAACAAAATCAATGGCTTCTCCAGTCTTCTGTAAGATTGACTTGAAGTCTGCAGTGATGACAGAAATTGCTCTTTTGGCAATTAAAAATTAGTATACAAACTGATCTAATGTCACTATGTCCATTATGTTAGTGGAGTGTTTTCAAGATTTGATGATTTTCTAACTGTAATTCAGAGTTTCTGATGTCAATAATCCTAAACTGAGCTGTTGAAGATCTTGGAAACAACACTGGTGGATTATGTTCAGGGTGGTTTTGTGTTTGTTGTGACTGATGTGCAGAATGTCAAGAAATAACAGAGAAGACACCTGCTGTGTGCCAACTCAACATTGTACTAATGCACTTTGAAAAGATATTTTTACTTAAGAGAGAATAAATAATATAAAAGAACCAAATTGATCTTGTTGGTGTTTGAGTCAATCAATGTTCTCTAATCCTATGTATAATTCATAGCTGCGAGCTGTAGTGCACTTAGTGTAATACCATCATTCTACATGAAGAGAGCACTCATTGATCAAAGCTGCAGTGCAGAGCAGTGCCAGGTTTAGCCAGCAGTTCAGTTTGTGTGGATGGGTCCCTCAGAGAGCCAGCTGTTCAGCACATCGATCTGCACATCACATTTCTCACAGCTCCGCCTTGGCCTTGGGGATTCTGAAGGATGCACAACGAGTTCAACTTGGGATTCTTTACCACATCTTTGTAAAAGGTGAAATACTTTTATTGGTGTGGTCTTGTTTAATCAGACTGCAAAATGCATGATAATAAAATTCACGTGTGTTAAACAGTTCCTCCTCGAGGTTTGGCAAGAGAGGGGAGTTTTGCTTGTGGAATTTTTTTTTCCTCCAAACTCACCTCAATAATAGTTCCAATACCAGCTGGAGATTAAATGCTCTGAGCCAGCTCCTCAAAGTGCCATTCCTGTTTTAGCCTGTGGACTCCATTCAAGTCAGTACAACATAACTCTTTGTTGAGTTAGTCCATCACAGTGAACCTCATGTCTTTGTTTATTGTCAAAATTACATTACTGAAGTGTGGTAATGCAGCTAAATGATCATAGTGCTGAAAGTCTCCACTACAGTGCATGAACAGTCTGATTAATGGTGTTACACTGTTCCAACAAGATCACTTTAATGGCCAGTGAAGAGGAAGACTGTTAGCAAGTAAACTTGAATGTTAACAATGCTTGATGTAACATGCTTAAAAAATTGGCTCTGCACATGTTTGATGAGGAAGTAAATACACTTGACACATTTGTTAGAGGTCATGGGACCATATTTCCTGCAACTGACAACCACAAGGCAGTAATTCTAGTTGAAGAGTAACTTACAGAAAGATATGATAGGGTGGAAAAATACCTGCTGGGCGACAGTCTGTTCACTGTATCAGGTCCCTTACTTATATCATAATGTAAAAATACTGCATGACATTCTGCATTTAGACATATACTTAAGTAACAGTACAGAAGCATTGTCAGCCAAATATCCATCAGATTATTACATTATTATGTTTGTTGGATTCTGCATAATAATAATGCCATGATATGTAAGCAGCATTTTACTGTGATGAAGGGTGGGGGTACAGCAATTTTGGCACATGCAAAATGGCAACTGGCACAATTGCACATTTGTACAAATAGTACAGTACAACTAAACTCAGTGTGCATTACATAAACATGAGAAAATACTGTAGTTAACATGTGAAACTGAATTAATAAAGCATACACCCAGCGTACATCAAACATACCACACAGCAATAAAAACCCCAAACATCAACACAATCCAATAGAAACCCCTGCCCAGTGGGGATTTTTTTTTAAATGTATAAACGTACAACCTACTCTGAGTCAGTACAAGGAATAAATGATGTGGACATTGACCAGACAGGTAGGGTCTGATGAAAGATGCTATCAGTTTGCATTATGGGAAGTGTAGGATCCCACACTGTTGAAGGATTCTTTCCTTTGACCATTCTTTTCCCAACCCGTTTCCCAACTTTATTGAAGAGCAATACAAAAAGGCTGAAGTACCCCTTTAAAACTGAAGTGCTGAACAAATGCTTGTCTTTATAGTCTAAATGTATCCATGGATGGATGGAAAGTTACAAAACAACCACTACAGGAAAATAAACACAGCTCAAAGATCTTCACATCAGGTGAACTGTGCTGAAGTCCAAACACTCCCAACCGCTGAAATTACATACGAATCCCTGAGTAATACAGTTTCCATGTGTACCGCAGCATGTCGCAGCGATGCGAGGCTTGCTACACTTCACCTCCGTACTGATGTGTTTTCCAGAGCATCAGCGAGTACTTTTCATCTTAGTCATCTGGCATAACTCTGCCAACACACCCACAACAAAGACAACACACACAGCAACACGTCAGTCAGGGTGCATGGGAGTCCAAACACGGCAAGCCATTGGCAGACTAAACACCACACACAGTAAACACGTTTCTCAGCCATCCTGTGCAGTTTACAGCCACACAAACACGCAACCCCTCAGCCTGTGAACTCTACTGGGATCATTTAGAGTACAGTATTTTATTTCTTTTGTTGTTGTTGTTGTTGTTTACAACTTGGGAATGTACTCACATTTCAGGACAGTACAGATCACAATAAACAACACCAAGTGTCATAGATAAAACATACCCATTGCAAAGTTTCCCTGCTACACTGAGGAGGCAGAAGGTGGGAGCGGGGGTTCAGGGCAGCTATGCTTAATGTTGATCACAAAGTTTCATTTAAAGCGCCTAGTTTAGCCCCTTGCGAAGTATTTCAGTTTTTCAAGCTTGAAATGTTCCTTAACATTTTCCACCCATTTACTTTAATGAGAGTATTGGTAGTTTGCCAGTAACGACAGGAAGCCTGAGGCATCTGACTGTGCACCTGAGACTGCCTGAGACTGGAGCTCGGTCTGGGGCAGCTGTGGTTCAGTCCTCAGCTCCTCCTGTCTACATGTTGATTGATCCTTGGGCAAGACCTACATGGTCCCACTCCCAACTCTTCACACACAGACGCTTGGTCAGGACTCATCGGCGTCACAACACACTGAAAACCAAATTACTTACACTGCAGTTCACTGCAAAGCTTTTGAAAAACATGCTAAATAAATACTGCCATTTGGTCATGTTTGGTCATATAACAGATATTAGAAAGTGTTTGAAAGATCAAAGACCAGGATTGTCATTTACAATTAATTTACATGCAATGCCACCATTGACTGTCAGTGCAAAGCAGTGTGGCCTTTAAGTAACAGGGTAGAAAGTAAAGCTGTTGAGGTTGAGGTGAGGGAGATGAGAGTTTGAGTTTCAGTGTAGACCTGAAATGAACCCTAACCCTGATGCTTTGTGGGCCTTTACTTTAACCATGCTGTAGCTGCTATGCAAATTTAGCAGACAGGGAATTTTTAAAAATCTGTTGCCAGTCGGATGTAAAAACAAACCATCAAAAATCATTGTCACTGAACTGAATCCAATCTTTGCAGAACTGTCCAACATCAGGCTTCATCTTGATGACAACATGAGCAGGTGGTATGTGATCCTGAGAGGATCTCAGGCAGTTTACCTTTGCAAAAGTGTTGTCTATGTATAACCTTAAACTGTAGTGATCCATGTCTAAATCATATGGATGTTGAATGGATTCATGAAACTGCTGACTGAAACACTTCAGATATCAGGCCTCACTGCTGGGGGACCCAGTCAAACCCTTTTTTTAATCGCATGTTGGTGGGAGGGAGGCAAAAGGGGTTTTTCCTCAATTATGAACCTGAAGATTTCTGTAAAAATGGAACTGTGGAATGTCATACTGCCTAATAATTTGTCTCAAAAAAGATGAAATTATTGTCGTAGAAAAATATCCCTCACACATCTCAGCCCCTTCCTAAACCATACTGGCCTTAACACAGTATTGAAAGCCACTTTCAAATTTGTGAAACATTCTATTTGAAAAAAGGAAGACATGTGGACTGATACTAAACACTGTTTTCAAGTTTAACTCGTTTTTCTTTTATCTTTTATTCTTTTTTTCTTTTCTTTTCTGCTGAGCTCTGTGACTCCAAAGTAATCCATAATATTTGAGAGGCACATACATGAGCTAAGTTGCATTTAGGTACCCCCACTTGATGTGACCAACAAACTGACATGGCCTCATATACAGTAGCCTCAGCTGACTGGTACAACTTTACTTTGAATGAGAAGTGAGGATTTTGCCCCCATCTCTGACGGTGTGCAAACAGATCTTCTTGTGGTTGGTATATGGAGGACGAATGATTACAGTGATCAATAACTCTTTGAATGCACATATAGACATGACAGAACTGTATGACGATTGAAAAAATCTAAACCTCTACTTTGAGGGAAATCTCAATCCTTGTGTCAGCAGTTTGTGTTTGTCCATCTCAAGTTTCACCATGACAATTTCATGTGCAGAAATCATTCACACAGCATATAGTTCACGTGTCCCCAAGATATTACTATATACATGTGCATATTTTAGGTAGTTAATGTTAGTCTTCTTACAATATCAGAAATGGTATAAAGAAATGGTTTTCCCAGTTGGGTGTGGTTGAACTGCACACAGTGCTGACCACAACAGTCTCAGTTTCTCTCAGTTTACACAGAATGATGAAAAATAAAAAAATAAAAATCGTCTGAGCAGCAGCTCTGTGGATAGAAACACCTTGTTGATGAGAGGTCAGAGGAGAATGGAGCTGACAGAAAGGCTATAGTAACTCAGATAACTACTCTCTACAGCTGTGGTGAACAACACGTCCAACCTTAAGGTGGATGAGCCACAACAGCAGAAGACTACATCAGGTTCCACTCCTGTCAGCTGAGGTTGCAGTGGACACAGGACAGTGGACAGTTGTAGACCGTAAAAATTTAACATGTTCAGTGTACTTCAGTAAACTTCAGTGGCCTCCCCAGTCACCAGATCTGAATGCAAAAGAACACCTCTGGGAAGTGGCAGAACAGGAGATAGGCAGCATGAATGTGAAGCTGACAAATGTGCAGAAATGATGTGATGCAGTCACATCAACATGGAGCAGAATCTCAGAGGAAAATTTCCAACATCTTGTAGAATCCATGTCATGAAGAACTGAGCTGTCCACATACTTTTGGTTAGGCGCTGTTTACTCTAACCAGCAGTGAGTGAGCTCAGTCCTCACAAAGCTGGGACCATTAGCATTCTCCCCTCAGATGTATTTTCTCTTCTGAACCATACAGTGGACATTATCTTGTGCAACTTTGATTTATGAATATCGGCTGGGCTTTTTCCCCCACATCAGATGTGTTGTAACATACAGCACATCTGCTGACCTGTCAAGAGTGTTGCCTTTCTCTAACAGCATTCTGATGAGTGAGTAAAATCCAATGGCACAATGAAAGTCTGATCATAATGAGCGGTATTTTTCATGTTAACACAAAGGTCAACCGTTGTTATTTTCTGATTATGTGGCCAAAAACTGAGGAGGGTCAGTTTAGTTCAGTTGGGAGCAAAGACAAAAATATTTTCACCAGTAAGGGGCTCAGTTAAGCACTGGTTATGTTTTTATCTAGCGCTAGGAACTTTTTCCTAAAACCTCCTTGTGAGTGAGTACCATGGCTGTTAGAGAGAAATAAGTCCACAGGGTGTGGCATCACACTCCAACCCATTGACTGATGCATTCTGATTTTAATGCATGACTAATTGCATGACCTGCCTGTGTCAAGCGTATACAGTAGTTGCTCAGATGATAGTAATTGTAGCTGTAGAAATAACTCCTTCTGGGTCACTTAACACAAAAGTGAAGGGAACAACTATGATGACTGAAACAAAGCAAAAATAAATAAATACCATCATTAAAGGAGAAGTTTCTGATTCATCTTAAAGGAGGACAGTGACTTGGCAGGTTGTTCAAAGCCAAGAAACCACTGGACAACATCACATCCCAAACTCCAAAAGTGGTCAACAGAGTCCTGGAGACATTTTCACACCATATTAGGATTTTAATTTCCAAACCTCACATTTAAGGATAATCAGATGTACAATGTATTGTCATGGGATCAGAGCTGGAGAGATGTGGCAAACCTAGGTTTAGTTTACGTATGTAGTAATGTATATGGCATCAGACAGCATTTGCACTGTAACTTTTGTACTCTTTAGTGTATGCATCTCTTTATATATAAATAATAATATAGTACATGCACAGAGTAATATTAACACATAAATGATAACATGAGTGATTTAAAAAAATGCAAAGAAGTTGGAGAAAAAAGTTCATGCACATAACCTGATGATCTTGGCGTCTTCTAAGCACCAATAAACACAAAGTACAGCTGACGCTGATGGGAATGTCATTAGCTTCACAGGAATTCAGTCCTAAAGCAAAGTTCTGGACAAGTAGAAAAATTGTCCTCATGGTGGCACTAGAGGAAAAACCAGAGGATCCCCAAAGTGATTATTTTTCATCCTGAGGGGAAGATGAATGTCTCAACCACATTTAACAGCAATCCATCTATTAGCTGTGGAACCACTTCAGTCAAAGTTAGAGAATCATCAAAGTGAGCAGTGTTCATCCTGTAGGTACTGTGAATGTCTGTACAAAACTCAGTGATGATTTACCCAATAGTTGTTGAGATATTTCGATCCGGACCAAAGTGATGGACTAACAGACCAAGAGACATGTCTGTACACTGGAATAATAGAAGAAACCTGCAGTTTACACACTTTGGACTTTCTCACAGTATATACAGTAGAAATGTTATTGTGCAAATGTTAACATACCCAGATCAATTCACTGTGTGGCCCTTGGTTTGTGATGTTTGTCTGACAATTTGCAGATCTAAAGTCAAATCTCACCTGAAAGGACAGGGACACCTGGAGGACATCACCTGCCCTTGAACATTTGATGTATGCTAACATCTGGGGTGCTCTATCTGATGATACTGTTTTCATTTTCTAATAACATCCATTCTTTTCCTCCTCTTGTCATGGTCCATTATGCACATGTGTCCCTGGTAACCAGAAACTAGCCACACATTGCTGCCCTGAGGTTGTGACCAGTTTAGCAGAGCTGCAGTAGCATGGCCCTTCTTTCAAAGTGTAAACACTAAACAGGACTTCCAAAGTTTTCAGGGCAAGTGAACCAAGTGAGTCATTTCACATTACTCAGTTTGGTCTAAATGTGCTCAAATGTGAATTAGTCCCAGCCAACATAAACAAAAATCAGCTCTGAAAATCCACCATTGAATGGAGCCCATGGATTTGAACAGAACCTGGTCTGGTATTTCCCAATATTCTTCATTAATTAAAGTAACATCAGAATAATTTCACTCACTACACTGATGCTTTTTAGTGTGCTTGGAATGGATTTTTATTTGTTTAGAAAGTGTTGTTTCCCAGAGTTTCAGGGGTGTTTTTATTGGGCAGTTTATGTGAGTCATGTCTCACAATAATCAAGGAGGTCGAGACAAAGCCATCTGCAGAGGGCTGATTACTTCCTGAAAGCAGCGTGCTCGCTCTGCGTGTCCTGTTTGCTGGGAATCAGCCTGGTCTGAAGATCTGAGGGAGTTAATTGGCTGGAGACAAACACAAAAGGAGAGAGGTGTGAGTGCATGTGTGTGTATGTGTGCGTGTCTGTGCATGAAGTTATAGGGGTCCAAGGGGTCCAACTCTCTTGTTTCATCAACATCAGTGTTTTATACTGCATTCAATTTACTTTATGTTCAAACAGCATTAACTGGATAGAATGTGTCTTTATGAACAGAACATGTTGGAATATTTGAGGTGCATTATGTTTGGGGTGTTTTGTGTCATACCTATTCTATCCTAGTTATGCCCAAATAAAATCCACAATATGCATACATTTTGGCTGCTGTCATTATTAGGAACAGATATGAGGCCTAGCTAACTAACATTAGTTGCTCAGCTGTAGTTGTAGCTGTAGTAATTGTAACTGTTTTAAACTCTCAGTTTTAGTAATGATATCTGCAGTTCATTTTATTTTAAAAAAAACAATTATTTTACCTTGCAGAACACAGGAGCTGCTGCAATACTGTTGCCTCAATCTACTAGTTGTATAATTGTGTGATACTTTTACTTATGTAAAGGATCTGAATACACTGTCCAACCCTGACAATCACACAAACAAACTAACTGATGGAGGCAGTGGTGTTCCTGTAGCTCCTGTGATCTGCACGGTAAAATTCCTGTTTTTGTCAATGGAGTCTGGTAGTGATACTCTTTAATAAAAAGCTCTATCTCTGTAGGAATCCTATCCATACTGTTGTCAGACACTTATAATAGCTAAGGAGCTCGTCAGTGACAAAATCAAGAACTTTGAGGACTTTACTTTGATGTGGGACAGTTGCCCATTGGATTACACATTGCAGTTAGTTCATTGTGGTCAGGTTACTTTGCTGCTCCAGTGGAGATCAGACTGTGGTTGCACTGGGCAGCTTCCAGGTGCGAACGTGATCAGTGTGTTCCTGCAGGAGAAAGACTTCTTCTCAGTGAAATTTCATTGAATAAATAATGGTTAAATTACTGCAATTACTTAGGTTAGACCAGTGTTATTGTAAAAGACAGAAGACGAAGCAAAAAAAAAAAAAAAAAAAATCGAAACACATGACCAGCACACCCACACTGACAGCTGAACCACACACAAACATTCACACAGCAGGAGAGCTTTTCAGGTTCAGGGAAAACAAAAGTTTTAAGAGGGAAACATGGGAGCCATTAAGTGTAAAAACTGTGAGAACATAACTTTCTGGCTTCAAAGGCCTGTTTCAGGTTGCATATCCAGGCCTGACTTGTGAAACAGATGACGCTTAGTAATGTGATTACTGCACTTCACTGTGGGGGCTGATGCTTTTCCAAAGCATCGCAGGGCTTTTTTTCCCCACTTGTTTTCAATGGTTTGGTTACAGCAGGAGTCTGGCACCTCAGCGAGTGCCAAGTTTAACCTGTCTCAACTTTTCAGTGCAGATCATTATGTCAAGATGAAAATATCTTTCCAAACAGGCACTACACCGTTACAACTCTGTATGTTTTTGTTTGATAGTGTAGGACATACCCGTGGGCAGTAAGGGTGCTATGGGTGCTCCGGTTCTCCTGCCTCCAGCTGACTGAGGTAGGTTATATTTATGTTATTGCAGGATTGAACTGGTCCCTGTCATCTGTGATGTCTCTCTGTTTTTTTAATTATTGTGAGCGGTACCAGTGTGATTGTATCTGGTTCATTAACCTCAAAGTGTAGTTCAAAGGTTTCGATCTTTCTGTGGAAATCACTTAACAACATTTTAGTTTCATTCAACTTTTTTCAGCTTCATTAAAGAAGGGGGGGTGTGGATTTACAACTGCTGTAACTTTCCAATGACAAGCTGCACCCACCCACACGCAATTGGTGAAGATGAGAAAGTAAGCTCAGCTCTTTCTCTTTTTTCATTTGTTTTTTTTAATTCAGACTTTCATTAAAAAACAAACAAACAAAAGTAATAATACAAATATTACATAAAATGGAAAAAATGTCTCTTTTCAAAGTTTTTGATTGACGTCCATCACTAAACGACCTGTGTCATTTCCTGAAACAGTACAGTACGTTCATTTCTTGCACATGCAAAAACTGCCAAAATTGGGAGTTTGGGACAGACTGTCAGAACAACATGCAACCACACGTGCACGGCTATAGCCTGTCTGACCTCTGTGCAGAAAACGGTGCTGATTTGAGACCAGCCGACAGATGACACATTGACCTAGTGCTTAGAAAGACTGTCCTATAACTAGAAAACCACATGCTTCATCCAAGTTCTCATTAGTAGATTCGCTCTAAAGTTGACTAGCCCAGATGGTTCAGGCTGATTGATTATTGTTTCTAAATTTAGATTAGAAAACAACATGTAACCCTGCCAACACCCTGTGAGAGTGGCTAAGTACCAGATATGCTCGTTTGTTCCCTTTATCCCCATTCCTATCATTGCTATAATCCAACCAAGCTGTTGACAAAAACACAAGCTTTAAATGTTGGAAGTTCCGTTAGTGGACCCCAGAGGCTGCGTATGCATCACACCCACATGAAGACAGAATGAACAATAATCTAAAGATTTTGATAACTCAGTTTTGGTAATCTCTGGGTCATTTGCAGGTGGTCCACAATGCTGCTCTGAAAATTATACAGTTCAGGGTTTTGGCTAAACTCAGAGTTGCACACTACATAACATTATGACCACTGGTGGATGAAGTGAATAACATCATCATTTCTGAGCAGTTTCTGTGGTGTGGTGAGAACATTATCCTGCTGGGGGAGGCACCTGACTTGGGAGTGTTGTTGCCATTGGAGGGGTGTGTGCTTGGTTTGTGACAATGTTTAGGTGGGTGGTACGTGACAAAGTAACATCCAGATGAATGTCAGGATCAAAGGTTTTCTCAGCAGAACATTGTGTTATAATGAGATGATCGCTGTTATTCACTTCATCCACCAGTGGTCATAATGTTATGGCTGATGGGTGTACATTAATAATGGATCAAATCATCTCTGCAGTTGATGATCATTCTAATTCAACTCGGAGCCTTTTGGCTAAAAGAAAAGAACTAAAAAAAGACTGAATATTACAATTTCATTCACTGGGTAAAAACAAACACAACTGCAAATGAATGCTAATACTGTTGCTGGATGTGTAGACAGGAAACTACTTGCTAACATCATAGTAACATAGTAAGTATAATATGTCAATGTTGTGTTTTCAGTTTGTTCCACTGCCCTCAAATGTCCAAAAAAATCAATTGATGCAGCTTTAAGATTGCAACTATAGTTTTAAAAAGTAAACTAACTATTTAAGTAAAATGTTAATTTAATTCAAAAATATTCTTAGTTGGAACAACTGTAGTCTGTGCACCCTGATTTATTTTAAGTTGAAAAACCTCTGATCAAAGAATGAAAGACTGGAAATCCTCAGCTTGCCTAATGCAGGTTACAAATTATACATACCAGCACTTACTGCATGTTTTTACAGTATAGGAGGCTCTGAACTGGTGGATGTATGGATCATTTGAAATCACCGTGCTTAGGCTCTACCACTAGTGCAGCAAACACACACATGTACACACATACAAAAACATATTATGACGAAGGAAATGAAAGCACCTACTGCACTCTACACCTGCGGAGAAAAAGAGTGAGATTTGACTCCAAAGCTATTTTCTTTGACACTGATAATCAGATTAAAGTCTATATACCAAAATACCTTATTCAATGTCATATTATGTTGTAGTGCAGGTGTTTCAGTCTTATTGTGTGACTCACATGTAGTTCTGCAGTGAGCTGAGTATGAGTCTGATTAGAGGTTTGCACATGTGAAATGGTTTTGGTTATGAAAAGTGCTCTCCTCACTGTGGCCTCAGACGGTTGGGAGCCTCACCTGTTCCTTGTTACCCACAGAGAAAGAGAAAGGTATTTGTTACACTCAGCTATATTACTCCTAAGCCTTGGTCTTTATAGAGCGGAGAACACAGACCAATGCAGAGATCGTTTTGATATTTGTAGAGAGCAGTGTGTGGATCAAAGCGAGGCCAGCGGCTGTGGGCTGCAGGTGACTGGGGAAAGAAAATATGTTTCATTGCAGCATTCCAGAGCCAGGCTGAGAGCATAGAAACAGAATGAAAAGATGGGATACAGTAACATAACAACATAAACATAAACATAACATGATGAAATTAAACATTCCCCAGTGGGAAAGTAACAGTAAAGAGCTGCAGATGGGATGCTGTCCAACATGTAAGAACATCTCTTTTTATCTTTTTGTCCATGAGACAAAGATAAAGACATATGTGTGCAGCTAGTTTTGGGTCTTCGTGATGTATGTACTTTTGATAGCTTATAGTATTCTACTGATAATACTGCACTTCTACTTTCCAAAATTGGTAAAGACAGGACTATATAGTATTTTTACAGTGTACTTTTAAAGAATCTCAATACCTGTGCCACTACAACCCAGCTACCACCACCTCTACTAAAATACCTGGTCTGTACTGCATATTCTATGGTGAAGAATAGCTGCCTTCCTCTCTCACATGTATGTGGAGGCAGAGGAGGAGAACATGTGCTTTGAGTTTACAGAGCCTTTAGAGTGGAGGCCAGTTGGAGCAGAGAAGCAAGGCATCCAGAGAGGGGAGAAAAGAAATGCCAGGGTTGGCTTGGCTTTAGGTGTGTGTGAAGACAGAGATCTGGGACGTTTTATCTTTGTTTCCATCAGTGCGTGCGCAGTAATGTGTGTCCATCTTTTGTTTTGACGACATTAAGTCCCTCCAATTGGGTTCTCTTAAGCTCTGTCTTCTGCAGAGTCCTGTGTAAAATATTGCCCGAAATAATTTATTCCCCTCGTTAAGGATGTTCTGCTGTTATTCTTTGTTTTCTTGGAAGATGTAACAGACAATCTATTGCTATGTACTGCAGTGAAGAACATTGCAGCCCAGATGTGCAGTCATACAAACAAGATGTTTATGAGCCAGTGTGAATGGATGACAAGTTGATATGTGAAATGTTCAGTCCCCGATCTTTAATTTCTGCCTTTGTTTACAAGATGACAGGAAATGAGGGGAGCGAATGATATGCAACAAAGGTGATGGTCGACATCTTAACCAGCCACAAGGGTAACACAGACATGAATTTTTGATCCTCTAACTATTCCTTTAATTGGAACAAAAGGGGGCAAACCAGAACCATGAAACAGCCCCAGAGAACCTAGAAATTCTATTTATGTACTAATAATTTGTGACAGCAAAATACATTTCAATAAGAATGCAATTTATGTTTTTAATCAACACTGTGAGGAAACATTTTTAATGAATACATCAACCAAGTTGTAATCAGTCAAACAGAACATGTTTTCCAAAGGTTCACTGACAACATATTCCATTTGTTTTTCTGATAAGATCTTGTAATAAAGTATCCACTTTTTTATGGTTCTGTTTTGGCTCTTACAGCGCTTAGCTAAGATTCTGAAAAGATAATGATCTTGATTAAATATTGAATATTTTTTTCAAAATTGATCACTGTATTTCTTTGTTATTATGAATATTCAACCTTGACCAGCTGAGCTTTGTAGTCCCATCACCCACCCCAACAGGAGACTTATATGTGGGACAAAAATGGAACAAAATGTAGCTACCTTGGGCAAAACAATTTTCCTGATATGACTATAATTTCTAGTAGACAGGTAATTTTATCTTGTCATATATATATAGGGAAGACAAAATATAGACAAACTAGATATAAACCAATAATAAGGCTCATTTTGGATTTTCCTCAACCTCATACAAAAATAAAAGTGCCCAAATAATTATACCACTATGATCTGGTTTCTGTGTGATGCCATTTAATACGTGCACATACAAAACAAGACAACCTTCCAATATCTACAAGTGGTTCAAATAAACACAAGCTGGATAATCAAAGCCTTGATCTCTTCTCTGGCATGATTTAACAGACTGATGTTACACTGTTTGGCAGTATATGTTCTAACATCTGAAATCTCTAAAATAAATGTGTCCAAAAAAGTGAAATACCAACCATCATGTGTAGAGACGGCAGTTGTTTCCACTGGGTAGCAACAATTGTTTTGGCAGCCGCTGTGCCAGCTGAAGTTGTAATATGATGATAAGCAAAAAGAATGTCTGGATCTGTGAGATTTTAAGATCTCTCCCTCTTTTGATAGTTGTGGTCAAATCATGCCATGTATTCTAGTCTCAGTGAAAATAGTTCATTTGCTAACTGAATCTTTGTTGAAGCCTAACTTTACCCCCACTGTTCACTACAACATTTTGAGAGGTGCAATAAACAATGCAGCAGCCCAGTCTTCACAAAAGGACATATTATGAGCTATTGTACTCTTTTCTATTGGTTTACACACTTAATTATGTCTCTTTGGTCAACATATTCCTGAGTGGTCAAATATATATTTGCATGTTCTGGGTTCACCTTCAAACAGGTGTGTGGAATTAGACAACTTGTTCATTTGGGTTCACTGTGTGTGAAGACACCCTGCGGAAGGCAAACATGCTGATACATGTTGCTGTATTTTTGTAATGTATTATGAAAATATTAAATACCCTTTATTCTTATCCATACACTTTGATTGGACTTGGTATGCCACACTGTAGCATGCAGGCATAGTGCACCTCTTTAAAATGACTCATTTACAGTAGGCTATGTTATTATGTTACTCTTTTGAAAATCCATGCTTTATGAGCTGGAACTAAAATGCAATCTGTATCCATTCAATGCAATTAATGGAAATTGCTAATATGAAAAATGGGGCAGGGGTGGGTGGGTGGTGGATGATTTGATAGCTATTTTTACTGACTGGTACACTGTAAAAAAAACAGATTTTAGAAACATTTTAACTGCAATTTTATTACATTTATTTTAAATTATGTTGTTTTACAAGTTTTTTTTTTCCTGTTTTGTCAAATAATATAATATAATATAATAATACAAATAATATATAGTAAAATATATTGTAAAATCACGTGGAAAAGTGTACATTTACATGCCAATCATTAAAAAAGGGCAAAACTGTAAATGATTCCCACAGTGACATATCTGTTTTTGTATAAATAACTTTTTTTTTTTTTTTTTTTTTTACAATTTTTAACCGTAGCATTACATAATTTTAGATGTATTAAAACTGACACATTTAATCATTATTTTTACAGATATTTTCTGTTATTTGAAAAGAAAAAATATAATAAATCCCCAAGAACGTTATATATATATATATATATATATATATATATACACATATATAAAATAGTTCCTGACAACGTATTGACTGCATAATTATGTTTATGTATTGCTTGTAAATTATATGATTATATTAATAATCTGCATTTGAACCCCTCACTCCTGAAACCAAACCAAGCTCGACAACATCAGTCAATAATGTGTTAATTAGTGATTCCTTTTGTTTCACACTTAATTGTGTAAAGGTTCATTTTATTACGAAGTACCCTACCTCTTCAGATCCAATTTTAGATTAACATAGACAAGAACAAAGGTGTCTATTTTTAAACCAGCTCAGCAACATTCACTTTAAAGCGTAGGCTACGTGTCTGTGCACGAAACACGTTAAGTATGACATTAACACAAAAGTCAAATTTGTTAATTTGGAGGAAAAAATCTTGCTGCCTCGTGTTGGATGACGTCACACCACGTCCGCCTGCCCTTTCTCTCCGTGCGCGAGCTCGACAGTCCAAAGTATAAAGTAGCGCGAGCGCCTTAACTGGGAAAAAGTATAGTCGATAGAGAAGGACACGCAGAGCAGCGCATACACACGCATGTAGCCACATATCTAGCTGTACAGCGGAATACAGGCCCATATGTGTTCACGAACACACGGAAAAGTGGACCTCTTTGCAAATTAATTAAGGAGTAAATACCCGAAAATGGAGTGGGAGTTATGGATTTAAAGCGTAGAGGACTTGAAATGGGCGGTCTGCTGGCGGTGTTACTGCTGAGGAGTTGCCTGCTGTCGGCGGTTCACGGTACGTTGACTTTTTGTTCACAACATGGATCCTTAGGGAACAACGAGTGTGGAGCCACCAGGATGAAAAATGATAAGAACATAGTAGTTAACGTGCTGTGCTCCATTTGCGTGTGGCTGCTTCACCCCTCTCTAATGTTCCCCACATTGAGACGAAGTGCAAAGCTAGCTGTGATTCCTTGTCTTAAAGTTGAAGTTTTTATGTCCCAAGGGTACAACAACACAGTAGTTGCACTGGAAGTATCGGAACTTTGCGCTGGTGTGCGCGACACACTGCTGGACAAACCCAGTGTAACTAAACTGTCCCTCATGCTTTGTACAGCCGGTGTAGTTTATGAGTTTATCTGTTGGAGCAGAAATGAAGTTTGAAGTCAGCCTTGGCTATTTTCTCGGGCCTCGGCAGCTCCAGCCATTCCTGCTCGGTGTCGGATGTCAGGCAGACTCTCAGCTTCACTGTGAAAAAAAAACCGGAATGTTTATTTGGGAAAGAAAGCGCTGCTGGACACGTTTAAGACTTTCTGCCTGTGGATCAATGTCCTTATGAGCCTTAGTTTCTCCACTGCCTGATTTGCGGTCTTATTTAATCGCCTGAAACTGCCCAGTCAAAGGCGGAGCTTAGCTTTCTCTCATGCAAGGCACTCTGTCAGGTCTTAGGACCAGCTCTCATTTGCCTGCTTGCATCTTAAAACTAAAGCTTCATACTTTATGTTCTGTAAAACCCACCACAAACCCACCACAGCTCACTTAGTGTTCCATTAAAAGAAGCAGGTACTATCCTCAAATCTAAATCTAGTGATGAGGTTTAACTTTTTCATAAAGACATAACCTTTACTTTGTTCTTTAAAAGCTATCCCATTTAAGAGACAGTATTATTTGCAAACTAGATATCATAATGATGCACATAGCTAATTTTCATAGGAAAATGATGAGTTACAGTGAGTTAACCACCACAGGCTGAGTGAAGGTTATGCTCTCACTTTTTATTCTAGCTCGAAATGTCAGTTTGACTGAGCTGGCCTGCCCTGCCCACTCAGATATATCTTTGTCTAGAGGATTTTTATGATCCTGCTTCCTGATTATTTCTTCACTAAGCCAGTTAAACATGACTGTTAAGGTCCAGAGATCAGATCTCAAATCAGAGTTAGGTGTCATTATGTACTGGCTGAAGCTCAAAACAGTTTATCATGAAATGAAACGGGTAGGAACAATGTTATAAAACAACCTAAAAACTATTTCCAGCATGCAACTGTGGTGAAGACTGAATGACACAATTAAAGTAAACCAAAAAAAGAAAAAAAATCCAACAAAAAAACAAAAAAAGGTTTTATGATGTGGAGTTTTCTCTTTGGTGTAAATTATGAGGATAAAAAACAAGGGAAACATATCCACAGGGTCTGTGCATATAGACACACCAGTACCTTTTCATGCTCACACTTTCAGACAGAATCAATACACACATCATTTCCTGTCAGATACTAACACTCTTATACCAGGATGACTGATTCACAGGAAAATATTGGCCAGGCAGTTTTTTTTTTAACTACCTTTCTTTAATAAGTGAGAAATCTCAGTATTTTTGAGTAGCAACAGATTTGTGTTCATAGCACTGAATATGGAAAATGGTGTATTAATGTGTACTGAATATGTGGTCGGCTTCATTGTACTGTTTTGCCTATTCTATACCTATTCATTTATTACGATTTTGTTAATTTCATACTGTTTTTATTTAGGTGACTGTTTTAAATTCAGATAGTTTTTGTTATACCTTACAGATCATCAGACCTCATAGTGTGAGAAATGTTTTAATTACAGCACTGCCATCACACCACATTTAGTTAAATTTTGCCTTAATTTATTGTTTTGCAGATTAGCTAAAACATATATTTAATAGAGCTTTTGATTAAATTAATCTGAGTGTCATCGTTGAGCCCACACAGTCCTTTTATCTACTTTTCAAACTCTCGTTATATGGATGCATTGCACGTTTTTCAGAACAACCACAGTTGTTTTAATTATTTTTACTTCTGTTTGAAACTGAAGAAATATGGGTGGTCAAGATTTATGGTGGACTGTTTACCTGTGGAATTTAGGTTTGCTTGGAAAACTGTGTTCTGAAGGTGTCAAATGTGACTGGTCATTACAGAACAGTAACACATCTTATTAGTGGAATCTGTGAAGAACTGACGGCAACTATGGACTCAGAACTACATCATAACCATGATATAACAGGCAAATATCTATAAATTGCAACAACAAACCTTTACTCAGAGTAATTTTTACTTCACTTTTACTCAAGTCAAACCATATCACCAACTCATTCTGACTTTGAAAAGGTCAGGCGTCATGGTCAATACAAAAGATGAAGACAAATGAAGACAAATGATTTAGGAATGCATCAAAACCAATACAGGCCCTGTTTTCTCTCTACAACCTCTCCCCTCTGTTCAGAACACCGGGCACTGAGGAACTGAGGAAGTCTGTTGATTGACAGTCAAATACACTAATAAATTAATGCTTAAGTCTGATGTATACAGTGTATACATCTGCTGGGGTGAAGAGGCCATTGGCCCTTGTTGGTTCTGAAAAAACAAGAATGATGTTCTAAGTTTGGCACTGAGGTGACTGCATGTTCGCACACTTCACACCCACTGGCCAAGAACACCAAAGTAGTGTCAGTCCACTGCCAGGCAAACATCACAGCTGTGTGTGAGTGTCAACAGACTTGTATCGCTCAGTATATAGTAGAGTTTTTTCATGAATGATACCACTATGTCTACACCACCCTTATCTAATCTAAACTAATCTGTTTGAATCTTTAAAAACACAGCCTTTTCCAGGTCTTTGCCCCCTTTTAAGTTGGCAAACAACCAAACTGCATCACAGACATAAATCAAGGAGTCGGACAAACAGCCCAGGTGACCAAACCAATATTTTATGATAATCATCTGACAAAATCAGCATAAATACAGGTTAACAACAAGAGCTGTGTATCATTGCAGACAAAGTTAGTGCAGTAAGTGCAGCTGTAGTCTGGATGGAAGAATGAAATAAGGAAAAAGATAAAGGCAAATCCACTGCTGTAGATGCTATTAGAAATCAAAACCTTTGTGATGTTAATAAAGTTAAACAATGGTTACTATGTGACCATTAACAAAACCACACACAGCACTGGTTAGTATGTCATCATAATTTGGTTTTGTCCACATTCAGTAAATTTTCAGATTCTTAGTAAATTTTCAGATTCTTTAGCTGTAATTTCTGCTGTCTAAAACCTGTCACAGTATCTAGATCATGGACTCACCTCTTTTGTTAAGCCATAATGTTAAGTCTGTAAAGGTTTAGGGTTCATTAAAGGCTGATAAAAGACATAAATATTAAAGAAACAATGATATTAGACAAACAAATATTAGCAATAAAATTAATTAAACAATTATATTAGATTGTTTTCCAAAAAACTATGGTCCTTCTCTGGCCAATAAAAGTGAACCACACAACATATTATTGAGAAAGGCTCTGTTCCAAGGCTGGAGTTTTAGTTATTAGAACCAGTCTGGTTCTGATCGAGGTTTCTGCCTCTTAAAAGGAAGTTTTAGATTACCACTGTCACCTAGTGCTGCTCATGGTGGGAACTGTTGGGTCTCTCTCTGTAAAAAATCTAAAGAGTACGGTCTAGACCTGCTCTATATGAAAAGTGCCTTGAGATGGCTTTTGTTGTGATTTGGCGCTATATAAATAAAACTGAATTGAATTGAAATATAGTTGTTACAATTGTCAGTGGGGTTTTGAGTGAGGCTTCCTGGAACAGAGTCCAAAAGTTCTGGTTTCACTTCTATAGAGGTGCAAAAATGTAAATATCAGAACTTGACAAGAGCTGCACCAGTTATTTAATGTTTAAACTGGAAGAGATTGTGTATAACTGATCATCTAAAAAAGTGTCAGTCACGGGGCAGGAAAAACTTGTAACTGGCTCATATTCTGAACACATCGTTGAATTCAGTGCTAATATTATCTGCACATTTCCCACTGTAACAGGACCTGGAGCAGTTCTTGGGAATACCTCATATACTCAATACAAAGATGTATGTGTATACAAAGGAGCTATTTTTGCTGAACTTTGATGCTTTGACACATGTAACGTTCACATACAGACAGCACTGTCTCCTCAGTTCTGTGAGTGTGGGTGGGGTTTGGGGTTTTTCTTCAGTGTTGTTCATTTTCTTAGACACTAGACGAGTGGGATATTGCATTCTAAGAACAGAAGCCAAACTGCGTCAGTTTATCTAAAGAACTTGTCAATGAATTTATCGATGAATGGAAAAGATGTTGCATTATTTTAGTGAGGAACAAGTATTTTGTTGAGGAATCATAATTTATATATTAGTAGATGGTTCCTGTAGTGCATTCAGTGTCCTGTACATGACAGTTTTGCTTTGCTCTGACCATTTTTCTTGGATGGTGACATGATGTAAGACTGTATCAGTTTTAATTAGGGTTGGGTATCGGATGATATGTGCCTGTAGTATTGAATTTTGAAAGTGTTGAAAGTCGACATTGAATGTTAAGATATTCCATACCGGGAAACTTTGCTGTCACTAGATGGAGTTTACTCAGTTGTCAAGGGAGATGGCTGAAACTACTCTTTCAAAGGCCAAGGTCATGATTTGACAGCTTTACCACCATTTTGTCTTGGAGCATTGAACACCCAACAATGAAGAACAAGGAGATGCATACTCAACCCAAACTAGAATGGCCCATTTTCAAGAACTTTTGAGGCAAATTCTATATCCAGGACCAGCTCCTGGCACAAATCTAGTCAACCAGTTTAGGTGGACAGGGATCCGAGGTGAGATGGTTAAGTGTTTGGGACTGTTGGTGTACTTTTAGCTTTGTGATGCATCGCGATGAGTGATGGAAAACTAAACCTTGCAGAACACGTTTGGTGAGCATATTAAGAGATTCAGCTGGTATTGGTTTGTCTCTCTGTAGTTATAAACATTTCCAACCAACGTAGCTTGTTCCTAGCTCCACAAATGCATTCACAGTCCCTCTTCATGTCCAGCATGGTTAATCTGGCAGGCTGAGAAAGTTAAAATAGTTGATGTAGATGTAAGGCTTAACAGTCATCAGGGGTCCTCCTTTGACTGTAGGTCTGCTCAGAGCTTAGTGCTGCTTTCACAGATTCTTTGGCTTAATTTGAAATCTTTTTTTATTTCTTGTCCTGATTTTAGTGAGAATTACATTTAGATTTTTGTCAATTTTGTTAAACTACAGTAGTTTGACTGTTCACATTTGTTATTCACCAGAATGACACATCATTTGTCTGTGAAGAAGAGGCACAGTTGAAGGGTTTCAGGGTAATCGTAACGCTCTTAGGTTTACAAAGGGACTTCTATTCATAGTCCTAACTACACATCAAATGTATCTGCAACAAACAAACACTAACAGGAAGAATATCCATTACTACTGGTCCTGGAACAACACAAATACATTGAAAAGAAACACTTTATTACTAAACCATTTATTTTCTGATCTTGAAAACTGGATTCTTTTACTGGTTCTGCCATAATCAAACATCTGATGTTTTAAGTATGACACTGCCTACATCAGTTAATTATAAAAATCATTAAATGCGATGTTCAGAAAGATTAATCAAAGCTGTTGTTCCGCTGCTAATCCTCTGTAAAAATGCCAGTTAAACCAGGGCCCTTCTTGAATTTATGAGAACTTTAACTCTTAAACTTAATTTCTTTCAGGGTACAGCTGTCATTATTTTCATAATGTTTTCATCTGCTAAGTATTTTCTCTAGTAGTTTGGTCTGTAAAATGCTGATTGTGTAAAATGCCTATCACGTCTTTCCAGAGTCCTAAAATGGTTATGTTTCAATTGTTAGTCTTACTGCATTTTACAAGGAAAAAAAAACATTTAAAATTCTGAATTATCCCCAAGCTCGAAACAAAGAAAAGATTCATTTTTTTGGCCGTATCACCCAGCCCTAGTTCAAACTTCTCATTTACCTCGTCTTAGCCTACTTACTGACTGCTTTATGTGCCTTATCTTCTTTGACTAACAACCTAAACATGACATCGCCTGGTACAAATATGATGGTCCTGTCTTCAGAGGGAAGGCAAAATAAAAAGTCAACTCAAATGCCTTTTTTTTTCCAGAAATCTTTTTCTTTTCTCTCTTTTTTTAAAGGAAGTCAAAAGTCTCATATGTTAAATGTCTAAGCACAAACAGCAATACGGAGAAATTTTGGTCATTACTAACAAATGTATTAAGTTTTGATTTCCTTTTTGGGTGGGGACTTGTCTATTTGGGTGGGCCACTCAAAAAAACCCCCTGAGTATTTCTTCTTTCCACTTCTAAGACCAACCAACGGGTGATTTCCACACTCCTCTCCATTAGCCTGGACTATGTGGGCCATTGCATCCAGGCTTCATACATTGAATCTGTGCTTTTGATTGGATGGAGGCATACTCTGCACTCAACAAAAAAGGGCAAGACCTAACAAAGGCTGACTGAGAACAGAGCAGCTACTAACACTTTTCACTAGACCACTTTTTTGTATTTTCATTCTCATCCATCATTAGGAAATGCAACATTAAAAAAAAAAAAAAATCAAATTGACCAAACAACCAGAAAGACACAATCTAAACAATGTTCAAAATTATTATTGATATGTTTTTATATCTGACTGATTCTCAGAACTTTTATTCTTAGTGTTCAGCAGCTAATAGAATGTTGTCTTTAGACAATAAAATCTTAAACATTTTGATGAAAAAGAGGAAATATCTGATACCCAGCTGTACAGATGGTCAGTGAATAAGATGCATCAGAATTTGAGTCCTGGCAGCAGGGAAAGGAAAAGAGTTAGGGGCTAGAAGGGAAATCTGAATGGCTGAAGGTAAGGAGAAGAGATTTGGTGACAGTGCTGAGGAGGAATGTAAGAAAGAGATTGATATCTTTTCCTGTTTGTGTTGCTCTAGTGTGAAACTCGAGGAGGTTCTGTGCTGTTTGGACTTCATACAAGTCTGATGGAGGGAGGAGAGAGACACGAACAAGGGAGGACAGAGGAGAGAAAGACGGGAATGAAAAATGAAATGAAAAATTCCAGAGAGTGGAGAGGGAAAGGAGAAGAGAGGAGAGGGGGAGAAGTGCGGAATGGACAGAAAAGACAAAGGGAGGAGGAAACGAGGAGAGAGGGAGAAATAGGAAAGAAGGAGCAGAGGTGGAGAGAGAGAGAGAGAGGAAGTCTGTGCCAGTCTACCTTGATTTCTCTGAGGTCCCCTCATGCATAGACACACACACACACACACACACACACACTGGGCTGCATCAATATGCTCCCTGCACTCATCACACACATTTTTCTTGTCCCAACTGGGGAGGTGTGAAGAAAATCTCTTCCTTCCTTGCAGCCCTTCACACACACACACACACACACACACACACACACACACACACACACACACACACGCACACATATATACATACACAAGATGGACTCCGATAAGATGTAAAGCGAGGGAGCCTGTTAGCTTTCCATGCAGAACAAAACACGTGAACTGAGAAGTATGTGTGTGTGTGTGTGTGTGTGAAAGGGGTGCAGCAGTGCATTGCCTACACTTAAAGAAAACTTCTTTTGGGACCCTTCTTTCTTTTCAAGCTGCCATCTCAGTACGACCTCCTCCCCCCAAACACACACACACACACACACACACACTCTCTCTCAGCCACGTCTTCCCCTCATACTTTGATTGTTAATCCCATTGACAAACTCAAATTTAGTTCTTTTGGTCTGTTCTTTTGTGTTGTGTTGCACTCATGTGCACACACACACACACACACACACACACACACACACACAACACCAGGTGCAGTGATGTAATCAGCCTTCAGACACATATTAATGCTTAAAATTTAACATTTGTCATGTTTCATTGTAAAAACTTGGTTTATTTGTAAAATGTGTACATAATTTACAACATTTCAGTTGGGTCAAACTGTTGTTGGATAAAGTTGGATAGTTGGATAGATTAAAAAGTAATCATAATTATTGCTAATAGGGCCATGCTTAAATGCTCACAGCCCTCCAAGAGGAAGTCCTTCAGGTCTGATTTTAAGTCTTTCTCTTTAAAGAAGAAGAAAGTGCAGCTGGCTTTGGTGAACTATTACACTTACAGAATGGACCTCTCTCAGAAGAACATTTTGACTTGTCAGACACAGGTGTAATAACATTGATAATGGCTCCATTCCATTCAGGTGTTCCAGTGCCAGGGCCATGGTGCTGTGTATGCTGGCTCACTGGTACTGTGGCTTTCATACAGCAGACACACATATGACGTGGGTCTACTGAATGTATATTTAGTCCGTGTTGGAGCCACGTGAGACTGCTGGCTCAGGTTAATATCTGCTTGCAGTAACACACTCCGATCTACTTTCCACACACGTCACTTGTGAACCATTATGTTACCAAAGAAATAAGGTTTCAAGTCTCAATGCAAGCTGTCTTTTCTCATGGTTGATGATCATGGTCACTCCCTTATATTGTCTGGTTACAACACACAGAATTATTGCAACTGCAATTATGCGATTGTATTATTTGCACCTGATTAGAGCTGAAACTATTAGTCAGTTAAGAAGTTGATTATTATTAAATATTACAATCAATTAATTATGTAATTTTTCAAGAAAAACAATTTAACATAACCTAGTTCCAGCCTCTTCATTGTGATCATTTAATGGTCTTCTGTGTCTTATATGATTATAAACTCAGTATCTTTAGGTTTTGAATTGTTGGTTGGACAAACTATTGGATGACATTACCTTGGGATTTAGTAAATTAGATTTGCGGCATTCTCACCATTTTGTGACATTTATGTCCAAACGATTGATTCATGAATCAAAAAATGATCGCAGATTAATCAAGTCTGCTAAAGAAAAGTCTTTTTGTCATTCAGACAAACAGTAGGTATGTCTTACATAAATGCTGCTTTTTGCATAATATCCCTACCCAACATCAAGCTGTGAGGTTGGATTTCTCATTTAATTCCTATTTGTTCACATGCCATATGTAAAGTGTTTTGCTTATTTTTGCTACTGTTTTCAAAACTTAAAAATACAGGGATGGAGCTCTGATTATCACAACAACTGAAAAATGGCCTGTTTGGCCCTGTCTTTTTTTATGTTTTCTAAATGATAACTGATACATACACTCTTAAGACAGTGAAACATTTAAACTCTGATGTATGTATTAAACCTTGTACTGCTGCTCTCTTGACAATAACTTGCAACAATGTCTGAAATAATCTAAAATATGCCCCTTGCCTGAATGCTAGTGCTGTGTCTAGCTGGTCTGTCTGTGGAGCCTGTTCGTGTTAACAAGCCAGACCCTTTACATACTATATGAAAATGTTTTTAATGATGCTGTGTATTCCATGTGTGAGAGTAACATTTTTGTGCAGCAGTATGGGCTTGTCCTCTCAGTCACCAGGAAACCCTGGCTGGCCCGTAGGGAGGTTAGCCAGCACTAATCCTCACTGGAGTGTCTCTGTTAGGCCTGAGGTGACCTTAAGAGGCCCTCAGTGTGTGGTCTGCCCTTCTCTCTCTTTCTGTCTCTCCTCTGTCATTTATTCTGATCTATATCTGTCTCTCTGTTGATGGATGTGCCTGTTGATCAGTGTTTTAGAGCTGGTGGACTGTGCAGTCATATTGCTGCTGTTGTTTTATAGTAACTCAGCCTAGTGGAGGGAAGCTTACCTTTCTGGTTCCTGTGTAGTAAGATACTTTCTTGTGTAATTGGAACTTTTTAAACAACAAACATTAATCTTATTAATCAATTGAATTTTCTTTTACATTTTTACTTGAATCTGTGTAAAGGGTGGATGAAAAATCTTTGTAATACTCAATCATGATCCACAATCTACATCTTCCCAGTTTTGAAATGCACTGTTGAGAATATCCAGACTCGCACCAGCCTACGGACTTATCTATTTGCACCATTTTAAAACACAGTATTGTATTAAAAGTAATGGTCATGTAAACCTGAGATAAACTTCTTAGTTTACTGATAACTTCCAGAATATTTGACTGTGAGTCTGACAAATTCCTCATCCGCAATTGCTGCTAGCTCACGTTGAACTGTTTTTCACGCGTTAAAAAGACCATATGATAGAGACATGATACATTTTGGCCAATCAGCACAGCTGGCAGTCATTCTGTTGGTTTGTGAATGTGGTGTGGATCCGTGTTGGTAGACCAAGTATTTGTAGGAGGACACTGTTAAATCTCTACAATTCACTTGAAATGTAGATTGTGGTGTGGTGTGTCTTCAAGATCAATCATGATATAAAATGGTCAGGTCGCCCACCCCTAATTTGTGTGTTGTCTCTTTTTGGGACAGTGCCCATACTGACAGAGGCAGTGTGTCTTAATGTTGTGGAATTACAGTAGGCATGGTCGTGCCAAACCACAGCGTAGCAGGTCTGCCACCCTGCCAGCTCCAAACCACAAGCTTCCCCAGGGGCACTGTGGCAGCTGCTGTGACAGCTACTGCCTCCAACAGTGGGAGGACAACATCTCATGAGTTACTGACATGCACTCACACATATTCATAGTCTTGGGGTTTAAAATGTTTATTTTCATACTTAAACATTTCATATAGATACAGCAAGCTATGTTTTTTTTTTTTTTTTGCTAGTGTATGAAGCATTCAAAGACAGAAATAAATGTAAGACTTGTTTGGGCATACAGAAAATTCCTCTGGTTTTGGTCCTTTTTTCTTTTCAGTGGCCTCTGCAGATTGTTGCCATATGGCAATAATGTTAGAGATGTTATGTTTTTGACACATAGTTGGGCTTTGTTCCAGTGAGAAGCAGCCTTGTTTGGTGCAAACAGGTTTTATTTTGCCAAAGCTTGTTTTGTACTTTGGTGACTTGCTGTGAACTTGACCGTGACGTGAGGCTGTGTGGGAGCATAGAAGTACCAATCTGTGAGAATGCAATAAGCTTTAAATTAATCAGCATAACAGTCAGCATTGCAATCAGTGGAATTAAACTTCTCTTAGACTGATGGTAGACTGGACGATGGTGTTACCAAAGGTCAAAATCAGCTGGATGCATCAGAAAATGTGTTTTTTATTCTGACTTTGGAACAAATTATGTTCAGAAAGTTGAATGAAGTTGCTTCATGATACTGTCTGGCCGATACTTATTTTTTGTTTATTCAATTCAGATGTGTGAAGGTATTAAAGCAATACCCCAGTGATATTGTAGAACTAATGCCCCCAAAAAAGGTGGAGATATCCTGACATTTAAGGGGGTGGGGAGTATTTCCTCTTTGACAGCCAAGATGGGCCTGTCCCCCCTATGCTTGTCAGGGGGTGCAGCCGTAATAGCAGGAGAGCTGCTAGTCTTTTGGCCAGGACTAGGTCCCCTGCCATCAGCAGCAGAGCTGCTTGCATCCCAACCACTGTCGCCAGATTGCATGTGTTTAAAAATCTTTGACGCTTCCAGGCAATGGAAGCAGAAACACTGTATTTATAATAAAAAACAAAATAATAATATTATTCCCATGGTAATAATATGAATGAAATTAAACAGGAGACATTATCCAGTTCCCTACTAAGTCAATCAAGACATCATCAGATACCATATTTAAGCTAAGAATTTCACAGTTTTCCTCTTTTTTTTCCATGAGCAGGCAAAATGTAAGTTTACCTCCAAAACAAAAATTAATCAAATATTCTTGAGATTACAAAGCCCTCCTGAATGCATACATTTTAACAAGAACCTGTTGTGTGAGCATATTCATTACTTTTTTACTCAGAGCACTGCATTTTATTCAGTTCAGAGCTTTTCATGTCAAATATTACTAAAGCCAGAGGAATTTGATTCAGTTACGTTGTTTTTGCGAACAGAGGCAATGCAGTTGGTATAATTTATTCAACAGAAACATCATTACAGCCTTAAAGCAAATAACCCAAATCACACCACTGTCACTGCTGGGCTGGACAGATGGCTGCAGATAGGTTTAACTTTTCATATTGTCAACGAACAACAGCATTCAAAAAGAGTGATAAGTAAGGTTCTTAAGTTACACAGTTGTAGGATTTTGGACATGTATTTCCATCATCTTGTTGTTTGTAAAAAAAGTTTTGAATGTAATGTTTCGAATGTTACTTAGAATATCTTCTCCTTTCCAGGTTCACCTCTCCTTCTCTTTGCCAACCGGCGTGACGTACGATTGGTAGATGCAGAGGGTGTGCGGGGTGAGTCGGCCATTGTTGTTAGTGACCTAGAGGATGCAGCAGCGGTGGACTTCCTGTACTCTGAGGGCCTTATATTTTGGACAGATGTCAGTGAGGAGGCCATCAAACAGACCCACTGGAATCAGTCATCCAACTGTGAGCAAACTGTTTCCTGTGTGTTTATTCTCCTGTTTAGTAAAGGTGTCCTTAAAGAGTGAAGAACAGTAACTGTGGCTTTGGAAGGTGCATGCGACTCACTGCAATTTAAAGAATGCATTCTCCTCCTTGTCACCATTTCACACTGTGTATGTTTTCTGATTGCAGCCCTTAAAGAGGCACTGGGAACTGGCCAGACCGTGGTAGTATCAGGACTGGACAGTCCTGATGGGCTGGCCTGTGACTGGTTGGGTAGAAAGCTGTACTGGACAGACTCAGAGACCAATCGGATTGAAGTTGCCAACCTGGACGGCACCTCCAGGAAGGTCCTGTTTTGGATGGACTTGGACCAGCCCAGGGCTGTTGCTCTCAACCCCGCTCAACGGTAGCAAAATACACACACACACACACACACACACACACACACACACACCTTCTTCATAGTACTTTTAGATGGTAATGTTTTTTTTAAGGCTGCTATCAGTGTAAAGAAGTAGAAAATAAGTTACGTTTCATCCTCCAGATTTACTCTGGATTCACATCAGGGGAGACCTTTGGGGGCCATGAAAGTGCTGCCTGAAGGATAGTGACTAAACAAACAGTATTTATAACAAACTGAGAACTGTGAGACAGACAAGTGATGTCAGAAATTCCTCAAACACTTAGTGTGCCTGTTACTCTAGACAATCCAGAGTGAACATTTTTCACAGGGCCAAAACTGCCAAAACTGCCTGACTGGTTCCACAAGAGGTAACTTTCTTTGTAATGTGGTTGAATAGACCTTTTGAAGGCATCCCTTAGATTGTTCAGTAAGAGCAAGTCATATTCTTTAAAGAACCTTACAACATGCCCAAACGTTTTTTTTTTTCCAATTTAAATCTTAAAATAGTGCAGTGTAGTATAATCAATGTTTAAATGTCCTAGCTAGCCTAGCATGCTTGAACTGAAGGTGCAGGGTGCAATGACAATGAGATATGAAGGCAGAGTCACATCATGAGAGTGAAGTGAGAAGAAAAGAAGGTCTACTCTGCAGAGTTTCCTTTCTCTGTGGTTTAAACATAACACTGACCTCCCTTCTCTCTTACACACAGTTTGTTGGATCAGCAAAGCCTGAGCTCTCCAGATGATAGATATTACTAGAATTACTTTTGTGGGTAGATTCTGTCCTGTTAGAATACAGTGCAGCAGGGAAGAGCATTTCTGCTAATTGCCCTAAATGGTATTTGATCTTGTCATGTGAAACTGCGGTGTTGGTGTTTTAACAGTTTTCATGATGGATTAGAATACAGAGCTTTCCCACCATGACCTGTACAGATTTTACAAAACATTTTCAAACTTGTATAAAGGTACCGCTTTAGTTCAATGCACTAAATCCTTTCCATCAACTGTAGTTAACATTTTTACAGTTTAACTACATAACATTTTTTCCTGTATTGCTGAAACATTATGGGTCTGTCATTTTTTAAATAGTTAAAGATACTGAATACCATCTCAGCTCAGGTGGATGCAGGACAGAAAAGAGGAGACAGTCATGAAACGAGTTTTCAATAAAGTGACAAATAACAAATAGATATTTTTTGTGTTGCTGTTCCAGACTTTCCATGTGTCCATTCTGGTTTTAAAACAGAAGTTGTAACAAACAGAGGGAGAGCTTATACAGTAAACAACATAATAACTATTGCAGTGTTGATGCTTTTACTCTTATTCCATCACTGCAGCTCAGAATAACATGAGAAGACTCTTTGACAATAACTGGAGCTAAAAACGACACCCTTTGATCTGTTTTATTAGAAAAATTATCCACACATTGTTAGATATTTCCCGTGGTTATAAATTATTGACCTCATCAGACATTAACGACTTCTTTCCCATCATTACTTTGATTAAAAAAAAAATTGTGTTCATAACAGTTTATTCATCATCAGACAAAGAGCAAAAATACTAATTAAGAAACTTAATGATAATTCCTGTACTTACTTACATTATTCTCAGCCTGGCTTTAATAATTGGAAAATATTTCTAGTGTTTCTTTTCTGTTTTAGTCATATGATCATACTGTATTGTTTACTTTTCAACATCCCTGTAGCTGAATTAACATGCATGTGTCAATTTGTCCTGTAATATTACAGTAGGTACTTTATTAATGGGTCTGACGATGTTGCTTGTAATTTAACAACTCTGCCTCTTTCACATGAACATGCTCATGGCTGGATCAGGAAATCCTGGGTTGACTTACCGAGTTGATAACTGCTGTCATATGACTGCTTAGCGAAACTGCAGTTGTTAGGTTTAGTCAAGCCAAATAATGAAACATTATACTGAGTATGTTGAACTTGCTTTGTAGTCTAGAGAAAAAATCAGTTAAAAAATCAGTCTAAAGCTTATGCAAATAAGTGTGTAAACATATTAAAACATACTTGCAAATAAGTTTACATGCATGTGTTAATGTGTATTTAGTACATTCACACTATATATGTCTGTGTATTTAGACTGACAACATAGAGGTATTTTAACTGTCCTGGGCTTTCTTATCTACCTGCACTCATAAATATTTATATAATCAAGAAGTTAGGTTGAAGTATCTGAGAATAACCTGGTTATGTAGAGAGATGCGTAAATATGGTTTCAAGTGCAGACAGACTTAAAGGCTTTCTGGTTGTCCTCTGATTTGAAGAAGAGAAACATGATTTGTCTCTATTTAAAAATCTTCTTTTCAGCCTCAGTTTGCATGTGGTCCACATGGGTCGTATCTAACAACAATTAGTTAGCATGCAATTAGTTTTGTCAGCATTTAAAACAAGATTATATTTGATTATATTTAATATCTAAACTGTATCAGAAAAGGACTGCAGATTTGCAGTGGTCAGTGGCATATGAAATTGAATCATCTGCATAAAAATATACATTACAATGTAGATTGGCAAAGATTATATTAGTGAATGGATTTAAATCATAGGTTTGGCGATATTACATATTCGTCAACTCATTCACTGCTGAAATCAATCGTCAACAAATGCATTGTTTTCTCCTGTTTGAGTAACATTTGTTAAAAACTACAGGCTTCTTAAGAATAAAACTATATTTTTGTGAGCCTTTTATTGGGCACTAGTGGACACAGATAAGGTAGAGAGGACATAAAATATTGAGAGATCCACTAACACATTGTTGGTTTTGGTCTTTTCATGGGATTTGCTGACAATAAGGCAAATATAGAAAAACTTAACAGACTTATCCTGTAAACTAACTCAGTCCTTGCCAGCTTAAATCAAGTCATTTAAGTTTTTTCTTGCCTAAATGTGATTAAATTGCCTCAAGACTAAGACCTGGTCAGATCACTTTGTGCCTTCTTGTCTGCTTTGACACAAGACAGTTCAAATTAGTTCAAGACAAGCTAAAGCATGCTTTGTCAGATTAAGTGAGTTCTGTTTCAGTCATCTTCAGTTCTACTGAAATAAAGTCAAACATTGATCAGATGATTAGAGGATTTTGGTGCAATTTCACCATGTTCCAAGAAGGGAAAAAATCTGAATAGATGAAAAAAAAAAACACTTCCAGTATGAAGAATGAGTGTCCTCAGGAATGAGCCTGATGAAGGCCACAAGCTGAAATGCCTAGTTTGACAATAACATTGTTCATATATCATTGTTTAGTTCATATTGTAAATATTGCAGAGGTATGTGCAACACCACAGCAATGAATCAGATCAATAGAATAGATAGAAGATGCCTCTTCTCTCTCTCTCTGGTTTCCTGCTCTGTAATTGTCATTTCTACATTGTTGGTCCAAAGGAATGCAGATCTGTCCGTCATTCTGAAATTGTAGGTGCACACACATAACTAGCTCTATGACAGGGTGATTTACTGTCCTCCACTTTTATTTACTGTGAACTCAAACAGAGGGTTCAGTGAGTGTCAGGTAATTTTATTTTTATTGTAGATATGTGTTACAGCATAGAAAAAACACTTCTTAGGTACCTCCTTATTATATTATACTGTTTGTTTATTTGGTAACAACACACTTTCTTTTTTCACAGATTTAAACAAATACATACTCCTAAAACAAAGCCTGGAAATGGAGAGTAGAATAGCGAAAATGAATGACAATGTAAAGAAATTACATATACATGAGAACAGAACAGAAATGGAGACAAATTGTAAAAAGAAAGCTATTGAAAATTGTAAAGAATTGTAACATTGTATCACCCAGGCAGATTTGACAACTTTACTTACTCTGCACAGATAAACTGTGGTGTGTTTCAGAGTCAGTGAACTCATACTTACCTCAAAACTGCAAAATTCCCGTGTTTATATTATTGACATATTTCCTATCTGTTTTTTATCCAGCTACATGTACTGGACAGACTGGGGGGAGGAGCCCAGAATAGAGCGTGCCGGCATGGATGGCAGCAACAGGTAGTGTAATCATATAAACCCTAAGCAAACACACCTTCTGTTGTAAACATAACATTTTATAGTTCAGTATCCCCTTTGCATCTAGATGTATGGGCCCAGTAACAATTACAAAAGCTCCAGTCGTAAGATCAAATTTAAATGCAAAGCAAATAATATATTTTCTTTGGTCTCTTCATATTGTGTGCCTCTGTGTCTAACAGGAAAGTGATAGTGAATGTGGACATATACTGGCCCAACGGTCTGACCATAGACCTGGTGGAACAGAAGCTGTACTGGGCAGATGCTAAACTCAGCTTCATTCACAGAGCTAACCTGGATGGATCAGCACGGTATGGACCTTTTGTGTGTTGGAGTGAATTACATAATTTCCTGAGCTATGACATTGCCAGCACTCATTGACACTGTAGTGGGAGCTGTGGACATATCTGCAGCACCACACAGGAAGGCTCCTGTAGAAGAAGAAAGCAAACTTTAGCAGTGTCTATATGTGGCCACTGTACAGTAGCTGAATTGTTTGTTTACTTGCTGTTATGTTCCTCTGTTGATTTTCTGATTATGGAGTGTTTGGAAGGAGGTGGAAAAGTGATTGGGTCTGGGGTCCCACAGACCAATGAGTCAATCATCAACAAGAAGCCATACATGGCTGCAGTCTGCTATGTTTCAGATTTTTAGAGGCGTGCACTGGGTCTGCACACTGGGTGCAATTCTGTAAACTGCAGGCCTGCAGCAAGAAACATGTGTTAACTTAAGGAATCAAAACCAGTGATAAGGGTCAAACCTGTATATATATTCCATTGTCTTCATCCTGTAACCCTACAACTAATTACTTGAATATTAATTCCCCACACATTTAAATGTAAAACATACATTTATAATCATGTGTGCCAGGGAAGTTCTGTCTTTCTTCCATGTCCTATGGACAATGTGTTTGCTGCTGTGGATGCTCTCAAGCCTGAAGTGAGCTCACACTATATATGAAAAAAATGGAAATTAAAAAATAGGGAACCTGGAGAGGAGGATAATATTCCTAGAAAAAAATGAATATCCAAAGATGAAAGACTTAAAAAAACAAAAAATAAAATAAAATAAAACTTTTAAAACCACAACCAATATGACTTGCAAGGTTAGATCAAACATCACTCACTTTTCTGGCCATAATTCAATGCTTGCGGACAAATACATGGACAACTGTGGACATCTTGGATATGTACTTTTTTTCATTCATACTCTGCATACACTGCTTGGAGTCTGCATGGAGGACATGTTTCATACATGTGCAGTAGATTGTCGTCTATATATTCTTCACATGCACATTACGAATCAAATCAAAATGGCTCAAATAGATGGAGTGCTGCTTGGTCTGCTGTACTTTGTGCAAAAAAAAGTTGTGTGCTACCAATCAGTAACAACAGGAGAGCTCATGCACACTTGGTGTTCAGACCATATTCCCCCTATTGAAACTTCAGCAGGAAAATTTTTTGAGTTTTCTCTCTGTTCAGCCTTTTTCCAACAGAGAAAGGGAGGAGAGGAGAAAAATAGCTGTACAGACAGAATGAAAGAAAAGTAGAGAGGGAGAGCATGGGAGAGTTTTCCAACACAAACAGAACTGTGGTATGGAGGCCCCAGTCAAAACACACACAGCTTCACACACACTCCCAGTGCATCTCTCTGGCAGCTCAATCTTTTCTTCTTTCCTTTAGTCAATCTAGCAGCCTTCTTTCTCCAAGTCTTATCGTCTCTCTCTGTTTCCATCCAGCCTTCCTCCATCAGTTTCTTTGTGCTCCTCCTACAATGCAAAGTCTCCAGGCTTCTGTTAGAGGCAAATAGTGAAAATGTTTTAATTTCTAGATCAGTAACCTCATGAGAAATAAAAATGAGCGTGCAAAAATGTGTCACAGCACTCTAAATCACACATAACTGTTGTTGGTCTAAATCAAACCAAAATCCAAAACATTTGTAAAATAATTTCAATATTGCTTATTGACCATTTCTGCATTGTTGAAATTCCACTAGAAGTGCCACAGGAACCTCTAAGAACACTAGAAAACAAGAATCAGAAGGGATGTGAGAAACAGACATATTTTCTGTCTGAGATGCAGTGCTCCTCTGGATCACCTTTCAAGATAAAATCTACACATGCCAACTTATGTTTATGCTTAAGTTTAGGATATAGATCAGAGTGTCCTCAGCATGAAGATCAGGGCTTGAAGCTAAGCTAGTTTTGTACAATGTGCCCTCTGACTGCTTCGAAGTACAGTCAGAAGTGTTTATAGTTGTTCCAAAAGGCCACACTTGAAGGTAGGGTGAAAAGAGAGAGAGGAGAATGGTGATGTGTTACAGTAAGAAGAAAATAGGGACCCACGGTGGAGCCTTGGGGAACACCACAAGTGGAGATGGACCGTCACTAACTACACAGAGAGAGGTTTTTTCATAATGTGATCCAGTCAGAGGCAGAATCATTTCAGTACATCCACAAGGAGTTGCCACAGAAATTTCAAACCATTTGGGGCCCTGTGCCCAGGGGTTAAGGCAGTGTACTACAACACATCCAGCCAGGGACTTTTGTTGCATGTCATTCCCCATCCCTCCATTTCCTGTCATTGCTCAACTGCCAGCTGTCAAAAAGACATAAAACTAGTAGTAAAAAATAGTAAGATAAAATTTTGTTGTACTTTTAGCCCTCACTCACGCTCTGTATTAGCTCGTTATTCAACCAGTCCACAAGATAGGTAGTCAGAAATAACTGTAAAAGCAGCTGCTCTTTTGGAAACTCCTGCAAGTATAGCGTAATTTTACCTACAGCCTTTCTCTACAATTGTTACAATATGGTGAAGAGGTTGGATTAAATCCAAACCAAAATTTAATGGAAATGCTTGATGCTGTTGGAAAAATTTTGTAACCTCAGCCTGCAACTTCATTCCTATGGCGACAGCACACTAGTTCTGCAGCCACTATATACATTAGCTCTCCCTCTTATAAGTTGATGCTGCTCAGTGCCTTTATGTAACCACTGAACTCCTTGGGCATGAGTATGTTAGTAGGTATGTTAGGAAGATATGACATTCTGTTGTATTAATAGTCATAAAGTCACAGTAGAGACATATATGTGTTCTAAACAACTCAGTTAGAAGGGGAGGCTTTAATCTGAATGTGCCTGACAGCTTCACTAATGAAATAATTTGCCTGTTTGCTAATTAATTTGTACACATGCACATACTCTCACAAAAGCTGAACAGAGCTTTGAAATCTGGAGTTGGTTAAATTTGTTCTTTCTTTTTTTCCCTGAACTGCTGCTGGCAGGCACTGCTGCTTTTACAGCACACACATAGGACTAAAAATGATGATTGATGAAAGCCAGTTTCTGGTGTGTTGATATTCTAAATACAAGCCTCCTTTGATCCTGTGCCTATGTGCGTTTGTGTGAGTACATTTTTCTGCAAGTGATTCTAAAGTGTGTTTTAGAAAAGAACTGCTCTCCCCTGATCAAATCTAACACTTGCGCATGCACGCATGCACACACGCATGGACACACACACACACTTCTCTAACCATTATGCTTTATGTAATTGTTTGGCCCTGAGGATAGAGAGAGAACATACCTTCACTGGGGCTGCACGATCTTCTAAATGTGTTGTTTTAATAGGAAAGTCTTAAGAAAACTTGAATCTGTCCAGTTGAGGTAAAACTGCTGATCACATTGCTGTGGAATGTAGTCTAGATATTCATGGTCCCAGAGGAGTATTCCTAATGGTTTGCGGACCGTTCCTCTAGTGCCACCATCAGGCCAGAATGTCAAAATCTTTACATTTTCAATTCTCATATTTTCAAGGTTTGTATATGTTGTTGAAGTTGTGCAACACCTTTGTTCTGTGTGGTTTAATGAACACTCTTAGGCGTCTGTTTTTGTTCCAGCACAAAGTTAGCAGTAGTGCAGATGCAGTCACAATGCGGTCCATTTCTTTGCCATTGTGTGTTTTGTGTCCGCCTTCAACTGCACCCCCTGAGGTGGGTTACACTGAGTTACAGTGTTAACAGTGTCAACACAGTTTTATATTGTGTTTTATTTAGGTGCAGAGCTGTTGCACTGTTGCTTCTGTTTAAGCAGCAGTTGGCTTTGGCTTCTTTCGTCAAATGAAAAAAGGGTTTGTAGAAAAAAATACTTATATAACTGAAGCGCTGAAAGAAAGCATAATTTTCGTTTTGCTATGTGAACTCAGGTATTGTATTAGCACTTCTATCAAAATATTTCAAACAGCATCCAGTCTGGGGTGGGGTGAGTGGTGAGGCTGAGGTTGCATTTTGTGCAATTTTGATACTTGTTTTGGCATGATATTACTATATTCCGTGTTTTGCCTTCTCCTATGGGAAACTCAAATGCAAAAGGCATTTTTTGTATAAGCTTAAGGTGGCTACAGTCTCTGGTCTTCAAAAAAGTTGTTTGCTCACCTTCATGTACATTTGTTTGTTTGAGAAATATACAGCCCTTAGTCTGGTGAAACAACTTTAAATCCATTAAAGTAATAATTTTTGGAAGTATAATTTTAGAATAATAGATTGAACAAGTTGTGTGTATTTACACATTAAATTGTGTAATCTTCTGACAATGTAGAATGGCTTGTTCATGACAGGTCAGCATGCAATAAATCTTTTGTTGCCAGAATATGACATTGAAATGCATATGTTTTTTAAAAGAAATATTGCAGTTTTCAGTTTTAGTTCACCTCCATATCAGACAAGGATTGTGCAACAGGATTTTTCACTACAAAACACAAACCTTTCTCTCATTCTAAAGAGGCTTTCATTTTCTCCTGCAGTGAAACAGTGGTGGAGGGCACCCTCACCCATCCTTTTGCACTCACACTGTCTGAAGAGACCTTGTACTGGACCGACTGGCAGACTCGCTCCATCCACGCCTGTAACAAACACAGTGGAGACAAAGCCAGAGAGATCCTCAGTGGGATTTACTCTCCTATGGACATCCAGGTTCTGGAGCCCTATCGACAGCCTTTCAGTAAGTGGCATGTTTTACTTATGTGTATGAACAGTACATATGCATCAGAGTGAGATCGGCATGCCAGTAAACCATTATATTGAAGTAATCCAACTAGACTGCATAGTGTCAGTGATCTATTATAGAGCACAAATAACAATCTCTCAACCATGAAGTTGCGTATTTGGAAAGCTTACTGAATATAGTTCTGCCAGACTTTGTGCTGTACAATTATTGTATTATATTGTTTTATATAGCTCTGTTTTGAGAGGCTAATCATATTTTCTTCTTCACTTGTCTATTCTTCTTTCTGTTTTTCTGGTCTTTTCATTGGTGTCACTGCAGTCCAGACTCCCTGTAGTGACAACAATGGAGGCTGTAGTCATCTCTGCCTGCTCTCTCCAGTCCAGCCTTTCTACAGCTGTGCCTGCCCCACTGGTGTCCAGCTTAAACCAGATGGAAAGACATGCAAGCCAGGTATGGATCCTGTTTACAGCAGTGTGACCACAAACTTAATAGCCACTTGTAATCCCTAATAAAAAAAAAGAAGAACTGTGACAGGTGCACTGCTGACAGTACATGTTGGCTTTTACTTTTAAATGAGTTGTCAAATTCCACTAGAAACCTCCCTCCCACCATATTTTTTAAAAATGCAGCGGAGGAGTGAGGGAGCAACGGCTTATAGTGACGTGGAGGGTCACTGCTCAGTGTAGCATGGACATGAGATGATCTTCATAAGGTGTAGACCTGGTAGTCAGAGCTAATAAGCCATGAGAGACTGCAAAGCTGGAAAGGGAGTCTGATGGAGCTTTGACAATCACTAGAAGCTGATTTATGGCCCTTTGACAGAGTTACTCATGTATTGTACCTGGGGTAGTAGCTCTACTATAAGAGGTTATTTGTTTTTGCAGGGGAATGTCAGTATATAGCCATAGCCCTGCTCTTGATCAGAGTTAGTGTTACTTTAGGTCAGACCTAAATATCTTGTTAAGCTCTGATTACAGCACGGTTATCGTCAGGCTGATGTGTTGTGTTTACTGCTACTGAATACATCTTGTTCATGTATGACGTTGTTTTTTCTTGTCAGGCTTACTAACACAACCAGCAGCATCTGTGAGAGGCACAAACTGGGGCAACAGTACTGCATTTATACTTACATTACATATGTGAGACCTCAGATTTGTGCCTATTTTGTCATGGTTTGAGAAAGGCAAGAGAATTTATCTGAACCAAACTTTCATATGCAAACAGACTGTATCGAATTAATCTTGTGTAAGTAACTTCTTCAAAGGCCAAGTTGAAATCTTTGACTTGTCTCATTGAAGGGTCTGAAGAGACATTTTTGTATTTCAACAAGACCAATACAATGTTGAATTTTCTGATTGCGTTATGTCAGTCTCACAGTTAAACTTTCATCATATCATATAAAAATTTCAAACACTGCAGTTTAATTTTAAGTTTAGGTTTAAGTCCTGATGTGGTACCTCCATTTTTGGACTAACGGCACATGACAAATGATGTGCTCAAAAACAGCTACTATTGCTCTGACATTTTTCAGTGTGAACAGATACCGACTGACACAGAGGCAACTGTGTCACACCTCTGATCCCATGATGCTGGTACACCGTATAAAATCACACACTGGGGAGGCATAATGCAGAATATTTGTGGTTCAGCGTAAACAAGCAAAGGCGGTGTAATTAAGGGTCTTCTTAACACCAATATAGCACGATCTCTGTGTAAAAGAGCTTGACTGAGAAAGCTGACATCAGATGTAGTCCTTGTATCTTTAGTGATGCAGCATGCAGTGTATCGGCTTGAAAACCAGTGAAAATGACCTTTCTGCTAGCAGAGTGGGACACTAACTGACCAGCCGCCATGTTGATTCCCACGATGCTAAAACAATAGAGCTTTATTCTGCAAAAACACAACACTGTGTTAGAGTGCATCTGTCTGTTAGGCTGTGTTATGTGAATGTATTAAATTTGAATGAAGCATGCCAACCAATCAGTTAGCCACTGTTGACAATAAAAACAACAATGCTCTATTGTGTCAGCCTGCAGTGTGTGTGTGTGTGTGTGTGTGTCTTTGTGCCCATGCTTCTAATTTGTTTTGCTTGGCTGGTTAAATTGAAGGCGTTTGTTTTTGGCGTTTGCGCTGGCAGCAGAGCGTGTGTGTGAGTGTGTGTGAGACTGTTTGTCAGGGGTCTTTAAGTGTCTCAGAATGAAGTCAAGCAAAGAGAAGAGTGGAATCACAGATGCTTTCCCTCCTTCCTTTTCATTCTGACTCAGAGAGAGGTGCCAGATTTTGATTGGTGGTGAAAGTGCAGTTGGAATGAGAGACAGAATTTTTTCAGGACTATTTGTTTAATTTTTTTTTTTTTAGCTATGTGACATTTTTTTTAGATTTTGTGCTGTGTATTGTATAATGTACTATTGCAGAGTACACCATTTCATTCCAGATTATTTATTGTCTTTGTAGATTTTATAAAACATACGTTTTTATAGACCCACATGAAATACTAGTAGTATTTCTGCTACACAGTCATGGCTTTGTCTTAAGATTCAAGTGGATTGATTTGAGATGTGAGACAAAGATGTGAAAGAAAGATAAGGCAGATAGGGGAATAGAAAGGGAGAGAGACTTTGAACTGCTTTAAATGTGAGCTCTTCAGAGTCAGAGGTGTGAGAGACAAAGAAAAACAGTTAATTGTCTCCCATGAGGTGAGTTTGGCTCCTGTTAAATCTGAACCAACAGCCAAACACAGCGGAGGATCCCTCAGGACAGCAGAGCCCTTTGTTTCCAGACTGGTTGGAGCAAGGAGGAGAGAAGAAAAGTGATAATAGTGGAGCTTGGCTCAGGCTTGAAATCTTTTTCACCACAGATAGATTGATATTGGACTGTGGGGTTTGGCTCAAATCCAGATACCAAGTACTCAGACTTGGATCTGCTGTACAGTGCCTTGATATCTATCCTTTAATGACATGAGCTTTGGAGACATGTACATTTTTTCCAGTGGGAGAAAAAATGTCTGCTGTTTGTCGAGTTTGTATTGGTACTGACTGAACAGCACAGGAGTCGTAGATATGTTTGATGGATGCTACTTGGTTTCAATAAGTCCAGACTACCTTATATGTGAAGATTGTTTGAGTAATTGTGTCTGTCAAAGCACCTTCAATTCGGGGCTTTCGTAAAACAATGGAACAGTAGTGTTGCACCATCACATCTAACTCTACAACCATCATTAAACATAGGATGTTGAATGTGTGTTGTTACGCAATTTTGCATATAAAATACACAAGTCTTGGCTATTGTTTAGTTTACATTCCTTCAACATGCTGATGTCTGTATTATTTAACTTCAGCCAAAAATTGTTTTGTGGGGATATATATGAGGTATATAAGAAACAATCCCGCTGATTTCCTCATGTCAGTTTAAAACAGGCAGCTACTAGGAGTGTAAATCATAGGTTTCATCACATTATGCTATTATATCGATACAATGAACAACGATTTGATGTTTGCTGATACCACAAAGTCTGCTACGATACAATTTGATTTGATTCAGGAGCCAGTGATCGCTATGAGACAATATCATCTGCTGATTTAACACAATCACTTCCATTTATATCAAATCACAAAAAGGAACTAAAATATAATTTGACATTTTTTTTTGACAAATCACTACTCTGCTCTGGTGGAGAAAGACGTGTCAGGGGAATTTCAAAATAAAGGTGCATCTGGGAGCCGGGAATGGAGACAGTCTTTCCACAGAAAGGGGGGCTAACAGTGAATCGATGTAGTTAGCGGCTACCACAGAGAAAGCAGCAGCCTGTGTTATTGAGCTTAATAAAAGCTGCGACGAAACCAGCTGATGTCTCCGCACTTGCTTGGTGACAGACGTTACAATATGTATGATGTCTGATCAATGTTTTCATTTTGGATCGATGCTATGAGATTGTTGATCATTGAATCAGTGTAGACCGATGGATCGTTACAACCCTAGTAGCTACCAGATGGATAGCTGTTGATTATAAATAGCTGGTAGTGAACTGTAGTCATTAATAGCGGTCCTCACAGGTCCACTTGTTCTGTCTGAAGAACTGAGACCTGACCTGGGACTAGAGTCAGACTAGGTCCAAATCGCACTTATACAATTGAATGGGTTGGGGTCTAATTTTAATGTCAAGGGTCTGGGGTTTGTGGAATGGCTTGTCTACAAAGCATTTCAGTGTGTTTTTTAGTAATCTATGTCGCACACATCTTATGGAGCATAATGCTCCTATTTGGGCCACATAATGGCTTACATTTCACTCATGCTATACACATGTAAACATGACCCAAATCTTATTTTTATGCTTTAGTAAAGATCATACGATCAAAGTAAGACCAGCTGTCTCACAGCTAAATCAACTCTGTCACAAACTCTCCAGTGACTACTTAAGTGCTACTATGGATAAACATTTAACAATTAATAAAACTTGTCTGGTTTGTTTAGGAGCAGAGCAGGTTTTGCTACTGGCTCGACGGACTGACCTCCGGAGAATCTCACTGGACCTGCCAGACTTCACCGACATAGTGCTACAGGTAAACACACACATACACAAACTTATCAGTTCTATTATGTTGCACTCATGTATTCATCATTGTTCCTTTGCTCATGCAGGTTGATGACATTCGCCATGCTATTGCCATAGACTATGACCCAGTTGAGGGTTACGTCTATTGGACAGATGATGAGGTTCATGCCATTCGGCGAGCCCACATTGATGGCAGCAATGCCATGATGCTGGTTACCACGGAGATCAATCACCCAGATGGCATTGCTGTGGACTGGGTGGCCAGAAACCTGTACTGGACAGACACTGGCACTGACCGAATTGAGGTACACTGAGACTTAGCATTGATGTTCTATTAATTGTAGAAAGCTGTCTGTGGAAAATCACTGTTTGACTTTTATGTCACTGAATTTATGGAGTGCATAAGTTAAACAGGTTTGCATGTTCTCCCTTTGCCTGTGTGGGTTTCCTTCTGGTAGTCTGGCTTCCTCCCACAGCCTGAAGCCATGCAGGTTAATCTAAATTACCCATGGGTGTAAATGTGTGTGTGAGTAATTGTGTATCATGTTGTATTATAACAATGAATTGTGATCGTGGTATTCCAGGTGACCAGGCTGAATGGAACCTCTCGGAAAATACTGATTTCTGAGAACCTGGATGAACCCAGAGCCATAGTCCTGGACCCAGTTAATGGGTGGGTGCTTTTTTGTGTGTGTATGAACTGAAGTTTGCCCTCCCGGTAGGGCTGGACTGAGGACATTGAGATCATGTTGAGAATTTGTGTTGGGTTGAGTTTAGCAACCTAGGAATTTACACTCTACAGTTATAAATAGATAGATAGAATTGATAGATTTAATTTTGACTAAATACATCAACAGAAACTTCAACAACGTAACATCTCACTGATCAAACAACAACAGGAGATGACATAAGGTTTAAATACATCCAAAAATATAGATATCATGAAATGTCACTGGTAGACTCTGGTAGACTCTGATGACAGTTGTAGGTATGTAGAAATGAACATTTTCTATCCAAGCAGCTTCAGAAACTAAAATGGATAGACTCTACCTATTGATTAAGATATGTGTAAAATGTCTAATGTTCCTGTGACTGGAACTAAGTTTCATCTTCTCTCGTTGGCTCTGTCTCTCTCAGCTACATGTACTGGACTGACTGGGGCGAGCATCCTAAGATCGAGCGGGCTAACCTGGATGGAACGGACCGGGTGGTTCTTCTCAACAGCTCTCTGGGCTGGCCCAATGGACTGGCAATAGATTATGCAGCAGGAAAACTATACTGGGGAGACGCTAAAACAGACAAGATAGAGGTAGGTCTAATAGCAGATTATTATCAGACACATACGTGTGTGGTTTCACCAGCTTCTTCTCAGCTGGAAGACAGGCTTTATGTGGAGTTATGCAATAGCTGGACAGATTTACACACCAATGAGTTAGATTGTTGTCATCTGGTCTGGTCTCTGCTGCTGCAGTGTGATCTGGCCTGTCTGGATTGTGATGGTCTGCATTGGTCTGGTTTGACCTATTGTACATTTTGCCCACTAACAGATACATTTTTTAACCACAGTACATACTGCCAAGTGTCAAAATTGGTGAATATTGAACTTGAGAGGAGAAAGGAAAGAAAGTGAGGGGCTACAATATTCTGATCAAATAATAATCTTTGTAAAAAGAAATAGCACTCAGTGCTGATTTGATGAACACAATACAGCTTAACTGAAGTAATTCAGTGCTTTTCAATCTTATTCAGAGAGGCAATGAGATCTCAAATGTCAGTTCTAGCTCTGTTCACACTGACACTACTCTTTAACAGTCTACATTGTCTTTATGTGTATAATGCTCCAGATAGTAACTGCTTAAACAACATGGGTCTGATCCTTTGCCAATCAGCCATGACCCTCATGTCTTTGTCTCTTTCATGATCATTTTTGGATAGGTAGGTACCAGGAGGTACCACACAGCACTCACGCACATCCTCACGTCACCTGTTTCCAGTTTGGTATATCTAATCAAATTGTCTCCAGGGAAATTGCTTCTGATGTTGTTCATTAGCCAAGAATCTTCATGGTCTCCTTTCAAACAACAGCAGATGATTTCACTGTTTTCCTCTCTGGCTGAAGGTGTACATATCAGTGACATCAGTCACTGTACAGGATGAGCATAAGGAAAACCTGCAGGCTCTCAGTAGTGTATTGTGTTATGTTACAGGGGCATAGCATAAAGCTATGAAATATAGTGTGTTGGGAAGCTAAAGGGAAAACGCTGATAAAAACAATAATGACACAAAATGTAACAAAGATTCTTGTGACTTCAGACACAAGAAGGGAAAAATAGTGTTTAATGAAGGATGAGAACATTCAAAGTCAGACAGTCCAAAAATTTGATAGTCTCACTGTGTGGCTGGTTTTGGAGCAGTAACACTATGGCGACTCCCTCCTGGTGAGAGTTAGGAGCATGTTAAGAAATGACTGCAAACTATCAGGTGTCATCTCATTTTCTCAGTTTATCATTTGAGCGAGACTACCTCAGGATGATGGGTAGGGCTTGGCATGATTATCTTTACCCTGGGTGTGAGAGTGTAGTGAAAAATGTGTGGAAGTGTTTGCTGGGGAATTGCCAAAATATGTTGTCTTCTTCTGACAATCCATCTCTTTCTCTTTTCTTTCTTATAATTTTTTTGAAACCGGATTCCATTCATCTATTGTCTCAGGCTCATCCTCCAAGTGCTCTAACCACTAATGCATCTTGTTTTTGGTTGATAATTTGTTATTGTATGGTCAGTGACAATAAAGAATCACATGGGATGACCATTCCGTTCTGGCCTCAAATCTCATACATTTGTGAGATAATTTGAGTAGATTGAATTTAGCTTTTAAACATCACAGAGCATGGTGGGCTTGCCATCAGTGATGCAGGTCAACAGGTGACACTACATATGATACTATTCTGCCAAAAAAACGGAGAATACTTGATTTACTTACATGCATGTCAGTGTGCCCGTAGACTCACCTTTTTCAGCGTAAAACAAGTGTAATTTGTACTTAATCTTGTCTAGTGCTTCACACCACTTGGTGTTCTTGACAACAGGAACCAAAAAAAACAACAACAAAAAACATACTTACCCATAGAATTTCTATGTTTTTCACACTTTGTGCAGATATTTTTCTAAATTTTGTTAATGTGTCTCAATTGTGAAAACAGTAACTATCACATTAACTGGGAGGTCTCCACACCCCAGTCTGAGAAGCAGAGGACAACAAAGTGAGGCAGGGTTGGGGGGTGGTTGTTATTCTTGTTGCCCTTCCCCCTCTCTCTAAGACTCGTATAGCTGCTTTAAAGCAGGTGTTCTCCATTCTCCTTCACTCTGTCAGTATCTCATACTAAGGGGTCTGTTTTTAGACATTACAATAATTACACGTTCCTCTTGTGCTCTTTTCGTCCCTGTATTTTTGTTTGTTTCACTTTCAGCTCGTTACTACTCAATGATGTTTTTTTTCCATTTCTTGCTTCTTAGCTGTTGTCTCTGATTTGGTCTGTTTATCACTGTTGTCGCTGCAGTTCAGTGATTGTTGTGGCATTTGCAGAGTTGGACACGTTTATTGGTGTTAACATATTTTCATTGCAGTAGAGAGAGGAAGAGAGAAGACTAGACCAAAATAGTGAATGCCTGAGCTTTCTGGCTGAATGCTTACCAATTGAAAAGGGGTGGCTGCTCCTTCTCTCCCTCCCTCCCTCCCTCTCTCTCTGTCTCTCTCTCTCTCTCTCTCTGTCAGGGTGAAAGGACCCACCTCAAAGGGCTTTTTTCACGTTTCAGCCTTGTTTTTATCCTGTTGAAAAGAAATTGCTGCTGGGTGTGAAGACATTTCCATTGTATATCTGCCTGCGTCTCTCTCTCTCTCTCTCTCTCTCCCTCTTGTGTGTGTGTGTGTGCGCATGTTGTCTGATGTTTTTCAGTGTTTGTTATTACATACATGAAGATAAAGGCTGGACAGCTACTTTAAGCCTAAACTATTTGCCAAATTTACACCTTGGTGGCAAAACTTAAGATTCAGTGGAAGTTAAAGGATCATTGCAGTTTATTAAAGCTTTGGTCTTGTTTTTGTAGTTTTGGAGATCATTTCTATCAGATAAAACTCTGCAATACTCATGTCCCAGCCATATGACATGTCAGATATTACTGAAATTTCACAGGCTGGAGTGAGATAATCAGCAAGGTGTTACGTGTCATCTTGTTATGATATGTATCACAGTGGCAGTTAAAAGCAGTTAAATGTATATCTTGACGATATGACTTTTGTCTCACTTGGACCTGAATTGTGTCAATTCCATATTTAAGTGGGTGCCCACCCCAAATGTGTGTATTTACAAAAACAGAAGAAGAAGAAGAATGAATGTAAATTAATTAAATTCTTGAGAACAAATTTCCTTCTTTCATTAAATAATCAGTTCATCAAGAAAAAAAACAAACCTCACTGTTAACAAATAACCTTCTTTGAAAATCCTGTCATTTGAATGGGATTTCCACAGGTAGCTTTTACTCCCATTTAATGCTGTGACTGGAGATTGTTTTCATTATTGATTTGACTGGTTCTGCAAGTCTACTGTTTTTTCCCCAATCCGTTTATTAATTTTATAGTTTATTAAATATTGTTATCAGTGCAGTGTGAAGGCCCTGCTGCTTTGACATGAGCATCAGGGAATTGCAACATCTGATAAAAATACATTAGTGGTGTGTGGATATTTGGATTGTGCCTATACTTAAGACAATGTGTGTGTGTTTGTGTTTGTGCAAGTGTAGCGTAGCAGGCCTGCCAAACAGCTGAAAACTGAACAGCGCCCAACATTTTATTTTCTAAAAGAGAGAAGAGAGAGAATGATAAATGACTAAGGCAGACTGAAGACTTTCTTCAAGAACACTGGAGAAATGCTCTCTCTCTCTCTCTCTCTCTCTCTCTCCTGCTCTGTGTTTTCAAGTCTTTTTTAAAGAAATCTGACTCCCCTCTGCAACCTCCCCACCCACCCCCCTCATCTGTGGAAAAAAACCTCTCTGAAGTTACCACAGGCCCCCTCCTTTTGAAGAGGAGTGTGTGTGTATGTGTGTGTGTGTGTGTGTGTGTGTGTGTGTGTGTGTGTGTGTGTGTGTGTGTGTGTGTGTGTGTATTTGTGGGTGTGAGTGTTAGCTGCTTTGACTGATGTGTTGCTTTCTCTGCACACACACAAAATGGCTGCTTTGTTGTGATTATGCAGATTGACTATGTGTAGTACCATTCAATCATGCTGTGGAGCCATATGATAACTGCTTGTGAGTGTGTGTGCGTCTGTGTGTGTGTGTGTGTTAGAGGTGGAACTCAGTGAGCAGGGAGGTGTATATAGTGGAATTCCCCCTGCTTAAGGCCCTGAATAGCTCCTCTGCTCTCCTTGCCTGTGTCTTGTTTCTGTAACCATCCAGCTCAACAGGCTTAGACTGTACAATACCAACTGTGAGACATCTGTGTTAATTTCAGTTGTGGATTTGTAACCAATGACTTTGGTTAAGTATCTTTGACACACCTGTAATTTTACTCCACTGCGTTTATTTGATGAATAAGATTTTACATATAAAATATATGTTCATGGAAAATGCATGCATTATATGTTATATTGTAGATTAAATTGTCCATACATATGCATAATAATAAAACACACCTAAACACAAAAATTATACAGAAAAAATGATCTAAGTTACAAGACAAAGTTGTTGTTCTTTTTGACTGATGACTTGAGTCAGTGACTTGTAGGGGGCAACCCTTGTTGTGACTGAAAGATATTAGGACTCACTGGTGTTGTGACTGATGACAGGTGTTCAGACAGCAGAGATGAGTCATCAGGAGCAGCTGGATGTCTCTGTGAGGCCTCTGAGGATCAAGTCAAGTCAAATTTTGTTTATATAGCCCAATATCACAAATTTGCCTCAAGGGGCTTAACAATCTATACAACTTCACAGCACCCTCTGACCCTAGACCATCCTCCAAAGAGGCAATCAGGTCCTGTCTGTGGAAACCAGACCCCTCACAGATGCATCAAGGACCTCTGACCAGATTAAAGAGATGTCTGGTCAGGTCCAGGACTGGGAGGAGAGCCAGGGCCTGCTTCAACAAATAAGGAACCTGAAAATGATAAGCAAGGCAGACAGAGAGATGAGTTGACAAACAGAAGATAAAATTCATGAGCTCAACACAAATCTGCAAGAAGAAAATGCATTGGACAACAGGTTTAATGTAATGAAGGAAGAAAAAGAAACCATGTGCCGACAGATTTCTTCCCAGCAGCAAGATGTTCATGAGCTTAAAGAAACTGTCAAAGAATTAAAAGTTTTTGAGTTTTTGAGTAAGAAAAAGAGGCCACGAAACATCAGACTGAAGACCTGTGACAAAACATCCAGCAGCTCAGAACAAAGCTCCAAACTGAACATAGCTTCTTAGTTTGGGAACAGGTAGGTGGAGGCTATTGAGATGGAATCAGACAATTGCAAAGTAGGATGAGCTAAAAAACACCAAGAGGAAGTCATCTTCCTTGAAAAAATAAGCAGCACTAAAGAGGAGCAGCTTAGGGCCCTGGATGAAAAATCTAGCACAGAGAATGAGGCCACTGGCACAGGTAAAGACCTCAGAGACACAGGAAAAACTTCACCTGAAAAAAAAGCTGATGAAGCACTTTGACAGTGAAGCTGAGATCCTTAAATGTAAAGGTCAGATCTCGGGACAAAATATGTTTTACACAGAAAAAGCAAAAAGAGGCCTTAAAACAATGATGACAATGCTGTTCTGTATCAGGAAATGAAGGAGCAGCAGGAGGTGTCACCAAAAAAGATGTATGGGTACGAAGAAACCATCCGACCATGTGAAGCAAACGTATGACATCCTGCAGTGAGAAAATCAGGAGCTCAGAGAGAGAGAACTCTCTACATGTGCAGGGGTAGCTGAAGGCCTCACAGATGGAGCAGAAAAGACTTCTTCACAAAGAGCTTGTACAAAAACTGAAAGAAGAGTTGGTCCAAACTGTTTGAAACGGAGGCTCCATGACAGTGAAACTGAGCTCCTGAGCTGTTAACTCGACACCACAGAGGAAAAGTGTGAGACTGTCATGATTCAGAGAGAGAGAGACAGAGAGAAATCCTGGAGCTGAGCAGAAAGCTTCTGGTTGAAAAAAGCTCATTCATTCAGCAGCAGCTGCTGACTGCTCATAGTGAGGACAAGCTCTGCGATCAGATGGACTCACTCCAAGTTCTGCTCCAGCTGAAGACAAGGGAGAACAAGGCCCTCCAATCCAAGATCCAGTCCCTGAAATCCAAGATGAAACCCACAGAGAAGCTGGGCAGGGTGGACCCATTCTTACCCGTTCTCTGAAACTGTTAGATGAAGATTAATTGCATGTGACACTGCATCCTCAAAGGAAGCAGGGCTGAAACCCAGACCTGGAGCTGCCTCCCGAGTGGGTTAACTTCAGGTGCTCCAGTTTCCTGTCACATTACAAGTACATAAGGTTAATATTTAAAGTTGAGAAGAGAAATACACACAAAAATATTTTGAAATGAGGGATTATTACAGAGATTTGAGTCCATTGTTTACTGCACACTGAAAAAAATGGGGAAACAAAAGCAAATGCAGAAACACTACAGGTAAAGTAGTTACTAGGCAAGTAAAAAATGGAACTAAGTTACAAAACAAAGTTTCCAGGGGACTCTAAAAGCTTGGGCATGGGAGTTGTTGACTTGTTAGCTTGTCTACAATATGCAGTTGCTATACACGAGGTGTAGAGCAAATATTTTCAGTATTATCCAAATTAGTTATCAGAATGTTACAACTGAATTCAACCCAAATGATTTAAATGGTTCTGTATTTGGAGCACACTCCTGTATTTGGTTGTGTTGTCATTTAAAGATGTTGCCTCGAGCGCAGCTTAACATGTGTTGTTGTTAGCAGGAAACAGTTACAGCTGGGGTTAGCATAACACTACCAAGACTATTTTGAAACTGGAATGTGTTAACTATAAATACAGTGTATACTGTATGACAGACTGAACATATGACTAACTCCATCAGTACAAGTTATGTGTAGAATTACATTAGAACATACTGTATAAAGGGAAAATTCCATTTATCTACAAATGTAACATGTTGATGTTGACAGAACAAACTTTTCAGTGCCTCTCCTGGAACGCAGTGTTTTGACTCAGGTCTGCTCTGCTTCTGATAGCTGCCTGGCAAATACTGCCTAGCTGAATAGATCAAATAGATGAAAGATTGAAATTAAGTTTTATGTGGCCTCTGAGTGGCTCTGTGCTTCCCTGATGCTTTATCTTCTGTGAGGGCCGTGAAAGACGATTTGAGACGGCTTTGTGAAATGGTGGAGCCTCTCTTTATAACACTGGCAGTGGTAATAATGGAGCAGGCGGCCAAAGACAGGCAAACACACACATAGAAGCTTCAGCTGACAGGCAGCAAGCAAACGTTGCCTGTTCACTGGTTTCACCAACCAGTGACATATGTTTGATAAATATATGAAGCTGATACCAGTCCTGCAATTCCTCATCCATGGGACTCACTCTGTTATTACATGCTATGTAGATTATACAAGGTATGGCTATTAAATAACGAGACTAATGCTGTAATAGAATTTTATTGAACATAAGCATTTTCTCCTTCTGCATCAACACAGATGCAGACACTTCTGCATTCAGGTCTTCCACTGATCAAAGCAGTGCAGTAGGTCTTCTTTGGACAGTTGTCTCAGAACCTCTGTCGTTCTTTTCTTAACTTCTGACACAGACTCAAAATGTGATCCTTTGAGCACAGATTTGATCTTAGGAAAAAGGAAAAAGTCACACGATGCTAGATCAGGTGAATAGGGAGGGTGATCAAGCACTGTGATTTGTTGTGAGCTGGCGCGCAGAAGTTTTGGGACGACTTTGGCACACTTTTTTGTCATGTTCAAATTTTCATTCAAAATTTGCAGAACTGACCATTTCTGCTCTCATTCTTATACTGAGTCATCGACCATTTCAAATGATTTGTTCAATTTGTTGAATGTTTTCAGAAGTCTTTGATGTGCATGGGCGCCCAGAACGTTCATCGTCTTGGACATCCTCTCTGCCTTCACTAAATCTTTTGTGCCATTCAAACACATGTGCACGTGACATGCAGTGTTCCCCATACAATGTACAAAAAGATTCAGCTGCTGTTTTGTTTAATTTCACCCAAAAATTCAAGTTAATGCGTTGCTCAACTTTGAAGCTAATCATTTTCCGACGCCTTAGCAAAAACACATGCACTTCAATCAGTAGCTAGCAGTGAACTAAAGACGTCACTTATTGGAAACTTACAGCAGTTGTGTGTGAATACCCAACCTTTAATAAATAACACTCGCTGTGGCTGTGAACCACATGGTTTTATCCTCATAAGCACAGTCTCATTATTTAATAGCCATACCTCATATATGACAGTATAGTAATACTGTATATAAAGCTGAATCCAGTTTACTAACATAAAATACAGCCGGTGTTACAGCTTTTCTGGTTTTGTATGATATGTTGTTTGATGTTTAGTGTAACATGCATGGACAGAGAAGTGTCAGAACAGAGCTCTCCTGTGGTAAGAAGGGTTAGATATGATTTGGACCAGCTTCTCTACGTTTACAGCATGAACAGTGAACTGCAATTTTCAGCTAATAGAAGCACTCAAGAAGTGTTGCATGTTCACTTGCAAAGGTGTGGTTCAGTTATTTTAACATGGCACCGTGCAGTGTTTTTACAGGTCACATATTGTACCTGGAGCACAGTGGCTCACAATAAAAAGAAATAGGAATGGATCAGTCTTTACTATGAGAAAAAGAAGCATAATTGATGCTCTCAGTTTTGATAAATTATTGGTGAGTTTTATGAAGTATTTTCACATATCTCAGTTCACTATCAAAATCAAACTGTATTAAATCCTCATCTTGGATCACCTTAGGACAAGTTTCCATTTAAAAAAAAACATAAAAAACAAAAACAACCTTACAGCTTGCTGTGCTTCATACCTTACCAACAGTGAAGTGGTAGTATAGTCAATGTGACATGCATATGAAAATGAATATTGAAAGTATGACATCAGTCAAATGAGCGACATGTTCAAGTCCATTCAACATTGTTCATTCTGTCCATTATGACAGGCGGTCTCAGAGTGCTGCATAAATATATCATACTGTCCTACATCAAACACGTCTATAAATTATATATATATCATCAACCTGGTTGTTACACGATGACTGATTGCTCTTATGATGCTGCTTTGACATGTTTCCATGAATCCTGATTAAGCATACTGTGAGGGGTAGCTCTCAGGTTAGAGAAATAACAGAAACACCTGTTGTTGCTCACAGTTTCCACGGTGTCCTGCCAGCTCTCTCTCCTCCCTGTTTCTTCCATCCTGTTTCCCTGTTACCACAAAGTGACAGTAGCTGCGTGGCTCATTTCCTCTGGGAGCTCAGCCTCTGGCCCACATCTGTGTGTGTGTGTGTGTGTGTGTTGTGGCTGATCTTATGTATCCTATTAGAATGGTAATATTGTGGTCTGATGTAAGCACTGTGAGCAAGCAATAGTAGCTACTGCCCCACAGCTGTGTGTGTTTGCTTCTGCTGTGTCCTGAGTGAATGTGACACAAAAGTTGGTCACATCAACTTATTTTCCATAAAAGTGACTTGAAATCCTTAAAATGGCCATAATGTTATTACTAACATAAGAAATGGGTGTTTTTTCACACGTGCTACCTTTCTAACACCAAAGGGGTGGTGGTGGAAGGGTGGGGGGGTCATCTCGATCATTTTGTGTAACTTTCACACCCACATCATGAGATGATCAGCCAGTTATATAAGATGTGAGAGATGAGCCTTCCAGTACTGAACAATAACAAAGACTTTAACTTTTACATTCTTACTTAGATTACACCCTCTGTGTTTGATAACCAAAATCATATTTTCTGTAATTTCAGTAGAATTATCAGGGGAATTTCTAAGTTGTGTTTACATGTAATCATGAAGCAGCCACACTGTTGCTCCTCTCACAGCATTTGCAGTTGTGCATTTTTCAGTGTGTATTAACAGGGCAAAAATAACACACACACACACACACACACACACACACACACAAAAGTACTAATTATACCAGGATCATACTTGCACTTCTGGATACAAAACCAGAGGCCTATAAATAGTAAAATGGTTTCTAATGCTTTACTTTGACAAAACCATAAACCTTTGTCTTTGACTTTAGGAAGCACGTGTTAGAACGTCCTTGATGCTAATTTGAAGGCAAATCAGCCAGTCTGTTGCTACATCCTACAGTTGAACAAGTAAAAACTAAAAACTATAACTAAACTAAGAGTAAATGAGTCAAGCCTCTGGAGCCGTGAGCTAGAAATCAGCTGTAAAGAACCTAATAGAAACAGTCAGTGGATGTGATTGTGCGTCAGAGTGAATAAGTATAACATGTTTGGTATTGATTCTACTATCTGTGTGTGACGTTTGAAGCAGCCTCAGAAGTTACAACAAGTAAAGAGCCATTTGATTTTTAATGTGTGTTGTAATGTTTAACTTGACTTTTGAGGCACCTGTTTTCCTGTGTTGTGCCTTATTTATAATACATGATTTCATCTCGCTAGCTACAAGATGACTTCCAAAATCTGCCCTCACACAAGGGGAACATTTTTTGCCTGTGCACAATTGTTGTACATATGTTGAAAGATGGCATGACTTACAGCACCTATCCAGGAAACCAAGAAACACAAGTATATGACCCTGAATATGACAACTTCTGTTTGGAAGTAGTTTTAGCATGCACAAACAGCATAATATATCATCATTTCATATAAATTTTTAGAATTGAAATAATGGCCCTCAGCATTAAAAGGTAACTAATAGAGGAAAAGCTAAATTTACAGGCCTAGTCAAAAACAACTGGAACGCAGTGGTGGCTGCTATTACTATGAATCCCATGCTATCAACAAGGTTTCTTGGATGAGCTGAATGTATCATCTGTCACACATCAGTTAGTCTCAGGTTGCACATTCCTGAGAAATAGTCCTATTATGAAACACCCACACATAAGTAAACACTCCCAGGGAGTCTTTACATTCTCTGTTTGCTTATATATGAAACAGATAGCAGTGTGTCTTTATGAATGTGTGTGTTCTCACTGCAGACCAGTACAGGATTAGGGTAAGGTAATTAATATGATTTGTTGTAAGTTGTAAATAACACTGAGAAGAGTAAAAGAAACTTCTGTTATGATTTGATGCTGTATAAACAAAGATGCCTACTTTTATTAATGCACAATATACAGACATCAAACATACATAATAGAAAAAGAGACGAGACTGTACAGTGTGAATAGAAACTGCTTGTAGCTAATGTAGCCAAAATGTAAAGAAATAAAAGAGAGCTCTGAAAAAAAAAAAACAGTAAAGTGGACCTTGAGGAGACCAGATGATTCTGTCAAACAAAAGAAATTAAGACTGAGAAACAGGCCTAAGCAAACTTTGCACATTATCTCCTCTTCTCATGGGAACCGCGGTGGGAAAATCTGAAAATACATTCATTCCACAAGAAAAACTTTCAAATGATACTTCTGTTATTGCCTTTAGGTAAAGATGAGAGCAAGTAAATTCCAGTGTTAGACTGCGGTCTGATTGAAGCAGATTTTCTTGGCTACTTTTATCTGTTTTTTATCGGTATAAACAGAATATCTTTGTGTTTTTAATTGTTGGTTGGACAGAACCTTACCTTGAGCTCACTGAAATTGTAACAACCATTTAAAAACACTATTTTGTTACATTTTATAGACAAAACCACTTATCAAGACAGTAATCATCGGCGGGTACCAAAAATTATCTTAAGGTGCAACCCTACATCAGCTGTAGTTTATTACCACTGAAGTCAGGTTATCCTGTGCTGTAAACCCAAAATAATAGTGAATGAGGTGAAGCAGATGGGAGTTTTACATATGTACACACAGTAAACAGTCAAAGGTTTCCCTGGTTGGTGCGAGGCATTAAGGCTCTGGGTGAAACACTATATGATTTTTCTGTTTTCCACAGGATTCCATTCATCCAGTGTGTTTCATTCTGTTTATCAGAGAATATCCGTGTGTGTGAGCGTATGTGAACTGTCCTGTGACGGTCTGACTTCTCCCTGCGTGTCCGATGAGACCTTTGTTACTTTTCTGTTTGCTCTCTTTCTGTCTTATTGTCCTTTTTCCCCCGCGTCCATCAAGAAATGAGACGTTCTCACACCCAAATGAAAAAAGACGGGGGAATAAAATCACACTCCCAGTGCATAATTCTTCCTGAAAAAGCCAGCAGAGAGAAAGAGCAAGCAAGAGAGGAGGAGAGGGCAGAGAAAGGGAGTCTCTCTGCCATCTTTTCACTGGGATGGCCATGTCTAATTGTGTCACAGTGATAAATGAATAGGTTTTTTGTGGAGGGGTCAGGAACCTCCCTTGGATCAGAGGCCCATCAAAGTGAATGGTTTATTTTTTCTGTTTGCTCACCCCCTCACTCCCACCCTCGCAATGGATATTTAAATGAGCATTCACTAGACATTCACAACAGATAGCTGCTCCTGACGGCAACAACACTCATTCTAATTTAGCTTTTTTCCTTGGTTCATGGCAACATAGGACTGTGAGCTGCAGAGTTGATACAAAATTAAATCGACACCTACGGTACAACCTATGGTACATTTGAGTAAATGTTTTGAGAAGTCAGTATGATATCCATTGTCACTGGAATGGTTCCAACTCTTTCGAAACTCATCCTTTTTTGCAGTCAGTTTCTTTTGTTTTCAGTGGAAAGACATTGGAGTGTATTTTGAATTGTATTTGGCTGTGGTCTGAAGGCTAAAATGAGATCTGTAGTAGATTTCTCAAAGTAGAGACTCATAGTTTTAACCTCCATTTGATCATTTCCTCTGTGTGTGTGTGTGTGTGTGTGTGTGTGGACAGAGAAGTCAGTGTCTGTTGGCATCCATGCGTTACTTTGACTTTCTCTCTCCTTTTTTTGTTTCTCTTCCTCTGGTCCCCTGCTCTCCTCTGAAACTTTCTAATTTGATTTACTCACTTGCTCCTTTCTACTCATCTCTTCCCTTTCTTCTTCTTTAGTATTTTAATGTCAGTGCGCAGGGTGTTTTAACTTTTTTTTTAACAAAAAACAAAACTGGAACTTTTTTTTTTTTAAGTCTACAATCATGGCTGGGCTGTAATTCATTTCTATTGTGTTTTGCCATTTAATGGAATTGTATTGTGATGATGGGATCACATCATACATCTACATTTTTCAAATTTCTATTGTTCAAATTAAAGTGTGATTAATATTATAACAGAGTTTTACTTTTGCTAAATGTTTTGTCTGATGTAATGCATAACAAAGGACCACATTTCATTGTATTAAACTTTAACTAATGCAGCTCCTGTCAGTGGGGGCTGATTGCTTGGCCCGCTTTAATCCAGCTTGCAGCGTGTGGCTGCTGGAGTTGGCTGCACTGCTCCGCTCTGCTCTGATAGTGTCTGTGTGACAGTGTAGAAAGTGCTGTTGCCGTTGAGTTGTGCCTTTTTAAAACCCAGGCATATGCCCATCCAAATCAGTAATATGAGGTATGTGTCACTGCAATGTGTCCAGGAGTGGTTTTAAAATCTCATGCAGGTGCCACAGAGGTAAAGTTGTAGTCTACCACTGCAGGGTTTGGTTGTGACATGGAACTTGCGTTAAACAACATGCATGATGAGGAGTTGTGTTGGTGGGGGCAGGTTGTTTTAAGCTCTGGTGAGACATGAAATACAATCCAGGAGGTCGGGTTTGAGTAACTGAGGCCTTTTGAAGGCCTATCAAAAAACAAAACACAGTGGTTTATAATATGCTGAGACTGGCTTGGGAAGTTATCACAGTTTTATCCTTTGTCACGACAACCATGTCTATCTATCTCTTCTCTAATTGTCTCTTATATTGGGTATAAATAAATGGATCAAACATGACATGCTCTGTCTGATGGAAGCAGGGCCATCACTACACATCACCACAGCACTGACAGTGGTTAATAAGTGCAATAACAGGTTTTGAGGATAGAACATACTTGATCAATTTCCACATAACCTTCTGTCAAGAAACAGACATCCACAAGAACCCTCAGCAGTCTGTCAGTCAAATATCAAAAACATTTCAAATAAGATGAGGATGAATATTAACATCAGAAAACATTCAGTCAGTTAAAACATTCAATTATTCAATTCAGTTATTCGAAACAGAAGGATAGTCTACAAACAAAAGCCTAGCTGGGGTGTGTACACAGTGTTTAGGATGAAGAGCTTGGCATCCTCAATACATTTACTGCCTGAGGTGAACTCTGGTGGATTAAGGTATCCTTTGATTCCATAACAATTGAAGTGACAGCCACAGATCTGAACTCATTAAGTTGTGAAGTGTTACTTGCTGTAAGACACAACCACGTTCTTCAGAACACAGGCTACAAAAGTGTGGTAACACTCAGAATGTCACAGTCCAGTAATTGTTGTAACATAGTGACATTATCTGAAAAGTCATACGTCTCAAAACAGAAGTAACATAACTTGCTATAATTAAGCAAGCATTTTTTCTGTCAGAGTCAAGATGGGTTTTATTTCTCTGCCTATATGCTATGATTTTACCACACTGAAAAGGCAGTCACAGTGTCATTTTATCCTTTGTTTTATTGGCAGACTCAGATACTGGATTGTGTTTCAGTCAAAAAGACATTAAAACCCTCTGAGCAGTGTTACTGTCAGTCTGAACATGGCTTTATACCCTCCAGTACACATAGTGCATGACCAAGACCGCAGTAAGAAAGAAAAACATAAGAACAGCACTCACATTTCATCTGCTGGCCTGCAATCTCACCATGTGAGAGAATCAGTTTTTCTTTGTCTGTGCTCTAACGTGGCTAAGATGTTAGCATGTTAGCATCTTAATCCTGACTCAGTGATCTCACCACTGCACTAAACTATTTCTTTTACTGTATCTGTTTGCCATACACATATATTGTAACAGATTGTCCAACAGAATTCCTCCTATTTGTGAAATCTCTGGCATGGCACACTGAAGAACTTCAGCAGTGCGTGACAGACACACACACACACACACACACACAAACCTGACGCAGGCTGTAGATGACTGTAGTGTGTCTAAAATAAAAGCGTGTGTCTATTTCAGTCGACACCGGTCCAGTAATAGCACAGGCGGTGAGGAGGAGGGCTGGACACAAGTTCTAATTGCAACCTTGTCAACTGCAGCTCTCGCTTTCCGCTCATAGAAACATGCACACACACACGCAAAACCAACCACAAATACACACACACACACACAGCGGGGGGATTTGTTGGCAAGGGTGCCTGTATCCGTTTTCAACAGCCTAGTAATAGATGCCTTGTGACTGATATGCGTGCACATGCACACACACACACACACACACACAGGCAAAACAGGCCGTGTTCCACTGTGTGTTTTGCCTGTGATTTTGTAATCTCTGTGTCAGCATAGAAATTTGTAGCTGACATAATGTTGTCTCTCCTTCTGACACTGTTAATGTCAATATGAGGTTAAACAAGGCACACCATCAAAGGTGTAGGTCCTTCCACTGTATTTTACAAACCAGGACATTTTGGGTTTATATCATAAAAAAACACAGCTAGAACAACAGCACTGTGTCATTTAGCTATAACTGTTTCATTGCGATGTACTGTTTAGTAGGTCAGTGAAGCAAGTGGTTGTGGGTTAGGATTAGGTCTACTGACTTACCATGCAGATGAAGACATTAAAATAAACAGAGTATGCTGTCAAATAACCAGGTTCAAGTCTTAGCGCTCAATGTTCATTCCCATTTCAGTGTACTGAAAAACGCCATGGCCATTTCTTCTGTTGTATGCATCTTGTGATCAGTTGAACTTTTAGTGGGTCATCACAGTAAACCTCCAGGGACAGATATAGAAGTGCGTTTATGTTGACATGGGTGGAATTTCCCTTTAAAATCATTTTTCTGTGTTTCCATTATGTTGTCCTGCTCTGTAGAAGTTATTCTAGGACTCATAACTTCCTGTGGACATCCCCATTTTCTGTCTTTTGCCTCAGTCAGTATCTCTCTCCATCCTGTTTCCTCCAGCTCTTCTCTTCCCTTTCCACCACTTTGTCAGCCTCCTCTGTAACATATGTGCTCTTCTATTACATTCTGGATGGAAATGGACCCATCCCCTGTGAGGTCAAAGGTCAGGGTCAGGTAGAGAATAGCAACTGATAGATTTGGTGTCCTGCTCACAGACACACAAGTTGTCACCACATTCTTTGGGACATTGGAGGAAGTGATTTACCTTTCTGGTTTTAGTCTCCATACAGTTGTAGAATCTATTAAGTATTATATTTTAACATAGGTGGCAGTGTAAAACTAAAGCTGCATGAAGAATGTAAAGCTGTAAGTTTTTAATGGTGGACTCCAGGCTTGTAAAAGCTCTAAAGGTTTCCCTGTCTCCCCTCTGTTCATGTCTCAGGTGATCAATGTGGACGGCAGTAATAGACAGACTCTGCTAGAGGACAAGCTGCCTCACATCTTTGGCTTTACTCTGCTGGGTGATTACATCTACTGGACTGACTGGCAGAGACGCAGCATCGAGAGGGTTCATAAAGCCACAGCTGTACGAGAGATCATCATTGATCAGCTGCCAGATTTAATGGGGCTGAAGGCCACTAAAGTGACAGAGACGTACGGTAAGGAGGACAGGTTTTCAGGTGATTTCCGAACATCCTGAGTGAAAGATGTAAAATGCAGTTTGAAATAAATGTTATCACTAAAACTTTCTCTCCCTCAAACTGTGTCCAGGTACAAATGGCTGTGCAGTGGATAACGGTGGATGCAGCCATCTGTGTTTCTGGCGTCGGCAGGCTGTCAGTTGTGCCTGTCCGATGGGGATGGAGCTCCTCTCAGACCTGCAGACCTGTGTGGTGCCTGAGGCCTTCCTGCTCTTCACCAACAGGTACACCCACCTGCAATAGAGCTACAAGGACCTGTTTACTGTTCCTCTCACCAAACCCTAACCCTCACCTACAAATACATATTACATTCATGTTGTTTATTTACATTTACAAAGTAAACAATAAAGTAAAAAACAGCTGTAAATAACGAGGACATCGACACAAATCACCTGAACATTGGTAGACCTGGTTCCAAGGTGAGGCTGCTACCTCTTTGCAGGATGCAGTATTCTAGTCGGTCATTTCAGTCTTGAGTCTGGAGGCATTCTCTTTACCTCAGACTTAACTGGTCTAGCAGGTGTTTTGACTCTGTCTTGTCTTGGTTTGTGCCAATATTACAGCTTGTCTACACAAGAGGTGTTTCCATCTTACATACAGTTATTCATTGAGTGCACATCTAATGAAAGAGGTTTGCTTCTATTTTAATCGATACAGCTGTTCAGACAGAAAGCATCACAGCTGTAATTTAACTTGGGCTATATACATGTAAACATGACCCAAAGCATATTTTTACTCTTCAAACTATTTTCTTATGTGTGTAACTACAGTGGTTGTGAGTTGGGCCCTGAATGCTGCCAAAACACAGGTGACGTACAGTCAATACTGTACCTGAATGCATCCTGTGTAGATATACACAAAGCACTGAACCTGCTACTCCTGCTCTGCTAACATACTGTTCATGTTACACAGCCTGTTTAGATATTGCGGTACAAACTTGAGCAAATCCAGTTGAATTTTTCTGCCTTTCCTGCCCAGTGTTGTTAGCTGCTCTCACAGCACAGTGGAGCTCTGCTTCAGTCAGCTGTCAGTTCCCCACAGAGGGTAAAAATCCTGTAGTATCACCTTCACTGATCTGCTGTGTCATTTACAGCTGCAGGTGTTACTTATGTTCTGTAATGTAACAACTAACATTTTAGTTGTGTAGTTTTGTACAGAAACAGGTGGAAAGATGTCTGACTTTTCATTGTTTTTTCTCCTCAGGGACAACATCAGGAGTATCTCTTTGGGTACCAACAGCAATGATGTGGCCATTCCTCTGACAGGAGTTAAAGAGGCCTCAGCTCTCGACTTTGACGTCTGTGAAAGGAGAATATACTGGACAGACATACAGGCCAAGGTGGGCTGGGCTGTACAAACTTCCTGATGGTTTAAATTTAAACCTTTAAACATGGACATTCATGAAACATGAAATTGTATTTGGAATGAGTAGGGTTCTATATGTATATTTCTATATATAATATTGTACCTGACAGTAGTTGGACAATGTGTTTATTACTTGTTTAGCATTGTGACTTTGCATTGAATCATGGTGATAAAAGCTGGGATTTAAATGGGAATTTGTTCTTGTTCTTTCTGTTTCCCTCTCACTCATTGTCCTCTCACTCCTTTCTCTTGCTTTCAGACAATCAGCAGAGCATATATGAATGGCAGCTCAGTAGAACATGTCATAGAGTTTGGACTGGACTACCCAGAGGGCATGGCAGTTGACTGGATGGGTCGTAACATCTACTGGGCAGATACAGGGACTAACCGTATTGAGGTGGCTCGGCTGGATGGCCAGTACCGGCAGGTTCTGGTCTGTAAGGATCTTGACAACCCGCGCTCGCTGGACAATCCACGATCCCTTGCACTGGACCCTGCCAATGGGTATGACTGGGAGCTACAGCATTTAAAAAGCTGGTTGACATGTTGGCTGCATTGTGCAAAATCTACAGCCTTGTCATTTGACTTAGGTCATTTATTTTTAAATCATCTTAATATTATATTTTTGACATGGAGTGTGTAATGTACAGTATATGGCATAAAACACTTGTGGCTGTGCTGTGGCTGCAAACAGCTGAACAGCTGGTAAAAACAGTTTGTGGAGCAGCCCCGTGGAAGTGATTCACCATCAGACACCTGTATTACGCTGAAGGCTTTCATCTTTCAAGGGTGTGAGTTGGTGCCAGTGACTTCATGTAGCACGTCTCTTCGCTCTGTCTGAGGTAGTGAGAGTGTAGCGATGTCACTGTGTTGGTATGTAGGTACAAGAGGCAGCGTCCCTCCTCTTTTTCCTCATAACCTCCAGCTGAGAGAGAGATGATGCTATTAAACCTGTCTTTTTAAGGCCGACATCATCACTGTTCATCTGTGGCCAAACCACCCCGAGACACTGCCTCTGTGTAACTCTGTGTAACACACAAACTGTGTGTTTGTGTGTGTGTGTGTTTGCATGAACATTAAGTACCTGTGCCAGCGTGCCAAATTCCCAAACACGTCAGGTGATGTCATGGCCTAGAGCTGTCAACACACTTGCCTGGAGGCGTCTGATGTCATTTTATGATCACATACCCATGCTCACACATTAATAAAAACAAAGTTGTCTTCTTTTATAGAACTTAACAAAACAAATCTTATAAAGTGGAAACAGGTTCGCATTCTGGCATACATTTTACTGAAACCATCATAGCTGTTTGTGATGGATAGCTTGCTCTGTGTCCCAGGCTGAAACTGTTTTGTCTCCCCAGCTACATGTACTGGACAGAGTGGGGTGGTCGACCTCGTATAGCCAGAGCCTACATGGATGGCAGCACTGTCATGACGCTGGTGGATAAAGTGGGCCGCGCCAACGGACTGACGATTGACTATGTAGACCATCGACTCTACTGGACTGACCTGGACACATGCATGATTGAAAGCACCAACATGCAAGGTTTGGACACACACATGAATATTCACACATTAAACTATCCTAATATTCTCTGTGCATCAGTAACAGGCATATGGCTCATTTCTTTGAAGCTCTACATTTTGTACCTAAATAATTAACTTCACACACTCATAGTGGTGGTTACTGTCTGTCCTTGTGGAGTAATATTATTCTCTCTGCACACACACTTTGAATGAACATCTCACGTGAACAAAATCAAGTAATTGTTAACAGAATGTATTTATTACATTCATGGATCCTGTAGATCCTTAAAAAATTTTTTGATTTTCCAAATTTAGGATCTCCTTGAAATCATTTTGTGTTTAAAGCCTACATATAAGTTGTCTTTGCAGCACTGAATTCTCCTCCTCCCCTTCTCCACCCTCTCTGTATTTTTTCAGAGGCATTTTTCTTTCGCTGAAACTTCAACACACAGAAAACATGTTAACAACCTGAGGGCTTCTCTCTTTAGACTGAAGTTTACAAAGCATGACCGGAGAAACAAACAATTTAAACCAGTAGAATTCAAAATGACGTGGGCAGGGTTAAGTTTAATCAGATCCCTCAGATTTGATTGGATCACTCGAGACTGGGCATGGCTTAGTAAATACAATAGTGCAATATCAAGCTTTGTAAAAGACTGTTGACCTCCACCCACACCTTCCTCGCCTGCTTTGTTATATCAGGAGAAGAATGAGGGTGAAAGGAATAAATTCAGCCATGCTTTTCAGAAAGTTTTTGCTGACTCATATTTAAACACATACCTCTGACTCACGCTATTGCTCTGCTAGCCACCACAGCCTGTGAGCACACCATCAAGTGCAGTTTCATATGATGGGTGGTGTTTGCCAGTCACCAAAAACAAGAGATACCTGAACAATTGGTACAAGCACACATGATTAGAACGTGGTATGGTTTATTCTATTTGTCTTCAACATATATGTTGACATGGTCATTAATTACACTACTAAACTGAGGGTCAAAATATGAACTCAATGAACTGATTACATTTTACATCCAAAAGGTCAAAGGTTAACTTCACTGTGACATCATCAACGTTCTGCTAAAACAGTTTTCTGGGCGTACCTCAGATTGTGACCATGTTCCACATTTGGTCTGATACTGAATTGGTGACACTAATTTTAGATGCTCACCTTGAAACTGTGGTGACTGTATAGATCTTCTGTTCTGCTGGGTTGAGATTTGTGTGTAGCACCTGCATCTTAGAATTTGTAGCTTCTTCAGAGCAACATTCATATTTGAAGCATTGTCTACTATCATGGCTGCAATTCCTACAGTTCACTACACAGTACAGTTCACTACATTATGTCAGTCTGGACAGACATGGATATTAACTCCATCTTGACTGGTTGGCAGAGGCATATAACTGTGTTTTTGGCACACTCACTCCACTCTAGTGCCACCATCAGGCTGACTTTCAGTTGTCATTTGAGTGAATCAGATTTGGCTCAGATTTGCTCTGCACTACTTATGCTGCCATCTGTATCCCAATATATTATCACTAGCTATACTACAGGTTATTCTTATGAATGTTCCTGACGTTCTTAAATGAATTGCAGATTCTGATGATGTAAACACATCTAATCTCCATTTACTTGAATATAAATCTGTAATGATGATGGCAGCTTTGCTTGATGCTTGGATGATGATATTGTTGAGGAGGGGGTTTATAAATGTTGTGTTGTCTCCTACAGGCCTTCAGAGGGAGATCATTGTGGATGACCTCCCTCACCCCTTCGGTCTGACTCAGTACAGAGATTTTATCTACTGGACAGATTTTAACCTGCGCAGTATTGAACGGGCAGACAAACGCAGTGGACTCAACCGCACTGTGGTACTGCAGGTATGGAATTAAAGGATTTTTGGCTTTAAAATGATCACTGAAGATTGGTTTAAAATATCACTCACAATACATTCAGTCCAGACATACTGATCTTTATTGCTGTTTTCTCATTATCTCCTCAGGGCCAGCTGGAGCTCATGTTGGACATCCTGGTGTTTCACTCCTCCCGTCAGGATGGTACCAACGAGTGCTCCCATAACAACGGCAACTGTGCCCACCTCTGCCTGGCCACGCCCGCTGGTGCCCAGTGCCGTTGTGCCTCCCACTACACCTTGAACCCTGATGGGCGGAACTGTAGCTGTAAGTACAGAGCTGCTGGGTGATGTGGAAATGAACAAATGAATGATAATTCGACAAGCAGTTGTCTTTTGTATATTTAATAGGAAGTTGAAATAAAATGATAGAGTATGTTAATAGAGCAAAGCAGAGTTAATCAATCTCAATTGAGAGGACAGAGCTCATGCACAATTGTGCAACAAAAAAATCACACAGATCATACTTAAAGGATAGATGTAACAACTGGACCGGGGTAAGAATTCACTTCTGGCCTTGAGCACAGTCAGTCTCAACTTCGAGTGGTAAATCTGATGAGAATGTTATCAGAGGAATAATGGCTAAAAGGGGTATGAATCAAATAAAAGTATCAAAGATAAAGTTCATTTAAATAATATAGGGAACTGACGCTAGCATGAAACACATGATTGTATCAGAGATAACTTCATCCAGAAACTGCTGAGGAGCTGAGGTTAGTAAAGGTCATATACTCATACAAATGGTGTTTCAGCTCCAAAAGAGTTGTAGTGCAGGTTAAAAGATTAATCTTAAATTTTTAATATTGTATAACTAGTATGGTAAAGAAAAGAATGGAAAAGATAAATTTTGCTCTTCCACTCGAATTTAGAGAGACCAAGTTGAGGTGTAATAATATAATTATAATGTACATTTCCGCAGCGCTATTTCCATCAGTGCAATGACATAGTCATCTCATATTCTCATGTTCTCATTCATGAATTGTTTTCTGTTTCTTCAGCGTTGTTGTTTTATTAATTTGCAGTTGGTCTATATCAGTGAAACTCAACATTTCCTGAATATTTTTCACATTAAAATGCCACCAAAAAGAAGTGATTAAGCCACTGGTGGGCTTTTAATAACCCCAAACATCCTTGATTTCATTGATGGTAGCTTTCTGGATGGAAGCAATTGGAAATAATGAATGACATGAAACTATATTTATTTCTAAAAAAAAGAAAAAGTGTGAGTAGCATAGTGGTGAGTATGAGATGACCCTGTTGTTAGACTGATAGAATTTAAAGGAACAAGTAAACATTAAGAAATGTTGAGTTTGCATTAACAACAAATTAAAATCAGAAAACAGGGCAATGCTTTTCTAAAATGCCATAGTCAACAATCTCTGCAGCTAAGTTGGCCAAAATGAATTTATGTACAGACATGAGTGAAACCTGCTAATAGCGGTATGAAATCCATATACAAAACTTCACTACTGGCTGGATGGACGACAGAACATACGCAGGGCCAGAGATGATGGAGCCATGGTAAAGCTTACCCTGATACATACACTCACAGCATATGAGACCTAGTGTAGGGATATTAACAGGTGGTTGTGGATGAAAACCTGTTATATCCTCAGCTTGTTTCTCCTTGCTTGCTATTGTGGAAACATATAATCAAACTAACAGTAAATGTGTCCTCTGCTTCAGTAAAAATGGTGTTCTGCTGTAGGCTAGTAAATTAAACATACTGTTAGCTGAGTCGCCTCCTTGAAAGACACAGCCTAAAAAAGAATGACCTTCAGAGGATCCTGCTCCTCTTCTCCAAATGAAATAGTTCACAGAATTCTCTTCATGGAGACCAAAGTCCAGGCATCCTCTGCACATAGAGTAGACAAACTTGGAACCGGCAGCTAATTAATAAATACAGCTACTGCATATTTGAGACTTATCAGGCAGTGAGAGAGCTTGAGACAGAGCCTGAATGTGGGTGTCTCATGCCAAAAACAATATGAAATCCAGAGCACTAATTCAAGAGCACAAATTATTAAATTGAAAACACAGATTTGTTGTTTTATTCTCCATCACACCTCACAGGCTCTTTACGTTAGTCCTGGTTGTGTCCTTCACATCTGGCCAATAGAAAGTAATATATGGAGACTATACAGTGGGACAGTAAACCTGTAGTTATGTGTTAGTCTTAAGGTGCAGCCTTTGATGGAGGAAACTATTAAATTGGCACACAGCTGTAATTCTGGTCTGTAATTGTAGTATGCCCAAAAAACTAATGATGAGATGGAGACTCCTAATAACAGTAAAATAACAGTGGGAGGGTTAACAGGTTAACAGGCCCAGTGAACAAGTGTCTTTTCTTTTACGTGAAATTGAGGGAAAACTCTCTTTAGGGAATTTTGGGAATTTGGAGAATGTGTAAATAATCAAACAAATAGACACTGGCTTAATTTGCTCAGTGAGTTACCTCAAGTACCTACCTCAAGTATCAGAAGTGGACCACAGTGAAGACTAATAACAACTGTGATGACTATCCTGCCCTTACACAGCTTCATGGAAAGATAAATATTGTAGCTAGATGGGCTGTAGTGGGGAGACAGAGAGCAGCTTATTAAACTTCACATGATTTGAGTGACATCAAAATGAGTAAAATATGGAACCTTGACCTTGCTGTGTTTTCCTCCAGTCCATGATAGTGAGCAGCACTGTTCAGCCAGTGGACAACCAACTTCATGACCTGAGCTTGGACCCCTACAGCCGCCACATTTACTGGACCTGTGAGACAACCAACACCATCAATGTCCAGAGGATGGACGGACACACCGTGGGTGTGGTCCTGAAGGACGACACCGACAAGCCACGGGCCATCGTGGTCAACGCTGAGAAAGGGTGAGCTCATCTTTATATTGGTGCCTGCAGTTGGCTCCACTAAATAAATGCTTGGTTACATTAAGATGTGTTGAACTGAACTTACTGGGATATCCTACTGACTTAGTGAGAATAGGCAATTGCAATGTCATATATAAATGTGTGTGTGTCCCTCTGCAGGTACATGTATTTCACCACAGTGCAGGAGCGCTCAGCCAAGATTGAAGGAGCCAGTCTGGACGGGACAGAGAGGGAATCTCTGTTCACCACAGGTCTGATCAGACCAGTAGCTCTGGCTCTGGACAACAAACTGGGAAAACTGTTCTGGGTTGATGCCGACCTCAAAAGAATTGAGAGCAGTGACCTGACCGGTGAGTTACCATGAACACATGATTTATTATTGTCATCTCCTAGGCACCATAGGAAATTAAATCTGTGGAATAAACCTGGAAACACTGTGAAAAAGGTTTTAGGTTGTTGCAGAGATTCTTATCATTATTCTATATAAACCCTCGTACAGCCACAGTAATAAACTGTCCAACAGTCTCTCATCATAGTTTTACTTCTCTCTCATGCCCCCTTGAACTAATAGGCATTAAACAATAGTCTCAGCTTATTATCCAACATGCAGTGTTTCTGTTAGACATTAAACAGGCACTTTCACTTCTTCTTCTTGACTTCTTGGCCTTTTGGCTAAGATCAGGTGTAGTATCTGTTCTTATCAGTTTAATATCTGATGAGTTCCCTACCCGGGGACCATATATTAAATTGATTTTTGGAGCAGGGAGCTGGAATAGGGCCTTGCTCCTTCCACTCCACGCATCGACCTGGAATTGCATTACCTCCAGGTACCTCCAGGTACACATCCCTTGTAAATTTCCCCATTGTGGGACTAATAAAGGATTATCTTATCTCTTATCTTATCTCTTTAAGATCTTCCATAATGAATGTTTGGACTTTGGGACCAATGGTCACAGTTTGTAACGATGATAGGCTGCGTCAGTTGTCTGTCACAGCTACATTTCTTTGAAATATTTTGTGGAGTGGCTATAGCACAGTGCAGTTATAAGTGGAATCAAGAAAGACCAGACTCCAATGGTATATTTACAGCTACGTGCAGCCACATAGAAATCGTGACCAAAAACAGACACTTACTGAAGCCATTACACACACACACACACACACATTGATATTATGTGTTGAACTGAGACCAAAGAACACTGACAAAGACAGATAGTGCAGCACTGTTTTGCCTTTTTTTGGTCAGATGGGACCAGCCAACTCCAAACAGCCATTTTTCACATTCACATGCAGATCAGCTAGTGGTGATGAGGGTGATAAGTAAATGTGATGCCTACTGCTTTTTTAACCACTGATAAGCAGTAGTGTGGTCTAAAACAGAATGTTTCAGTGACACTGTTCATGTGCAAACAAAGCCTCTGTGCCATCTTACTTCCTCTGTATTTATTTGCTGTGGTTCATCCACAGTCATAGCAATTCAGAGATTCATGTTCCAGTAGATTAGTCATTCTTTTTCTCAGTCATAAAAAGCTAGTTCATATTTAAGTGATTTTTTTTTCTCTTCTGTGTAAGAGAAAATTGATGAATGTCACAAATTCTCTTACGTCTTAATACATGCCACATAAGAGTGAATCTGGTGAATCTTGCAAGTCTTGCATAAGATCCATTGTCTTCACTACAGAGGTTGTCCACAGGAGAGAACTGATACTATTTTCAAAATGTGAAATACTCTGCTAAGTGCATGTTTTGATTATAAATTACAGAAAATTAAAGGGATCCTCATGTAAAATATGAATTTATTTTTAAAAAATGAATAGAGGCCAATATTATTATTTTAAACTTTGAAATATTGTTATCGGTATTAGTTTCAGAAATCCAGTATTAGTCGGGATGTACTAATTTTATTTTCTTATGACATCATTCCATCTCCCCCAGGAGCCAATCGCATTGTCCTCCAGGATTCCAACATTCTCCAGCCAATGGGGCTGACAGTTCTGGGAGATCATCTGTACTGGATCGACCGGCAGCAGCAGATGATAGAGAGGGTGGATAAACTGACCGGAGACGGACGGACACGCATACAGGGAAGGATATCATACCTGACCTCCATCCACGCTGTAGAGGAGATGGACCCACAGGAGTTTGGTATGTACCTCTGCCTCTCATATACATACACTGAGTAGCTCATAGCAGCGGGCTTTATGAATAGGACTTTGTTGAGGTAGGGGTTTGACAGGAAAGCATGCACTGTTTTAGTAATGACTTTTTCTTCTCTCTAGCATCCCACCCTTGTTCCCGTGACAACGGGGGCTGCTCTCATATCTGCATCGCCAAGGGTGATGGTACACCTCGCTGCTCCTGTCCAATGCATCTGGTGTTACTGCAGGACCTGCTGCGCTGTGGAGGTGAACCACACACTTCACTGTTATGATCAGGATCATGGCACAGTCAGACCAGAATTTGGCTCCCATTCATTTCTCTGTGGAGCGGGGACAGACACATTCCCTGCTGGTTGCAAATTCTCTCGCCTTCACAAGGCTCTCCAGTGTCCAGCCAGTTTGTGAGAAGGGGGGCAACTGACCTCTTATACAGAAAATATTGTTATACCAAAATAATACAAACAGCAGAGAAGAAGAGATGCTAATTGTCTGTAGTGAGTGCAAGGTCAGAGATTGATGACACTAAAATAAATACATAAAAACTGTTTAATTAACACATTTGTGGACTGCTGTTGTTGTTAGCATGCTAGCCACGCTCCTGCAGTTTAACACTACCCATGCTATCTCTCCACCTTTTGGACACGCCACGTGAGGCGGATTTCAGTCTGACTGCGCCACAATACTCACACACCGAAAGCTCTGATCTATGTATTCAGTCCTTTCATCTACATACTGTGAACATATGTTGCCTCCTGTTTCTCTCTCAGAGCCTCCCACCTGCTCCACAGAGCAGTTCACCTGCTCCACAGGGGAGATCGACTGTATTCCTATGGCCTGGCGATGTGATGGCTTCTCTGAATGTGAAGACGGCAGCGATGAGGAGAACTGCCCCGTCTGCTCAGCCTTCCAGTTCCAGTGTGATAAAGGAGGCTGCATTGATGCTCAAAGGCGCTGCAATGGTGAACCCGACTGTGCTGACAACTCTGACGAGCAGGACTGTGAAAGTAAGTTTACCACAGAATCGTTTTATAAAGAAATGTTAAGTCAATTAAAAAATTAAGTAAATTAAGTAAGTAGTGTAATAAAGAGTTATAAAGACAGATGCATAATATAGATATTGTTCCCTTGTTGTTGGCCCTGCTGCTTATATGTATTATATATGTTTTAAAACATAGAGGTTTTGAGTACTTCAATAACTTTGTTGATCACATTGAATGGAGGCTTTTCTTTTAACATGCTGTCACATTATTCATAGTAAAACACTGACATGGATCTCCATCTCTGTGTGTCCTCCACTCTTTCCTCCTCTGCTCCAGCTATTTGCCCTCCTAACCAGTTCCGTTGTGGTGACAACCAGTGCATCACTAAGAAACAACAGTGCGACAATTACTCAGACTGTCCAGATGGATCAGATGAACTTGCCTGTGGTAAAAAAATATATATATATATCATACAACATATATTATAAGCATGTGTGTATTGTTTTATGGTTAAGTACTTACTTCTTACTTCTCCTAAAATTCTACTGGACTCACCTTTCTTTTCTTTTTCCTCTTCTTTTTCTGTGTAGAATATGTGTCTCCTCCCTCCAGTGGCATCCCCAACACTGGGCCTAACACCATTGGTCCAGTCATTGCCATCATCCTGCTTGTCTTTGTGATCGGGGGAGCTTACTTTGTCTGTCAGCGTGTGGTGTGTCGACGCTACAAGGGCCCCAGTGGCACTTTTCCTCACGAGTACATCAGTGGTACGCCCCATGTGCCCCTCAACTTCATTGCCCCCAGCAGCTCCCAGCACGGCACCTTCCAAGGTAATATCAGACATTACTCATGTGTTATTGTTATTGTTTTTGTTTTGTTTGTATTGGTTTGTTTGTTATTAAAATGTGAATTGTTGTGTGCAGGTATTTCCTGTGGGAAGTCTATGATGAGTTCAGTCAGCCTGATGGGCAGCAGCAGCAGTGGAGCTCCTCTCTATGACAGGAACCATGTGACTGGGGCCTCATCCAGCAGCTCATCATCTACCAAAGGAGCCTTCTACCCTCAGGTCCACATATAGACTCACACATATATACACACACAAACACACACACACACTTTTGTGCGCACGGTGTTTGCTGCTGTCTCTCAACAATCAAATAACATAGATATTTTGTTTGTAGATCCTGAACCCTCCTCCGTCCCCAGCTACTGACCGCTCTCTCTACAACACAGAGATCTTCTACTCCTCCAACAGTCCATCCACCACCAGATCTTACAGGTAACACACACTCATGTAGTCTTACTATAGCATGTCTGACATGGACCACATTCATCTCACCAGCAAATGTTTAACAAAGATACAGCTGCATCAGTGGTTGGCTCCTTTATTAGTTTACTGTTTACTGAAACAACAGATCAGTGTAGTTTCAGTGTTAACAGGAGGAAATAGTGAATTTGTTGGGGACTGTGTTCAGCTGCAAATTAATCCACATTTGGGGCTCTGAGTATTTGGGGCTGCATGTATGTTCATGGTAATGAAGGAACACATCGCTCAGTTTAACAGTGACTTTTGAGCAATAGTGGAGAAGAATGAGATATATCAGGCTTGGATACACACACACTGCTTGTTATCCAGGTACAGATTCAGTGTTGGTTTGGCTTTGCATTGCAACAACAACAATATCAAATATCTCAATGTTAGCATTAGTTGGACTTCATTGTTTGCTGCAGCTTTTTTCAGACAGAGCACTTGCAGCTGTTGAGGAAACACTCAGTTTTGATTCCACAGCATCTGAATTAGTGCTGCTGGACGTACAAATGAAGATTAAATGTAACAGATGTGAACCTGAACTAAACTAAGTCTGTGTCTCCTCCCTATCAGACCCTACCACCCAGTCCGTGGCGCTGCCCCTCCCACTACGCCCTGCAGCACTGACGTCTGCGACAGCGACTACACCCCCCACCACCTGCCGGCTGGGCTGGCTTCGTCAGCGGGCCGCTGGAAGGCCGCGGGCCACGGCAGCCACGGCAAACACAACAAGTACTACATGGACCTTAACTCAGACTCGGACCCCTACCCTCCACCCCCAACTCCCCGCTCCCAGTACCTGTCAGCCGAGGAGAGCTGCCCCCCGTCCCCCTCCACCGAGCGCTCCTACTTCCACCTGTGTCCCCCCCCTCCCTCGCCCTGCACCGACTCCTCATGACCCTCCAACAGCCTCAGAGCTCTGTGAAGAAGGAACGGACAAAGTATGCTCGCCTCACTCAGAACTGGCCTTATCTGGCCCACTTTACCAGGGAAAGAACTCGTGTGCCAACTTCCAGCCCTGACCGGCTCACACATGCTGCTTTTCATCAGCTGGTTAGGCTCAAGTGCCTTATTCAAGGTTCATCTGTCCCGCATTGGTCATTTCATCATTCCAGTCATCTGGGAGCTTTCTGGATGACCATCATCTGATCAGTTCTATTTCTGTCTTCCATGTGTCCTGCTCTCACATTCACTCACTCGTGGCAGGTTGAAGGTTTGAGGCCCCATCCTGCCTCCCTGCAGGACACAAAAAGGAGATGATGAGTGAGTACAGCCAGCAGCTCCCTCTTTAATTTTCATTCCATCAGAAGAAGAAAACTTCCTTTGCTGGGCTACTTCTTGATCACAAAATTTCAAGATGTCCATCTGTCTAAATATGAGCCTAACTCCGGGTCTCCCCCAAACTCACTGACTGAGAGAGTCAGCACTAGGCACTGGTGTTGTGCGAAAAACCATGAGTCCAATGCCACAAGTTACTGAAGCCAAGGCGTAGAAGGCATGCACCACAAAACCCACCCCCCACCCCCTCCCTCCCTAGCCTCTCATCCGTTTGTCCCCTCCTTCCTCACAGCGTCCTTGTTGGCAGACCAGCGGCAGGACTGTATATAGTGTTAAAATAATATGAACAAAAATAGATAAGAGAGTAATTATTTTACTATTTTATTCATGCTGGCTGATCCACTGCTCCACAGAAAACAAAGGACAGATAGATGAGTGGATGTGTGAATGAGTGACTGGATGATGATGAATGATTGGACAACTGTATACGTGAGCATATGTGAATGTTTCGCTTATTGTAGGAAATTAGATAAATTCATAGACGATGACTGAGTGAATGTGTAGAATTCTGAACGAATGAGTGGATGGATGGAACAGGGCCAAGATCAAAGTGTGAAATCTTTTGTACATTATTTTGAAATTGTGTCCCTCACTTTTCAAATTGGGAATTCTTTGTAGTTGGACACATCAACTGTTTTTTTGTGGTAGAGCTTACTCCAATCATCAGGGACAAATCTGGCAACAGTTCCTTCCTTATCCCATGAAATCACCACGTGACAACAACATACCAAATGAATATCAACATGTAAAGCTATTGTACATATGTGTAATGAAGTCAATGAGTGAGTTGTGACAAATGGATGCTTTTCATTGTGAATCTGAACCTCTTCCATCACCTTTTCTTTACTCTCATGGTCCCGTTTACCAAAAGTATGTTTGCTGCTATTGTGTACATACTATAATAGTTACTATGACATATAATTACACAGAAAGCCCAAAATTACCACTCTCATACTGACAGTAGATCATGAAGCTATTTTACAGTTAATAACAAATTATTCTTATAGCGATTTCTGTTATTTGTATTTCTGTTTGTGTGTAGATCATTATGTATGTTTCTGTCAGTCACTATGTCTGGTTTGAAGGAGTCTTTATGGAAAAAGAAAAGTGAAAGGTTCCAGCTCGACTGAAGGTTTTGGTATGCTTCAGATAAATCTGCTCCAGTCTCTCTCTGAGAACTGTGTCTTATTAGAGTGTTTTTATAAAGGAATCATACGAGGCAAGAAATTCACACCCACGCCTCCACACACCTGGCCAATCACTGCTTAAAGTGGGCAAGAAAAGATTTTAGACTCTGTTAGACAGTTGGTTTGAAGCATGCTGTGGCCTGGAGTTGTGCAGTTACTCACCTCCAGTAGAGTGGACCTGCTGTGACTGCTGTGGAGTTTGAATGCTTTCCCACATAAAAGATCCTGCAGAAACCTCACCACTGCAGAAATCTCAGTCAGAGGTTTAAAACTTTTTGCTCTTCCTGGGGTCTTTGCCACATTTTGCAAGATGTCTGAACAACTATTCGACAGATTTCTGATATAGTCACAATCCTAATGATTTTTTCTGACCCCCCGACCTTTGCTCCTCAGATGCTCAATCTAACAGATGAAGAAGCAGCTCTAAAAATGAAGAGTTTTGATTTTAAAGAGCAAATGAACACTGCGTTTTAGTTTTAACACACAGCCTTTCAGTTTTAAAAAAAAAAATACATTCACGTGTAGAGCCCCCAGACTGAATGTCACTGAGCTTTGTACAGCAGGGACATTGAGTACAAGGCAACATTTACTTGATTTCCTCTTGAAAATTACAAAACACTACCGTCTCAATAAAAAGTATAGACTGGGACCAGAATCATGTGACAGTGTATTAAAGTCACCGTACTTTAGTCCAAGTCCAAGTGGTTTTAGTGTTAAGTTATCACCTTTCAGGACAAACTTTACATTCCTGGTCCCACAACCAGTAAGGCTTTAAGAATATCAAATGTGTGGTTTGAGTATTTTGTGCAGCATGTCTTCTTAGTTACTTCCACCCTCATGGTCAAAGATTGGCTTTGGACGTTGTTATATTCAGTCTATCAATCCAGCACTTAGTAAATATCAACACAGGACCTAGCAACAAAAAGTGCATAGACATTTTATGCACATACAAAAAGAGCACAACATTATTGTTTCCCAGGAAATAAATGAGTGTTTTTGAAGAAAAAGGAGAATGTTTTTGGCTTTTCACCTTGGCTGTGGAGTTAAGACTTAATAAACTGACTTTCGGTCATGCTCACTAAAATTGGAAAACAGTTTTAGGGTCAGAGACAGATCTGGGACAAACCATATCATGCTGTATCATCTTCTAGAACAACTTTTGGACAAAGGAGAACACACCAAGCTTCCTTTAAGCTGGCCCTAATATTACAGTAATGTGTGTGCTTCACAGGAGCATCTTATTTTAATAGTACAGTGCCAGCAAAATGTAAAGACCGAAGGCAAACTGTTGTCTATTAGTGTGATCCAATCCTCTAAGCACCAAGTGGGGGTGAATGTAGCCATGAAAGGTGTCTCTTCCACAGCAGTCAGTGCTGGCCATTGTCTAGTTTCCTGATAGAAAATTATACCAGCACTTTTCGAGGAACTTTCGGAACTTGCAGTGTGTTTGCTGTTGTCTGATAAATCCATCTCCTGTCAAGCGACATTACAGCTGATGTCTGGTGACTAGTATCAGATGGATTTCCAGCTAACAGAGCTGAAGGGGTGTCTATCTGTGTCAGTGGGAACTCTGAGCAGCACAGCTCATTCATATTAAGGGCTGTAGGGGCCCGGACCCAAACCACTGTGTCAGTAAAACTCCTTAAAACCCTGTATTTGTTGTCTCAGCTAAAAATGCTTTGTGTAATTTACACTTGTGACAATTTTTGTATCAAAAGCATTTTTATAATAAAGGTTCTATTTTAAGGAATGTTGTCTATTTGTGTGTGTGTGTGTGTGTGTGTGTGTGTGTGTGTGTTAGCTTTGAGTTGAAGGTTGGTGAATGCTGAGGTTTCTTTTACAAATAAGAAAAGTAATAAATTGAATGCTAACAGCAATGGTTATAACATCAGCAGTAATAACAGTAGAATGAGACCTATTGGCAGGAGTTGTAGTGTTTTGACTACTAATCTGACTACATTTGTAGCAGTACACCTCACAGACATGTCATCTAGGAAAAACACAGATGGAACTAATCACATAAATGATGGTAAACCATGGCTGTAAACCAGCACACGCAATACCTGAACTGGCACACCTGAATGGAATGCAGCTGTAATTAATTTTATAGATTTCACCTGCACTGCACTTGGAGTAGCTATAGCAGTATTAGTTCAAAGTGTTGTAGCAGTAGTAGTTGTGCCAGTATTAACTACTACATAAATAAATAAACAGGTTATTATTATTAAATGATGATATGAATAAGTACGGGCGCAATGTGCAATGTAACAATGAAAAAAGAAACAATAATACACACAGTGAATATTAAACAACGACACTTGTTGATTAAGTCGATATATACAGATCGTAGCCTCTGAGCGTTAACACTGCGATCATATAAACATATGAAAATAGACGACGGAAAACTAAGGAGAGCTCGTCCGGGATTTGAACCCGGGACCTCTCGCACCCAAAGCGAGAATCATACCCCTAGACCAACGAGCCAGCTAATTTCTTCCGAGAGCAGTAAGATATTTATCTCTTCATACAGTCATGTCTGCTACTGTTTGTGGCGCAACACTGACATCTATTGGTGAAAGAAAGTTAACGCGCTGTAATGGAATTGAATTTACACGATTGCGTGTAAAATGTCTGTTATCTATCACACCTGGACAAAGGTTGAAACTTTAAAATAGATTTTTACTTAAACAAAGGGGGAAAAGGAAGGATCTACCAAAACTGACGATGTGTGGAATCACCTAAAGCTTCCCATACAGTATGTTTTTTTTTTAATTTAGATCTTATTTATTTCTAATGCCAACGTCTCCCACGGACCAGTGGCTATGTCTGATTTTAATGGTGGATTTTAATTTTAATGGATTTTAGAGTCTTGTTGAGGCTGTGTGAGGCATTCCTCAGCCACAGAACCAGAGAAGAAGACTGATACTACTCTATGTCTGTGGGACTTAAACAAAGCCACCAGTGTTCTGGGTCAGGGTGTCCACATTTATTTTAGCTCATGGTCACAGATACTATAGTTTGATTAGGGAGAAGCAAAAGAAGGAATAAACGTCTGTGTGATGGCTGGAGGGATGTAAGACAGGGAAAACAGAAAGAGCAAATAAACGTGTGTGTACGTTGTCTGTGTTCACCTCTGTACATGCTCTATATATCATCTTCAAAAGCTAAGGAGGTGTGCCATTTTTATAGGCCTGTACTGGGGACCACTCAACTTGAATGTAGATCGACTGGTCAACAAGTATTATGTTCAGGTTCAGCTCATTCTTTACCATGACCTGAATACCTATATCTTCATCTCAGAGACAGACAGGTACTGTAAATATACTTTTTTACAGTAACCATATGTTTAGATCCTCTAGCCTGACTCACACAGAAAAATCACGTTAAACTGAATGATTTTAGAAAGCAGAACAGATGTGTTCTAGCAGAAAGACACCGCTGGCCACCACCAGGGAAACTTTCCAAGATTTCAAAGACCAGGACAGCTGAGTAATAGGACTGTATGTGTTAGGAAGGACAACCCCATGAATGTGTGATGTATAAAAGTTGTGTTCCCATAAGTTTGTGTCCTTAGTTTTGCAGGTATCTAGTCATAAACCAAAGCACTGGACAAATTAAAAACTCAGCTCAGCAACTACAGTGCAAGACGAAAGTCAGGGGATTGCTAATTTCATCCTGTGGAGACCATGAACATCTGAACCAGTTTCATGACAATGCATCTGATATGTGAAATATTTCAATTTGACCCAACATGGTGGACCAACTAACAGACTGACATTCCCATCCATAGGAATTAAATCAAAGGGTCAGACCATCAGCAATGTCTTTGTTGATCTTATGTGTTTCCAGTTTGACTGGTCACAGTGCTTTGCTCTCTGCACTGCCTGCTGCTCCCTCAGTTCCTTAGATACCACATCATAGAAAATGAACAGGGGAAGTGGCAGCCCAGCACCTACAACTGCCTACCACAGTTAGGATACCACCTCACATTGGATGCCAAATGATCTACAACAAGGTACAATCCACAAGTCCAACATCAGCCCCATGTTCTAACAACTGGATATTACAATGAAACCCTGGTGTTATAAACCCTGGAATAAATGCTGCTGTCGTGCCTGTTGAGCACTGTGAAGCCTGATATCTGGCCTCATGTCAGTTCAGAAGAAAATGGCCTTCTCACATGCTGCTGAACGCTTGTTTTCTTCTTGCTGTTCTCTCACCTCCAGGCTACAAGCAACTCCCTGTGAATGTCTTCCTGTATAAGGTGAAAGGGATTTTCCGATTGACATTGTGAATCCATCCTCCTGGTGTCCAGCAGTAGTAATGTGGCTCTCTTATGATCCCCTCAGGTCGAACATGTGTGTGTGTGTGAACCAGCTCCACAACACCCACAGACACAGAGACCTATTAGCTTTCTGTGGCTCCTCTGTTCAGTCTATTGTGTGTGGAAGACTGAAGCCATTTCTATCTACTAAAATAACCAACACTTTTACTGCTATTGTCACTGATGCTGTTACATGATCTGGATATCTTCTATACATACAAACTAGGGAGATATTGTGTGGTATTATCTGGACAGCCATCATATTGTATTGTTTAAGTCAGAATTCATAGCATCCTGTTGTTAGTCATGTGTTAGTCCCTGGGAAAATAGTTTTATGAGGAAGAGCTAGAACTGGATCCTGGACATAAACACTATTGCAGCCCTGTATACAGTATATATATGTAGACATATACTGTATGTTCATGTTCTGTGTTACATTTGAAAAGTATTGAGCCAACACAGAATGTAAACAACTAACAAGCACTGTGTGTAACAGAATATGTGAATGCTAGTTCTCTGTGCCATAGAGCTCCATTATTGTATCATTAAACACATCAGTGAGCCACACTGTTACACTGACATGTTCCTTCATTACCACAAACTCACACACTGTAGTATGTTTTGACTCAGTCCCACATATGATGTCCTGTTTCAGGAAACTATTGAGCCTTTTTAAATAAATGAAACTGTATACTTTTAGGTGTTTTTGAAGATTTACTCTTCAGAACCAACAAGATTTGGGCTGAGAGCTACAGACAACGTGTTGTGAGTGATGCCTGGCCCCACCTCTCACAATGACTCCACTGATACATTTCCACATTAATTTTAATAATTGTATGTCAGTAGAGAGTGAAAGAGAGCCTTATCCCTGAAGAGAAGATAAGACCATAACAACATGAAAATGCTCTGAAGCTATAACCAATGTATAGTAAATTCTGGAGATAGATAAGTAACTAGAGAGAAGAGAAAGTGGAGAAGCGCAGGTGTATAAAGTGAAAAATCATCTGGGGATAACCAGGAACTAGCTCACATAGTGCAGGCTGAATAAATCATCCATCCATCCATGCATCTAATCCCTTATCCTGTGCAGGGCAATGAGAGGCTGGAAAGTCCATTTCCAGTCCAAGTCCAGTCTAGTTTACATGAAATAAATAAATAGTTCTCTCTAAATAGTTCTTATTCTTACTTTTACCTCCTCTGTGGTTTTTGAGGCAGAAGAAGGTATGATAGTTGTTTCCTTTTATTAATGTTTACCATTTAGGATATAAAGACATAATATAGACCAGATGGTGTGCTGCATACAGTTTCTAAAACCAGTAAAGTACAGTCATAAAGTATCTGTAACCACACTGATAAGAAATGAGCCACAAACATGTTTTCAATCTGAATTTCAATCAGACTACTGGTAGACAGTCCACTTTTGAAATGATTTCAATGGATATTTGAACTAAACCAGTTTTAATGTCATGTAAAAAATAGCTGATGAAACTGAAACTGATGGCTGCCTAATGAATTACACTAGAAACTAAAGGTTTGGTAATTACATTGTTAATAGGCTAATATGTGCAACAAAAGTCAGTGTCCTACAACTGATCAGTATGATGCTCCATGCTGAAACCAGAATAAGTTTGAAGGATACAGTGTATGTGTGCAGATCAGATACTAGGAAGGCCTCTGTGAATGTGGCTGCCAATGTCAAAATAAAATGATGGGAGGAAGCAAACTTGTCCAGGTGAAGTGGGAAACTTTCCAGTGAAGCTTGTCCAGCTGGCAGACAGGTGCTGAGGGCTGAACAGAGGCAGGGAAGAGGTGGAGATCAGCACTACAGCTTCTGCAACTTTTTGTTTTTTCTTCCCCTTTCTTCTCTCTGTGTGCTTGCCGCTCTGTAATTACACCAGCTGCCTGGAACCTGTGGGTCTTTTTTGTCTTTCTCTCTTTTTCTGCCTCCCCTGTCACCTCTGTTTTATCTCCCTCTTCTCTCTCTCAAATTCTTTTAATGTTCCCTCTCCTCCCTCACCGCTGTTCCATTCCCCCAGAAATGTGCTGCACCTGCCAGGTGACTATACCTATGAGCCTTGAATGTGATATCTTCATTGTGGGCAATGAGTTAATTCCCTGTTATACATACATACACACACACACACACACACACACATATATATAGTATATAGTATATAGTATATACACACACACACACGCACATATATATATATATATATATATATATATATATATATGTGTGTGTGTACTGGGTTTTAAGGGAGAGAGGAGGGTCTGACTTTTTTTTTTTATCCAGTCAAAAAGGGAGGATCAAGGCAGATCACATGTTTCCCACAGAATTGGAACATATGGAGAGACCTATCTGAAACTCATCATTAGGGCTTTGGAAGGTCGATGGGACAGAGGGTTGCTGGAGTTTACATCCCTCTCATGTTTCCCCTCTGAAGGACAGCAGTTATACAGAGCATTTCATTTACAGACAACATGCTCAAGTTTCCAAATGAAATGTTTCAATGAGCGGGAGAGAGACAGGGCAAATACAACTTCAGTTAAAAGTACTTTTTTTGAACTCTTACAGTACTAAATAAACCATTATGCCATTTTCCTGCATGTGACTACCACGTACCCATACATAACAACCTAAAGAGAAGAGCCTGGATTAATTTATTTAAAAGAACACTGTTCATCACATGTTGGGTTTTACTTTCATTCATTTAATCAGTTGCTGGTGGAGGGGCGGCACGGTGGTGCAGTGGTTAACAGTGGTTAGCACTGTCACCTCACAGCAAGAAGGTTCCAGGTTCAAGCCCGGGGGTTTTCTGTGCCTGTGTGGGTTCTCTCCAGGTACTCTGGCTTCCTCCCACAGCCCAAACACATGCAGGTTGATTGGTAACTCTAAATTGCCCGTAGGTGCGTAGGTGTGAATTGTTTGTCTATATATGTTGGCCCTGCAATGGACTGGTGTACCCCGCCTCTCACCCAATGTCAGCTGGGATAGGCTCCAGCACCCCCACAGCCCTTAACGGATAAGTGGTACAGATAATGGATGGATGGAGTTGCTGGTGGATCTAACGCTCTAACAGCTGCTCCCTAATGAAATTTACAGATGATCTCCTGCACCGTACTGACACTGAGACTTGATCCTCACCAGTATCTGTCATCCACAGACTTCCCCTTCAGGCGGTCAAGATTTAAAAGAACAATATGAGGAGGTCATGTAGGTCAATGAAAGATGTTCAAGACAAGTCTCTCTTCAATCTACATCACTGAACTATAGTACAGTGGTTCTAAAAAAAGAATGCAACATTAAGACATACCTGTCTGTCAAACTCCTGAAGTTTGCTGATGACACCACCCTCATTGGGCTCATCTCTGGTGGGGATGAGTCTGCCTACAGGAGGGAGATTGACCAGCTGGTCATGTGATGCAATGAAAGCAACCTGGAGCTTAATGCTGTGAAGACAGTGGAGATGGTTGTAGACTTCAGGAAGAACACAGCTTCACCCTCCCCCATCATCCTGTGTGACTCCCCAGTCGGAACTGTGGAGCCCTTCTGCTCCCTGGGGACCATCTTCACCTAGGACCTCAGGTGGGAGCTAAACATCAGCTCTCTGATCAACAAGGCCCAGCAGAGGATATACTTCCTATGGCAGCTGAAGAAGTTCAACCTGCCAAGGACAGTGATGGTGTACTTCTACACCTCCAGGACCCTGAGGCGGGCAGGAAAGATCATGGCCGATCCCTCCCTCCCTGGTCACAAACTCTTCAGGACACTCCCTTCTGGCAGGAGGTTGCAGTCCATCAAAACCAAGACCTCACGCCACAAGAACAGTTTCTTCCCATCTGCAACTGGGCTCCTCAACAAGATACACAGACTGTCACAGACTGTAATCCCCCCTCCACTACACGTTACATTAACATTATACACACACCTATGCGTTACATTAATGCACATGTCTCTGGACAATCACTGCCAGCTTCAAACATTTGCACTCTACACTTTACATTTTAATTATGTATATGTATGTTCCTTGTGTATATATTTATGTTCCTTGTAAATATAGTTTTTGTTTTTTGCTCTTTCTACTCCTTAGCCTTACTTCTACTTCTCTATATCTTTGTTTACTATCACTATCACTGTTAGCACTGATATACCAAGACAAATTCCTTGTATGTGCAAACTTACTTGGCAATAAAGTCTGATTCTGATTCTGATCACAGAGAATGAATTACTAATGTGCATCAGGATTTGCAAAATGTGTCTTGTACTGCATTGACTCTGAATGGTCAACAGAAGGTCATCCTCTTCATGTCAGGTATGAGGGACACTTAAACCTGCTGTGTGTGACAGTGCGCCTCCTTCACACTGTCTGTGGACATAAAGCTGTGACAGCAGTAAAATGTCACTCTGACTGTTCCACTTCAGTGTGAAGGACTTAACTGAAGGGGGAGGGGAGGTTAGCTATAGGATGTCAGTGAACCCCCACCCTCACTTCAGACAAGAGTGGAGTATTCCAGCTTACTGCACACCTGCAAGGATGGAGGTCTTTAAAGGTCTGTTGTCTCCAAACAAATGGGAAAATTAAAGGGTGGGAGCCAGCTTACAGTAATGAGCAATCCAGTCTCCAGGAATATAGAGAGGTGAGAGGAAGCTGAAAATATTGAGGACATATAATGGGCCTTACTGCACCTCACAAAACTAGGTCTCAAATCCCCAAAGTAGCTCTGGGCCTGATAAAAGGGGCCTCATACCTTTTCTCTGTTTCACCTCTCTGTCCAGACTGAAACTGTGTTTTTTCTTGCCCAACTAAAACAGTTTCTGGAGTGGATAAATCTTGGTGTTTCAGTGTGTATGGATAAAATGGAGTTGAACTCAGCTAATGTTTAATGTTAATGAAATAAAAGTGTGGACAAAAAGTCTGAGTTGTGCCTTGATTTATAAACCCACATTTATTCTGTGCTGCTGGGTATCTGGTGTCCTGTTGTTTCTGACAGGCAGGGTGAGAGGTTACACACAGTGTGTGTGTATGTGTGACTGAGAGAGTGTACTTAACTGTCCAGCTGATCTGTGCCATCTTCACCTGTAAGAGGAGGAAACACACACACGCACACACCCAGCAGGAATGTGTTGGTGACCGTAAACACTGAGTCAGAAGGAGGGAGAGACACAAGTTAAAAGGCTGATTATGAGCTAATGATGTGAGTGAAGTGTTTGTATATAATACACAGGGTTTATTAATAAAAAAAACAATGTTCTACAAGCTTTCTAATTAGACAACCGTGAGTACTTGTTAAAGTTTTTCTAGCATGGAGTGTAATTATCAGAACAAAATATTTATCCTGCTGAAAAACAGAAACAAACATATTAACAACCTTACCAGACACTGGTGCCAGCATCTCTACCTTTCCTTGAACCAGTTGCTTCTGAGTAATCTTTGAACCAGATGAGTCAGCCATCATTTTCTGACTATTATTATCTTCATAAATTGAGCATTACTGTCAAATGTACAGTAACACAAATGCAGTGTTATTTTTAAAAACAGATGGGAAAATATAGCACAAGATGAATCTCCTATTGAGATGCAAAACAGGAAAAGATTTACCATTACATCCCACAATAAGCTGTCCTGGTTTAGTGAATGGACCAGATGTCATGGTGCATACAGAGCAGCAGGTGCTTCTCTAAGAAACTGGAAGTTATTAATAAATGCTTATCTGAAATAAATAATCTATTGTAACACCCTATTCCTCTGTGTCCATTGCTTAGCTATTAGACACACCATCAACATATCACCACCTTTTAAAGTTGGCATAGCAAAAATGGATATTATTTCAAATTAGAAATTTTTATCAATTTGACATCTATTGGTTTTAGTCTAGGTTTGGTCAACAAAGACTAAAAAGATTTTGAATCTCACTTTTGTCAGTGAAATTTAGTTTTGCATTTAGATTTTCGTCTAAAATTCCTTTGAAAGCCTTTGCCGTCTTTCTTATGTACGATCAACATTGTTATAGGTGTCATAGAAAAGTCAAAATGATCATGAGAATATTATTCTGAGGCTTTTTAGTAAATCACTTGGCTTGCTGATTGTATACAATAGCTAACACAGTTGTTATTTCATTGTAAACAGTGGTGGTGATGGATGGGTAATACTCAGTAAAGTCTTATCCCTCATTATACAATCATCTGATCACATGACCAGGACATAAGCTGCTCTAGATTCACAAACATCATTTGCCTGTCAGATGGATCCTACTAGATTACAGAATGACGATAATCATTTCCAAAAACAGAACTCTACAGATAGAGGCTTCTCCGGGTCTCACAGACTCTTACAAAGATTATTTAGACATAATGAACTGTAGCAACAGCACAGGCTGTTGACAAACTCCATCTGGGTTAAAATAGAAAGATAAGATAAGAAAAATAAGAAGAGATAAAAAATACTTTTTACTTTCAATGTACATCTATCACCACCACTGTTTACTAAGCGACGCTGGTAGCAGGCACATTAGCACAACCACAGTATTATTTACTACAGTGAACACAGTGAAAACTGCAAATAATCTATATTTCTTATATTAACAATGGATCAATGACTATGTCTCTGTCTCAGACAGAATGCATGTGATATATGAAAGGATCCACACTGGTGTTTGGAACTTAAAGGAACACCTGGGGTCACTTTCACTTCATTAGAAATGATTCCATAGACGAAATCATGAAAATATGCAGAAATCTTTATTTTCAGGGCTTGTAGGAGATTATTACATTTTGGGGCAAAACTCATTCTTAAAACATTTGATTTGCTCCATGAGGAAAAAACAGAGAGACCAACTCCGCTGGATTGGGAGGGCTTGATATTTACTTTTCTAAATGAGAAAATATTAAGCTGGGTTGTGAATATGATACTCTGAGTATTTGATTCCTTTCTACAGCATTCAGGGTTACAGGCTGGAAAAGGATGTGAGCAGTAAGATGTTAGAGGAGACTTGCCTTATAGACTATGTTTTGCCAACCTGAAAGTAGAGAAAGAAGCAATGTTAGGAGGTGATGGACCTGATCTCAATGGCTCCATGACAGAAACAAAAATCACAAATCTGTGAGTATAGTCTACATTCCTGTCAGCTTGCTTATAGCCCAGGGTAAAGTAAGGTTAAATATACTTATTACTAACCACTTGTGCAGATGACTTACTATAAAACAGACAGATTTCTCAAACACACAAGCTTCTAACATGTGAAATAGGTAACAGTACCTCACCCTATCAAATGCTTTTCAGAGTCAAGGAGACTGCAGCAGTACGACCTGTTGCCTCTACGAACCACATTATATTGACAAACATCTGATGTCAGTGGAATTCCTGTTGCTACCCAACCCTGCTTATGCTTAGTGGATTACACTTGAATATAATCTTATCAGGCCATTGGTCAGGAATTTGACAGAGAATCTTACCATTACGGTTGCTTAAATATTTAGGGTGAAAAATGTCTTATCTCTTACATTCTCAGCATCACAATGGCATTGAGATGTTAAACAACTGTTCTAAAATTTGGCTGCAAGCTGTCAGGCCCAGGGACATTTTCTAATCGAACCACTGTTTTCTCCAATGTCACAGGAGCATCGTCATTTCTTTCTGTTTGTTAGATAATAGTGATGATTTAAGAGATGAACTACCATCTTGAAGTAGACTGTGATTTAGCCTCACCTGAATTAATTTTCATTTACTAAAATGATGCTTAAGTTTACATCATAAAATAGTCAGTCCTAGATAATGATCCTACATAAATTGTTCCAGCATCATCATGGAGAGGAAGGGTGTGAGCTGCTGCTGCTGTATAGAATCTGGCTGAAAATCCCTACACATTATAACTGGGTAGTTGCTCACTCCAGCCAGTTTATACTCTCAAATCAGCAAAATGCAGAGTCCATCCTTAGTGTGGACAGCATTACTGATGATCAGGAAATGACCCTGAATATCTGCCAGGATTGGCTATCAATTATTACTCTAGTATTGCTATATCAGGAATCTTGAGACACTTAAACTGAAAGGCTTTTGTGTTATGAAGACCACCGCTCTGCTCTTACTAGATGTTACGGAAAAAAGCCTGCTGACCAACCCCAACCACTTGATAGACTCCTAGATTCAGTTTCTGTTAAGTGTGTCTCCTGCAGAAAACAGACTTCAGTTTGAGTGTAGCTAGAACTGTCTTCATCATGTAATTTTCTCTTCCCCAAATATTGATTTGGTCTAGAGTAAACCTAAATGCTAAAAGTAAGGTTACATTCTCAAAGTGTATTTCCAAATTTATGACCAGGAGGTTGTCCTTAAACTGAGTTTCTGATTTTTTCTTTACAAGACAATATGGACCTTTACCAGTGATAGATGAAAACAAATACATGTCATGAGATGTTTCCCAATTTTCTAAATTGTGAGAAGACCTCAAGAACTCTTGGTTGTGATTAGGGACCTCTTTCTGCAGCACTGAATGTTGGCACTGGATTTAAAACTGTACTCACTACATTCACCCAAAATGTACTATGACTATCTGGACTAAATAGCTCTCTTCCTCCTGCGCCAGTTTGGTTTAATGTAACAATTCATTCCAGTACCCACAAAAGAGTATTACAGTTAACCTGCTGCTGTGGGATTTTTATTTCCACTGATTTGATGTCATTCAGATCCTTTGCCAAATGGCATGATGTTGGATACTGGAGGTGTTTGCAGATCAAGGATGTTCCATTGTGATGTAATCCTGCACAATCCTTTGTGCCTTCTGTTTTAATACTAATCCAAGGATATTATTCAAATCGAGATATGGTATGCACTATAACAATAATGACTCAATTCTGATATAACAACACAAAGGAAGCTTTAAATGAAAAACACAGCTGAACAATCTCACTGCCTAAAGGAACAGAAGTTTCTTTGAGCTCATGGTATGTAAGATCAACAAATTTAAATTCATCCATCCATCGTAGTAACCACAGTGTCAGACAAATTAAGCCTGTTATTTATTAACACTGGCTGCCTAACACCATATTAATATATGTATGTATGTTTTTGTTATATATTTGTTTGTTTTAAAAAGATTTATATGTTTCATCAACATAACATCAATTTTGTGTCCAATAACCGTCAATTAGATCCATGATGTGTGAAATATGATATAATATAGACAAAGCATCATTTAGCCTATTTCATGCAGAGTCTATGGCCTATGCTCTGAGTATACTCAGTTTATAGATATGTGTGTAGGTGTGTAGCACTATATGAATACATATGTGTGTGGTTGTCAGAGTGATTAGGAGATGCGACATGCTTAAACAATACAGTGAATTTAGCAAACCACTGACAAGGGAGGGTCCCTGTGCAACCTGCTGGGCATACTGGTGGCACATACACACACACACACACACACCGCAGCAGACACCATTGTTCAGTGAAATCAGTCTGGCCTGTATTGTCCTTATGTGATGGTATTGTTGCTGGTATTGTTTAAGCCAGTCAGTTTGTACTGAGTTCCTGTGTATCTTGATGGCCATTATGCTGCTGGAGGCCAGGCCATGTCAGATCGATCGAAGCGTAGGGGAAACAAAGAGACAGCACAGCTTGGCTTGAACCATGGTTTAATGGGCTGAGAAAAAAAAAAAAGATGATGGGTATGAGAAACCCGAGTGTTTGAGCTGGATGGGCATCATATGGGTGAGAAGTGACACAGAAAGAGCGTGCTGTGACATGCTGAGGAATACAAAGACAGGATATCTGCATAATAAAGTCCAATTGGATGAACTTTTAAAAGACTATCCATTTTTTCATACCCAGAAAAAAAAATAATTTGTGATTTTTAAAATATAACAGCAAGAATGAAAGGAAGAGAATGGGCTCTAAGCATGACGGATTGTTGTGAAAAAGAATGTAAGTGTGCTGACATAAAAGCAACGAGTCCTCATACATAAATGAGAAAATAGGTCATTTGTTTGTGAATTCTACAAATGATCCATATGTTGACCTGACACCTGTATGACTAGATTGAACACACAACACCAGTGCTTTCACACTTCTGTTTTTTTTTGTAAATGTCACAGTCTTCCTCTTTGACTTCCTCCATAACACCTTTCACAGCAGTAATAGTTTCATTACATCAGAGAGTGCCACTGCAAAATTCATCAGTACATCTTTGTGAAATAGGTGGTGCTGGAAGCTTGGTGATGTAGTGAGCATTTGCAGAGCTAGTTCATGAACTACTGTAGCTGGCAAACCAACTGCCAGCAGTCTGTTCAGCCAGGAACATGTAAGTGTTCACCAGCCACCACAGCAGCCCAAGGGTAGACAATAAGTGGACAAAGTTTATTAAAGACACGTACAAACCAACCACTTCAGTCTCACTGGCTGTGAACCATGTTTCTTTTTGAGCAGTTTATCCTCAGCAGAGCAGCTTATAAAGTTGAATGGGGTGATACAGCTAATTTGATCTCCGGCTCTTTATTCCCTTAAAAGTCTGCACTGTCAGGGATGAATCATATCCCAAAATGGCGCCTCATTGTTTCCAGTGAAAGTTGCTTACCTTGGGAATATGTTGAACATGTTTTTCAGGCTTCCTCGACCTCCCATGTTTTTTGCCCCATAGAGCATTGAACATCCCAGTGCTATTCTGTCTGAGCTGATATGTAATAGATTTCCTGTGACTGAGCCAACTCATGTTGAAAATAATTTACTCAAATTCTACTGATCCTAAGAGGACATTCTGACCTGTAATGTTACCAAGAACGTTAACACATTAACAGCGTGACAGTGAGCCATTTGCCATTTGCAGTGACTATTGCATTATTATACTTTACGTATATGTTCACAGACTGTGAACAATTTACTGATATATTCAGTATCAATGTAGCCATGTAATGTAAGTGGAAAAATATTTTTTGGTCACTGTGTATCACGTGAAGGTGGCATAGTGGTGCAGTGGTTAGCACTGTCACCTCACAGCAAGAAGGTTTTGGGTTCGAGCCAAAAGGTGTGAATGGTTGTTTGTCTATATGTGTTGGACTGGCGATCTGTACAGGGTGTACCCCGCCTTTCACTCAATGTCAGCTGGGATAGGGTCCAGCCCCCCATGACCGCTTAATGGATAAGCGGTATAGATGATGGATGAATGGATGTGTATCATGTCACATGCAATACCAACTCCAGCCACTATACCTGAATCACCTCACAGCCTTGCTCTCCTCTAAGTCTCAGACTGCTACCTGTCAGAATTCACCAAAGTTCATTACAATTATTAACTTTACTTGACCTCTATGATGCAGATCTACAGATCACAGTCATTTCACTGAGCTGCCTTCACTCCAAAATGCTGGTGTGACTGTTTTTAAGCCTTTGCTTCTTACTATAAACATAACTTGTTTTTATTGTTTTAATGACCATTGCTGTTGTCTGCTGTCTTGGTGCTGTAATGATGGTGATGAGAGATAGGTGGGTGTGACAGGTGGGTATGGTATGAGAGAAAAAGGAAAATTGCTTTCAGATGTAGAAGTTTTCCTGATGAAGGTGATGATGATTTCTAAATGTTGCCTGAAATTCCCAAACTTATTACAACTGAAGAGAGGATATGGTGGTGAAATTTAACATTTGTCTAAAAACACAGATCATGATGATGGTGATGATGATGATGATGATGATGATGATGATGATGATGATGATGGTGGTGGTGGTGGTGGTCGCAGAGGAGGGTGGTGGCCTCATCAGAAGGAGAAGTGTCTATGAGAAGGAGAAAGGAGGGCTTGGCGTCAGAGGATGCTGCTGCTTGTTGAGCCTCAGCGGGTGGTATGGCCTGCTTCATAATCAGCTGAATAATGTCATATAAAATTAATGTGTCTTATCAAGCATGTCCTGCAGCATTGTGATGGAGCACAGACTTTTTTCCCATGCCCCTTCTTCCACCACACAAACACACACACACACACACACACACACACACACACACACACACACACCTCCAGCAGCTGGAGGACTAAATCTGATGCTAGATTGGTAGCATCTTCAGTGCCCTCATCCATTCCATTCCTCTCAGCAGTCTGTAGCATTTATAACATCACTTGAATGAAAGACAAAGCAAAAAAAAAAAAAAAAAAGGTTACATGGTGAGTTACATTCCTCAGTTAATTAGTTTCAGTCCATAAAGGGTGATGATATGATGTTCAGAAAGATAAAACATAGAAAAATATTTGTTATTGTAAGTTATTTGGTTTTTATTTAGTTTTAACAATGAGCCCATGCCACCTATTTCTAGTGGTAAACAACAGCATGTTGTTTATCCTAAAGGTACAGAGTGATAACAGACAAAACTTTTCCTTGCAAAGAACTCAGAATCCTCACCTCCACTTCAATTTTCAGTTCTTCAATTCAACTATCTGGGTGGAGTTTACAGTACTGACATCTCACACACACCTATTTTTGATCTTCCGTCACACTTCTTTGTCACACCATCAGCCAGTTCCTAATTCTTTTCCCATGCCTTCCTTTTTCTTTGCCCTATCACCCAGCACTAAGTCTCCTGTTTTTTTCAAATCCAGCCACTCCCACCTGTCCTGCAGTAACCTCTGCCATCCCCTCTCACCTAACTCACACACTTGCACACCTGTTCCTCATCCCCCCATCAGCTTAGTGGTATATGTATACCAGCCCATTTTCCTTGATCATCAGCACACATCACTTTGCTGATTTAATTACTGTGTTAAGTTTATTTTAAAAAATCATAGCCACAGACTCATTACCTTTCAAATGCACTTTAGCACATACAGCAGTAAGTAAATGCATCATCATGTTCATATGCATCAGTATGGACAACAGTAAGTTTAAAGAGCCATCCTTCAGGTCAGTAGTATGTTCACTCTGTTGTCACTCCGAGCTGTCACTTTCATTTTAGTAAAAACTAGCCTATACAAGCAGTGTTATATTGTAGATAATCTAGGTAATGACTGTCTCATGGAAATGTAGTAGTGTTAAGAGTTGTCTTGCTCCAGTGAAAGCAGAATCTATCCCTCAGATCTATGTTTCTGTGCTCAGTGATAGTGAGGCTCTGACTCCATAGATTTCAGCATATGGCTCAACTCAAATAAGCAGTACATCATTACACAGAGACAGGCAGAACATCATTGAACAGACTGCTACAGAGTCATATTCATAGATGCAGCCATGGAGACACACACAGAGTGAGGTTGATGAGGCCATGGGGTCTACTGTATGGGATCTTTGGTGGAAAGACAAAGGCAGCACCTGCTGTGGGGCAGCACTGACTGGACACGCGGTTAGTGTTCATCAGTGATGAACACTTCCCTGTTTATCAGCCCAATGACAAGTCTGCCCTCTGTTTTCACAAAATATCTCTGCTTGTATCTCTGACAGCCAGTACTGCTTTCCTCTGTCACTAACACTTCTTTTGCATTATGATATATTGATGCATTGAGACATTGTTATAGGTGATGTAAAAATAATTAAGGTTTTTGTGTGTTAGCCTTGAAGTCAGGATGTGGTTAGCCTGACTTTAGCAGTAGCAAACCTTTCTCACATCTTTCATTCATACACAAACAAGAATGTAATTTGTGGTTTTATGGGGCGTTGTGTGCTGGAACTAGATCTTGCTGAACAATAACCTTTTCTTCAGTGACTGTGAAGCTTCAGAGTGTTGTCACAGTGAGGTTGGCATCATACCTGTACAGACCTTGTGAAAACCTGCGCTCATCAATCATATCTGCCAATCTGCACTGTAGCTGGAGATGCTGCACAAAGATATTCAACTGATGGCTAAGCTGTTGTTGAAATGGCTCAAGCATATAACTCACCCAAAAACCACAAAATGTTGTTTTCACATGTCTGTAAAACAATATTGATAAGCTTCAGAGGTGTGGGCGGGGGTATTTTTGAGCTGTAGACACAGCCAGGCTAGCTGTTTCCACCTGCTTCCAGTCTTTATGCTAAGCTAGGCTAACTACATCCTGACTTCAACTCAGTATTTAATAGACAGATGAGATTGATATCAATCATCCTCTGACTCTCAGAAAGAAAGTAGATTTTCCATTGCACTGCTTCACAGTAATAAGGTAATGTTGATAAATAATATACAAACATTTGCTGTAATGTGCCCATCTTCAGTTTAGCTTCAACTTTATCTTAACAGCTGCCTGGATTGAAGAGGGGGAAAAAAAAGTTTTGTTCTTGTTACTTTAATTTGTAAATGTACCAGAATAAAAAAATGCAATCACAACACCATTATACATGAATAAACTGAAATATTGTTCTATTTATTCATTAAAACATGATAGTTCAGCCACAGGTCTGCTTTGTCCTCTTTGCTGTATGCTTTCATTGGCAGCACCCTAAATATAGCTGTTTCAGCACAGACCATTGGGACCTTAAATATATGACACACACATTCCTGTATTGCATGCTCTGTTGTATTTCTAAATAACATATACAGTCAAAGATTCCATTCTGTCCTCTTCCAGTCAGTTTCATATGAATATAGCTATAATTTTATCTGTCAGATGCTTATTTATCCAACCAGAAGGGTAGCAGAATACCGAAATAAACTGGAGTTAGAACATTTGCCACACATACACTCACACAAATACACACACTCACTAACCCTTATTAAAAAGGCAATGTGCCTCCTTTTAAACAGGGCAAACCCAGCTATGGTTCAGTGGACAACTATAAAACTTCTCCTCCTCCAAATTACATGCCACAAGCCAGGCTGGTTGCCAGGCAGACAGCTGGCATCAGCTGGCATCATTGTCTTTGATTGTGGTGACAGGAGAAGGCTCGACAGGCCCTTTCTTCTCTGTCCTCTCAGTGTTCAGCTGCTCCACGAGCCCACACGTCTCTGTTAATGCAACAAAGAGCCCAGAGTGGGGCACGCTCAGGGGAACAGTTAGGCTGAAGAAAAAACACACTACATTCATTAGCTACTGAGCTGCTCCACAGGAAAAACTACACAGCCAAGTTACTTATTTAAAGGACAGTTCTGGCTTATTACAACTTTGGTCTTTCATACTGGAGACTGGAGTCATATGTGCAGGGTCTTAAATAGTCACTCCATCAGTTTTAATCCTGAACTTCAGTTCATACATCAGGAGGAGTACTAAGGCAGTGGGAGACTTAGAATGTGATACACATTGAGAAAATCGTGTGTAGATAATCACCATGCTCATTCTGTTCTGTTTGGTCTTGGACAGTCTACAAAAACTTATGACTGAATTCTTTATGCATCTGTTTGCACAGACAATTGCACAACAGTTCTTTACCATGACCTTGGCCATGAAGTGACATCATGTACATCCCTCCAACTTGTCTTGTTTGGGTATAAACGTCTTTGCAGAGTCAGTGAGAATATCAATCAGTTTGAACAGTCATTGGTTTTTGAAAAGTTAGAATGCACAAAACATAATGCTTCTGTATGTAAGTTAGCATCATCACTACTAACTTACTTTTGTTGTGATATGGCTTTATATAAATAAAATTGAATTGAATTGAATTGAATTGAATCATCACAGCCCACTCTCTGTTGTGCTGAGTCAGAGTATTAATGCATTATGATATAAATTATTGTATAAATGTGACGATTACATAATAATCTTTTGCAGGTAAGTTGGCTGACTTCTTTTCTGCAGTTAAATGAAAGAAAAAAAACCCTTAAGTTATTTATGTGGTTAATATGGAATGTTCACAGAGCTTAGTCTGTTCTCTGCTCTGGTTATAAAGAAGAAATAACCACACATCAGACTGGCCTGTACAAGGGGTGACTGAGGAGGTGATTTAAATTGCTCTTGTTACATGCATGTGCAGTTCAGTTCTTTGAGTAACAATACAGAAAGATTGAAATGAACAACTTTTGTAGTTTTTCTGTTTTGGGTAATTGAAAATTGCACGTCAGAACTGAAGGATACGAAAGGCATGCAGAGTATAATTCCTTCCTAGCTTCCAGAGCATTCTTGCAATGTCAGTTATTCACAAACTGAATAAAGCAGTTTCATGTTAGAAATCAGTGTGTCTCTGATACTGTTTGGCAAACACAGGACATCTTAGAGAGGCAGTTAGCTGAGCTGCTGCTAAAGTTCGCTCAACTTGTTCCTCAGATAACTTAAGATCCAGAGATCTGATGACTAAAATCCTTCATCTGGTTAAAATATAAACATCCAAAATCTATAAAGTGTTCTGTAAAAATGTGGTTTAAGACTGAATAAAAAGTCAGTTTTTACCTCCTCTGGCAGATCACCACAATGCTGATGTATGCACACAGGGGATACAACACCACTGACAGGTAACCAAGACAAATAGACAGACCATTACCTTGATTTGAATTACAGATTTCTCTCGGCGTGATATGGAAAGTGTCAGATGAAAAGGAACTCCATATAAGGGCTTCCTGCTTGGCCTAAAGGAACCGGCAGGTTTAAAGTGTGTTTGCTATTTAAACTTCAGTCTGTCTATCACACACACACACACACACACAGAGAGAGAGAGAGAGAAAGAGAGAGAGACACCCTATCTCTTGTGATCCATGTGAAACAGTGCTGTTTTATGAATACAGGTTATTTACAATGGATGATAACAGGAGATAAGACAAGTTCAGAGGATATCTGCCGGCGTTTTTCCTGTGTGACACATACTGTACTCATTTTCTCTCCCACTCATGCACATGCACCCTTCTCACCCTTACTTTTATCACTGCCGCTCATGGCCTATTTCTTTCCAAACATATCCTCCTGAGTATGAAATTCATTGAGAAATGATTTAGAATGCAAAGCACGCCACACCATAATGCACTGAAACAAAAAGAAAACATAATGAATCAGGGAAAAAGTGGGCAAAAGAAATGCAGCCATTACTTTTCTAGATATCTTGTCATACATCAAAGTGTTGGTGGAGAAGGAATTTTGAGCTAATGGTGTTGGAAAGTTCAAAGGGTCATTAAAATATTAAGGCAATGACAACAAACAGATAATTGCAGTTGGTATCAGCATCCTCATCATTTCTGCCTCCCTCCCTTGAGCTTCTAAGTTCACCCCCATCTCTGTCAGTCTTCTACCTCCCAGCCCCCTTCGTCCATCCCTCCATCCTTCGCCCTCTCTCTGTCCTCTCCCTCTTCCCACAGTCTTGTGTATGTGACCTTTAGTCTAACTATTGTTCTGTAAGTGGGCCAAGAGGAACCAGTCATCTGCTTATTGAACCGGTGTCCAGGAAAATTGGGCTGTGCTTAACGCCAGTTATGGACTGTGTGTCTGTGTGTGTGTGTGTGTGTGTGCAGGATATGAACCATATGTTGCTCAGTGTTAATCCCATAAGGATATCCTGTTGTTTATTTAAAGATTATGGATAAGGAGCATATGCATATGGACTGTTGCATAATCATGTATGTAATGACATAACTGCACAGTAATCTCTTGATTAATGATGAAGCGGTTACTTTAATACACTGAAACACATTGTGCCGGTGTCATCATTCCTCCAACTACTTTTGCATTTTACAAATAGAAATATGAGCCCAGTGAGGACAGTTTCATGCTGGTGTCAAGAGTGCAGCATAACAATGCTAATTTCAAACTGTAACTGACTTCTCTTGTTCAGTTTATTATGTCCACAGGTTTGTACCTCTGCTTTTTATCAAAGATGCAGATCTTGTCTAAAACAGTTACCTATTCTGTGTCAGTTTTAAGGTTAATCATTCAGAGACTTTGGCTTCCTCTTCAGTCAGCTGATTTAGGTTAAATGCAGTCAAACAGCAAAAATCAAAAGTGAAAGAAGTAACAGTGTGTCCCTGACTAAGATCTAACAGACCTGACTTGGCCTTACTATTGTCAAAATCACTTTCAAGCCACAAAACAGCTAAGCAGACAAAACTTTGTTTGCTGATACTAGCTAGCAAAACAGGCTCAAATTGTGTGTCTGGAGTGTAGCTGTGTGTGAAAATGCAAACTGACAAGTCAAAAAAGCCAACAAAAAAACAACTATTTGTTTGCTTTTCAGTTACGTTGTATTGTTTAGTTGAACACACACACCAGATCTTTGTGCTATGACCACAAACAGGTTTGTTAACAGTTTGAATACTTCCTTCTTTAAGGATTAAATTATTAACTTTGTTTGCTGGGAATATGTATGAAATGTTGCATATCTGACAAGGCCTGCCCAACCTTTCCTTGAGCAAACTTAAGACAGTTCTTTGTGAACTTGTTTTTGGATCCAAATACACGTTCCAAGTTCATGTTGACCTAAGGTACTGTATAAGTGTATGACTATTGACGAGCAGTTACTCAAAGCTCTCTGTAATTTCAGTCTAATTCACCCTGCCACACCTGCACATAAAACAACACACAGTAATGAGTAATGGAGGTAAAGTTAAATCAAAACAGAATGCTGAACGAGATAATCACAGAAAGCATAAACATTCTCTAAACAAATATAGATAAAACCAGCAACGTCACACAAAGACACCAAGAACCATTTTGTGAATAAATATCTCTTCTGCCTGTTGTCCTCCGACAGACAATTAATGCTAGAATAAACATAGGACCATTAGCATTACACATGTCGACACATGCTGAAGCTGTTTGTCCTCGAGTGTGTTTGGCAAGAATTCAAGACCAGACCTTCGTGAGCAGGTTTCAACATAAATGGTATTTCTCTTTGGTTAGAACATTTTGTCTTTTTCCATATGATCCAGACAAAAAAAAAAAAATCTCATCTCATTCATGCAAACAGCAAACATTGAAATTTCCAGTTTCTCATGGTTATGCTTTGTGTAAATTTCTTTCTTTTTTGGCTTGTGGCCTTTGATGATGTAAGGTCAGCACAAGTCCAGTTACCTTCAAGGGAGGCTAGAAAAAATACAAAAATTACAATTCTTTCAAATTCAAAATGTACTGATTGAAGAGACCTTTATGTATATCTCACCTTCATGTGCCATCTTCTATATTTCATCCTGGTCCATCAAGCCAGAGATGTGAGAAAACTATACACAGCTAGTCGGTTGGCTGTTGGACTTTTCCCATTGGTCGCTGTTTTGTCAAAATGACTTTGCACTGTTTCTATAACATCATCAGGGAGTGCGACTCGTTTTCTGTTTGACCACTCTTCTCTCAGCTCCAGTACCAGGGTTCTGCCTGCCTGCTGAGAACTGGTGGTGTTTGGAGACAGAGGAGAGAAAGGTGAGGAGGAAAATAGAAGTAAAGGGTCATTGGTGTGTGTTGGGGTGTTGCAGAATGAAGAAGGAGACTAAGGACAGTGCAGTGGAGAATTAAATGAAGGGGATATCCTGCCATGTATCTCTCTCAGCTCCTAGATTCATGGCTGTCAAGGGTTAGCCAGAGAGAGACAGAAGGTCGGAGGTCACCCCCCTCCAGTCCTGACCTACCATTTGCTGCTGGGTTGAACTGCAGCAAAAAGAGGGAAAAGGCTCCTTCTCACACTATATCAAAAATATCAAACCAGGGTGGCATGGCTAAATATAACAGACAACAACAAAAAGTTTAAGTGGCAGTAATAATGGTAGTAGCAATAGTAATATTAATAGTAATACTAACAGTAATAGTTGTGGTAATGAAAGAGTTAAAAAGTGGCTAATATTTAAAGTTGCATACACTGATTTTTTGTTCACTTGGGCGCAGTAGGACAAACTATAAACACAATATTGACATACTGTTGCCTAATAAAGTTGAAATGGCTAACATTTTAGCAAGCAGTTACCTATGTTACACCACAAACCATGAATACACCAAATGAAGTATTTTGTTGTCTCATGTGAGTCTGAGTTGTGTTTTAAAAGTTTTTTTTTCTGACTTCTTTCTCTTTTTTTGAAGTTATGCATGGTAGTGTTTAGAATAAAGGTCTTCAGTACTGTGTTCTTAAAAGGTTTAGTTGGAGGTAAAACCAAATAATGTGACACATGGATTTTTAATGTGCAGTTTGGGTAATAATTTTACCTCTCTACTTCATCCTCTAAATATATGTAACTAACCTAGTTTTCAACCTGTCTGATGGGTGGGTACAATGTTGTTACTATACAGTAAATATGAATGAAACTAATTACCAATTCTACACAGTGTAACTTAGTTGAGTTAGCAGGAGAACATTTTTACTTTAAATGTTAGTAATTCATGTTTCTGAGGCCAAACAACCTGTCATTGATATTTAAAAGTATAGAATGTAAGTTGCACTTTACACAACTACTTTGGTTATTTTTCATGTGAACCTCTGTGTACAACACCATGAAAGCCCCAACCCCATAGAAAGCAACATCCCCCCCCCCCATGTTTGTAGTGGGCAAAACATGCACACAGAGTAATGCTGATTTTTCCCAAAATACACGTAAAAGCTAATCAATGAAACTGAATCATAGTTTTGTGTTGGACACACTGATTACAGCAGATCAGAAAAAAAACACTACTTTATTGGTACAGATTTCTGGACTCCTCTGGTCCTCCAAACAGTCCACTGTGGTATCTAAACTCTGCTTCTATATGTCTTTTGGGGGGTTGGAGACAGAGTATAGGGCACCCACTGAGGAGTGCATTGTCTTGGGGTTTTCCTCTTGTTAGCACCCTTGGCCTCTCAGTGTGCTGTGTCACACACACAGACACACACACCGCTGTCCACTCCACCCCCTCCCTACCCTGTCTTTTCGGATCACTTAACAGGACAATTACTCTATCCATCTTTTCATTATGGTCTATTGTGTTTGTACCCTCGGTTTAGAAAGCTTTTAGGGGGAAACGATCTCTTTCTCTTCTTTCAACTCTTTCTTCTTGGCTACATTCACATTGTACCATTTAAAACAGTGATGATACTGATTTAGGTTCAGGGTCAGTGGCAAACTTGTCAAGATTTAGTGGTGTGTTAAAGGCATGCTTTAATGATTTTGAAACTTCTACCAGGAACTTCTCACCTTATGAGGGATAAAAAAAATGAATATGTATCCCTTTTCTTTGGAAAACCAGTTGCTGCAGCTCAGAGCATGAGAACAAATGCTGTTGTGGTGCCAGTCATGTGTGCTACTAGTGAAAATGAAATTAACAATGAGAAAATTGGTGGTGAGGCTGGTCAGGTTCTTTATGACAAAAAGGTAAAAGTCAAAAATTTGGGGAAATTCCCTTTTTCAATGTCAGATATGATGATGAAAATCTATTTTATCTCTGTGTATTATGTCCAGAAATATAACAAAATATTTAGCATAAACACAAGCTTTGGGTTAGACTTTGTATGTTTGTTTGTATGTTGTGTTTGGGGTACAGTTGGTGCTGGAGTTAGCATTTCATTGACCAACAACAGTTGAGTGCAGTAACTACATAGTGAATATGCTGCAGTAAACTGTTCAGTTTTAAACCCCCAGTGAAAACACAGCACAGTACCATCCCCCCCAGTTAGGGAAAGAGTCAGGGGCTGGTGGTGGGGGATGAAGGGCAGATTCTTTGGGAAGACGCCACGGTCCTCTCTCTGTCCTGGTGTCCAGACTTGATAGCCGTGATAGCAGGCCATTGAAGGACTTAAAAGACACTGACGCGCTTGAGAGCCACTGGGAGCGTCCACCCTTTACTTAACTTACACACTCTTACACACACACACTCACACACTCTCTCTCTCTCTCTCTCTCACACACACACACACACACAGAAAACTATAGTATAGTATAGAATAGTAGAACATATGCTACTGATGTTACTAACCACTCTGATCATATCAGGACTTATGTGTTTGGGTACATATAGATGTAGGGGTCTGGTCTGACCTAATCAACAGGACATCTTTTGTCTGTGCCTACAAATTAGAGTTGAAAATTAGTTTTATGATGTTACAACACTATGGTTAAGGTTTAGTTATGTTAATTCACATAACTAGGTTAGGTTTAGGGAAAGATCATTGTTTGGGATAAAATGACTTCTGTGTTAAGATTTGGGGATGTTTATTATGGCCACAATAATACAGGAATCAAACTGCAGTTGCCCCTCCATCCACCACAACCTCCCACTTCTGTGGACTTTATAATAAACTTTATAATAATACTGCATTACTTTCTCTTTCGCTCCCAAAGAGTCATAGTTATACTACTCTGTCTCTTGAACATGTCTGATTCTGTCTTTTTTTTTTTTTTTTAGGTGGTGGGGTGGGTGGTGGTGTGGTGAGGGGGCAGTCTCCATTTGCATTATGTTTCAGTTTCCAGTTGAGCTCTTTTTTCCTTGCTGTAATGTGTTTCAATATGCCTATGCAAACAATTCTGATGAGGGAAACATGGGTTTTTCATCCATGCAGTGATAATTGTTAGTTGTTAAACATTAGATATCTGCCTGTCAGATGTCTGCCTCCCACCCCCACCATGATGTTAACCTTCCATGGAACATTATGTTCTTTACATGCTTATCACTTGTTTAATTCCAGAAATAATAAATAAATGTATTTTCAATTTATGTATGCATAAAAAAGATATGTTAGTTGACAGCTTCAAGTCAAAGGACTCTGCACCAGTGGTAGAGTAAAACTATTTTTTACCCTTTTGGTCTCTGTGAAGTCATTCTGACACATCCATTTCTTTTCATTTATCTCCAGTGAAAGATGGTAAGGTTAGATTCCTCAGCATGGAGACCTCTGTGTGCTCTCTATAGCTGCCACCACATTCATCTTCAGCATAATTACTGGGTTCACACACTCTTTAGTTCTATTCTCTTTCATTCTCCACCTGCTCTGATCTTAGTTAGCATCTTTGTAAAGCTGTGAGTGTATGTTTATTTAGATAGTGGGAGGAATGTGATACAGACCATCCAGATTTATTGGATCAGAGGCATAGATAAGCACACACTTCATGTGTCTGGTATATATTCATTTTCATACAGCAATTAAATGTTTCTGTTACTGGATGATTTTTGCCCAGAGGAGAACACTATCAAGAAGAGAGTACTACTGGAACCATTGTAATGTCTTTACTGAGTCCTGTTCTGAAGGCCAAAGCCCGTCCAACAACAACATTAATAGACAACATAGCAGAAGGCTAGCGAAGCTGATCACCACAGATCATTCTATCTCTATTGTAAGAGGGATCAATCACAACGAATCAATAGAATCTCTACACTGCTATTGTAAGCAGTGTCCAGAGTATGACCCTAGACCCGGCCACCCAGAGAAAGTGAGGTTAAAGGTCACACACACAGACATAGAGAGACATAGCTACATAGATCTCTGTCTCCGCCCATCTCTATCCTTCTCTACTCATGTTAGAATGATAGGTTGCTGCATATCCCAGCATGCATCAGGCAAAAGGACTTATCCATCCTGGAAAGGTTTCCAGGCTATGACAGTACTAACCCATGTAGACAAGACAACTCATTTACAAGCAGTTTTGAGGTGTGTTCAGATTGAATCTGAAACAAATCTTTGCTTTGCCTTGTGCATGAAAATTGACTGCTGAGTGTTTAAGTGCCTAATGTATCCACTGTGATCCGTACAGGGTGTACCCCGCCTCTTGCCCAATGACAGCTGGGATAGGTTCCAGCCACCCCGCGACCCTTAACGGAATAAGCGGTATATATAATGGATGGATGGATGTATCCACTGTATGCAGGATAAGGCTGGTGATAATCTATATTTTTGTTGTTGTCAACAAATCCCATAAAAAGATAAAAAACAACAACAACAATATGTTGTGTCCATCTCTCTATACTGGCTCCCCTACCATGTTTTTGACACTCAGCCACAGGTCCATTGTTTCCTATAGCGTCGCAAAGTGTATGGAATTATTTTGGACATCCCTGGCAGAAGTTAATGTGCTGTCAGTTTTTCTCGAAGACCATGACCTCTACATCTTCAGTGGGCATAAAACACTCTCAAATGATAAACAGTTGAAGGTACAAGCTTGTGTGCATAAAAATTTCAACTCTAAGGTGCATTTGGGTAAGAACTACCCAGTGACATAAGCTGCTTACAGTGGGGAGAAGCTGAAGACAGTGCTGTTGAACGATGCAGGAAAGTAAGTCAGTATATTTATTCACAAGGCACAATTTTGAGGTCACTATGCTTTTCTTGAGTATTTCCATCCATCCATTGTCTATACTGCTTATCTGTAAGGGTTGGAGGGGCTGGAACCTGAACAGATTGCCAGTCTATCGCAGGACCAACACATATAGACAAACAACCATTCACACTCATGTTCTCACCAATTTAGAGTGTGGGAGGAAGCCAGTGTACCTGGAGAGAAAAGGCAGAGGAAGAACATGCAAACTCCACACAGAAAAGCCTTGGGTGAACCCGGGCTTGAACCCAGAACATTGCTGCTGTCAGTCAACGCTAACCACTGCACCACTGTGCTGCTGAGTTTTTCCAATTTATGCTGTTTTATACTTTTACACCACTGCATTTCAGAGGGAAATACTGTACCTTTTACTGCACATTTATTTAACAGCAGAGGTGTCCCCAGACTTCTAACTTCATTAGTACTTGGTTGACAGCAGTATATGTCATATAGCTTTAGCTGAACTCACTATATATGGGAGCATGTAGGGCTAAGTAGGACAGGGCCCTAGTGATACTCACACATCATGTGCAAAATACTTTGATTTAATAGTTCAGCCTGGACAAAGTTCACATCAGTATGGGCTTTCACTTTCTTGATATTGTTACGGCTGTATGTTTGTGGTGCTCTGTCCTTTTCCTGTCTTCCCACTAGCTCCACCCAGGTGATACCTGATGAGCCATCAATTTAGTGAAGTGCTTAAAAGATCCTTTGCCAGTGTCAGAAGGCAGAGGCTCCTAGTGTGGGACTGCTGGACATGTTGCCTCTCAGCTTGTTTCTTTTTGTGTTGCTGTTGTGTTTTGACTTTGTGTCTTTTATAGTCTTGGTTTCGTCTTTGTTGTTGATATGTTTTTATGTTAATAAACACAGTGAATTTGGCTGTTTGTAAGATGGTTTCTGTGGCTGATTTGGGTCAATGGTGGAGTTTTGCACGCCCCATAGGACCACCTAAGGGTGGGGCATAACAATATGCACCAAACAAAATGTTAGAAAAAATGTCAAAAAGCAATATTCATTTTGTTCCATATTTTCTTTAATGACACAGGCAGGGTTATGTAAGTCATGCATGTTAGTTAGGGTGATCATTGCGATCAAAATATACAGCAAGAGGTTGTATTTTATTATTATTTTTTTTTAAAGATATGTAGTAATAACCACAGGTCCTGATTCAGTCACTGACATCAAGATATAACAGCTTCCACACAAGCACTGCAAGCATCCTACACTGAGGCAAGTGGTGGCTACTACCACTGTGTATATGGCTTACTGTATGTGATAGTATCCTGTTGCACATGACTGGGAGTTTACTTAAACCTGTAAGTGCCAATGATATAGTGAAGTAACTCAGTGGGAGAATATCATTGTCATTCTAATCCACTGACGCACACTTCAAAATGCCCTTCATTGTAATAAAAAAAAAACTAATTTTCAGATAAAACTACAGTGAAACCACACATTATTCTACTCAAACCATTGTTAAACAACTAAGTAATTCCTCTCTCTTACTTCATACTGATGATACACAACTGTGTATTTTCATTTTGCCACATGACCCACATTCTTTGATGTCATCGCCTGTCTCACAAACACAACTATTTAAACAAAGAACAGTAATCTTAAAGTAATCTGAAAGTAATTGCAGTCATTGCTTGACTTTTGAGAATAACAGATTAAGGATCCCTATGTGAGAGAAAATCTAAGTAATTTTAATATCTTTAAAAACTCTCTGCATGAATAATTCAGTTGTGATATCAAAATATAATGAATGTATCATAATTTGCGCTTTGTTTTTTATCCTCTCTCTCTCTTCCTCCCTTTCTCTCTCTCCCTGTGTGTGTGTGTGTGTGTGTGTGTGTGTGTGTGTGTGTGTGCTCAGAATGAAGTTAGCCATGCCTAGCTCTAAATCCGGAAGTAAATCAATTTCTACTTTTAAACAAGAGCATTTGCTAGTTAACGTTACAAACACTTTTTTTTTTTACATGCAGTATAATTATTCACCACTTGATATCACATCAATGCTATATTCCCTAACATTTGTCATAGATTCAGTAGTGTGATAATTTACAACTAAGGTCACCAATAACAACATAAATGTAATTAACAAAAACCCGTAGTATGAATGTTATGAAAGAGCCCAACCATGAATCATTAAGTTTTCCAAAATTTCTCAGTGATTTTTGCAGCAAAAATGGAATTCACTTCATCTCCAGTGTTTGAGGTGGTGTCAGAAATCTCAACAGTGGATATTTAAAAATCTCAGCACAAAACACAGACACCTCTCACATCACTGAAGGCAAGTAGAAAAGTAGGTATTCTACTAGAATGATGATAATAAACCGACTCACTGTTGGATGAAAAGTTTGCGTTTGTTTTATTTTGAAATATTTGGCCGGATGTGCTATCATTTATTGCTGTTTGGCTTGACGCGGTCTAATAACAAAAGAGCGCTGCAGCAGGAGGGTGTAGGTAAAGTTGCCTCCCTCTGCCTGTGGAGACAGAGCTGCTACTCCGGTTTGTCCTGTGACTCCTTGTGCAACAAAAGAAAGTAAGTCACGAATCGACGGAAAATGAATAAAGTAATCCAGTGATACAACGGAGATAAACAAGGAATGGTTTCATTTACTACATTTTTCATTACTGTTCCAGCCGGCAACCAAAGTTAATATTCATCCACAAAATAAAGGACAAGTGGAAAACGATTTTGTCTACAAAATGTGGAGCGGCTGATAACCTATTGTTGTTTGCCAAGTCAGAGCTTGTTTTAAAGTTTGTCACCACAGTGACACGACGGAAATAGCCGAGAGAGTGCTACAGGCAGGGTAAGGTAAATGGAACCTCAGTTATTGTGCTGTGAGGGGGACAGGCCTGCCAGGGCCTACCGGGACTCCAACCTGTTGACTGACCGGGTCCTGCGTGCGCTCTTGCGGGCAGAAGACAAATACCTCCCCGCTCCCAACTACTTCAAATGCGTCCAGAGAGAAATAGCTCCGTACATGAGGAGGATAGTGGCGACCTGGGTGTTGGAGGTGAGTGAAACCCCATGCATGGCATAACCGGTTGTACAAAGAGAATCACACTGACAAAACTAATGTTTCAGAGTTGCTCGTTTATCTGCAAAGTTATCTGCTCGGTACCATAAGGTGGTGTCTAATTTTGAGAGTCACTGAGACCCGTTGGTTAATTCGACGTACCGGGTACAACATGTGCAACTTATGTTTTTTAAATCAAGGCACAACTAATGAAGTAAATTCAGACTGCTCACTAGCACCACTGTTGATTTTGTGGAAGCTGTAAAGGGGGAATAAAAGGTGTTTGTTTGTTCAAAGGTGAATGAAAGGAAGTGCTAGTCCTAAACACTCAGTATCATCTAACCAAGTGAAATGTAATGCAGTCTAGACGATAAACAAGCAGCATTTTTGGATTTTCAGTTGGGTTTACCAACTCGGAATTTTATTCTCAGTGGTGTAACGCACTGGAGTTGCTATCATCAATACATAACAGACACGATGCTAGTCCAAAATGTATGTTTTGAAACCACATATAGCCCATTAAAGAGGCAAAATGGCGTTTTAAAAGTGTATTTGTAAACAGTTTTAAGTTAAAGGTACACCTCTTCAACAATTTCCGCCGCCGTCTTTATTTATATTACATTATTTCAATGCGCTCACGTCTCTTTAACAGTGACGAAAGAAATGTCAAATCTACAGAGAATGCATAGCATATTGTATACTTAAACAAGGTAGATACATTTTAAAGTATTTCTGGAAAATGTGGCGAGCTGCCAGTCCGTGCAGACCACGCGCTGCCTTTGTGTTGGAGGCTCGTGAGGAACTCGAAGGGTTCTCAGGTTTTACTTCTCCACGTTTGTATCAAAGCGTTACCGAGACACAGACTGTATACGAGTCTAACTGCTCAAGAGTCTTCTTTTTGCATGTTGTTGCTCAGTCTTGATTTTCTTGTCATGTAATGACGGAACATGTGAGGGCTTCTTCACTGATTTACTCTCAGGTTGCTCTTTTCCACTTAAGTAGAAAAACAAATCATGTCACCTTTTTTTCTTTACTGTGGTTATATGGAAATATCTTGAGTTTGTCACCTTACCAGGGTGTTGTTTTAAAGGTTTTTAATTAATGATGGGACACCCAGAAAGCAGTGAAGATGCAAATAGCAATGTTTGATTTGTGTTTTTAATCGACTTGAATTATTGATTATCAAAATTGTTAATTGAATAATAATTTTATGTCAAGCAATGCAATTGTCCTGGTCATTTAGATACTTTTTAAAAATTAATTTGATCATTTTAAATTACAGAAATGTCATTTAAAATGACAGAAATTGGTGTACTCACTGACAGGATTTCCCAGTACTACATTCAATCATTCTGAATCTAATAGAACACCTGTGGGATTGGCAGCATGAATGTGCAGCTGATAAATCTGCAGAAATGATGTGATGCAGTCATATCAACATGAATGAGAATCTCAAAGGGACATTTCTAGTGTGTCGAGGGATCCGTGCCAGTGAAGAATTGAGGCTGTTTTAAGAGCAAAGAGAGGCCCTGCCCAGTGTTAGTATGTGCTCGGTTAGTGCATGTATCCAGTGAAGCGTGATAGAGATAGAGATGCACCGACAGAATTATTTTTTTTCTCTCAACTCTGATACCTGAACTCTAGGTATGTGTCAAAATCAGTAGCAGTGCTCTCTTTTCCCAAAATGTAAAGTCTGTATAGCTCACTTATTGGCTGTGACTTAAACTAACATAACTGATATTTTATAATGACACTAATGAAGAAACTGCATTTAATGGCAGTATTGTTGTCTGGTGTGTCTCTGCAGGTGTGTGAGGAGCAGAAGTGTGAGGAGGAAGTTTTCCCTCTGGCTATGAACTACATGGACCGCTTCCTGTCAGTGGAACCCACCAAGAAGAGCCACCTGCAGTTACTGGGAGCTGCGTGTATGTTCCTGGCATCCAAACTGAAGGAGACAATCCCACTTACTGCTGAGAAACTCTGCATCTACACAGACAACTCTATCACACCTACTCAGCTGCTGGTAGGTCCTTCAGTGTTGACCATCACATTAAAGCATTCTTTGTCCATGTGGGGATACTGTAATCTAAGGTCCTAAGTATGAAACGTCTCTTCATCTGAACTTTTTTGTTCAGCTCTAAATGCCTGAGTATCCACTGGCCAGATTGGTATGGATTTTATGGTCCCTAGAGGACAGCTCCCAGGAGCTTGTCCTATTGCCCCAATACAAGGTTAAATTTTCTCCTTGACCCCTGTCTTCAGAAGTTCACAGTAGCTATTCATGTTCCCCATAGGAGGATGCCTAAAGGTTTTGATCACCCGTGGCTTTTCCTCCAGTGCTGTCTTAAAGCCAAAAATCCCCACAAGTAGACAGAAAACATCCATCACCATCGTTGTTAATCCCTGCATCTGCCTTTTTGGATCACACATAAACCTGTCCTTCTGTCCCTTTCTCTGTCCTCATCTACTCACAGCAAATGGAACTGCTGGTTCTGAACAAGCTGAAGTGGGACCTGGCTTCAGTAACCCCTCTCGACTTCATCGACCACTTCCTGTCTCAGCTGCCTGTCCGGAGAGAGACCAGGCCCATACTCAGGAAGCACGCTCAGACCTTTGTGGCACTGTGTGCTACAGGTATGCATGGGACTACATTATAACGCATAACACTGCACTCACAGACCTCCCTCTGATTCCTCACTAAGGCAGCTAGCTCATCCATCTTATTGTCAAGGAAACTGACACTGCCCACGATGATAGAAGGGAGATATGGCTTATATCTCCTCTTCTCCATCAGTCTGTATTGTCTGGACCCAGCTTTGTTCCCTTGTTGTTTCGTTCCTCCTCTGCATCCTCTCTGTTTACTCTTGGGATGTCTGTTCTGGTCTCCATGTAGGCCAGCTTCAGTGCAGTCAACTGGTCCCTCATATAAAAAATGTGACCTTGGAGTTGCTGTGGTAGTATAGCTGAATAAACACACAACACTACACTCACTACAGAGTACACTACAGTGAAAAACCAGACCAGATCTCTCTCCTGGCATGTTTAGAGATGACACAGTTTAAATATATTAGTAGTAAAAATTTTGACAACAAGTTTGACAAAAGAAGAAAGTTAAAGATCTGGAAAAATAAGAAAATGAGCAGGAGGAACTCCATGCTGCATCCATGATCAGTACATCTGCACAAAAAAAGCCTCTTATATAAGAGAGTGAAAGTTGCCGTATTAACGTTAAGCTCTGTTATGATGCTTTGCAGATGTTAAATTCATAGCCAGCCCTCCGTCCATGGTGGCAGCAGGCAGCATGGTGGCAGCAGTGGAGGGTTTACAAATGAAGATGCTGGGCAATGCCATGATGTCACAGAAACTGACAGAGCAGCTGGCACAGACCATCAGGAGTGACCCGGTGAGTACATCTGTCCACGACATGATCAGTGCACATTACATTCACGCTTGCTGAACCGAGACCATCTCAGATTTTCACACTAACCTGAACTGGCACTCTACAGGACTGTCTCAGGGCGTGTCAGGAGCAAATCGAGTCGCTTCTGGAGACCAGTCTCAGACAGGCACAACAGCAACATTCAGTTACCATGGAAACTAAGAACATCAGTGAGGGGCAGGACCTCTCAACTACACCCACAGATGTCCGCGACATCAACATCTGACTGAGATAAGAGAAGAGAAGCAGGCTGAACTGATGACGTGGATGCACACAAATACAAAAACACACTTAGCTGTGTTTTTACATGATGCAGTGTGTGTTTTGTGTGTGTTGGAGCACTCACAAGTAACTAGACCCAACAGAGCATCAGAACTGTGTGTATGAAGTCCAGTGTGAACCTTGGCAGGGACCAGAGAGAGATGCCAACTGGACCCCATCACATCCAGCAACCTTAAGACTGGACTGTAGCTAACACTTAAGGAATGGTTGAAAGAGTAATGCATGTTAAGTGCAGCTTTTTACCCGTGGGGTAACCCTTACCTTCCTCTAAGCCCTGGTCAGATGAACATGAATCAGCCAATCCAGGATGCACCCATCAAGGTGTTGTTTCATGGATTTGAAGGCCTGTCTGAACCTATACCCACTCCCAGATTAAAACTGATTCAAACTCTGTCCAGCCTCAGAGACCAAAACTAATTGGTGTGTTCTGATTGTCATGGACCTGCATTATCCAACATTTAATTATTAAACAGCACTAAGCTCTACATAGCCAACTCAGGGTTAAAAAACGTATTTGCTAAAAGTGAACAGTAGCCGATTTATCGTGAGCCACACCTACTGACAGTGAAGTGTTGGAGTAAACTGTAAGAGCAGCTCTCAGGTGACCAAGTAGAAACAAACAGTGGTGTAACATCAACCTATCAACTGTGTGTTGATGACAGCTTACTGGAAAGCAGCAGCTGGAAATAGTTGTGTAAAACTGGCCTATTCTGAATTATATGTCTTGCTTTCCATGACATATTATTTATCATGACCTATACTGTTTTTAAAACATGTCTCAGAGTTTTGTGCTCATCATCGTATCTGTACTGCAACAATTTAAGACCCCAAGAGTCTACTCCTAGCCAAATTAAGAAACCTTTCTTAAATTTAAGAGCATTTCAAATTAGAAAAAAACAGTTTTACATTTATCTTTCTCTTTCAACAGCTTTATAAAGTAAAGTATTATACAGTTCCCCATCAATTTGTAAAGTTAATTACCAGACAGTTGTCATCCAGCACCGACGGCCTCTTCATATAATTTACAGTTTGAAAATAATGACATAATATCATCTGTAATTCTGTGTGAGTTTGAGGTTGGAACCCAAAAACACAGATAGAGGTGTGGTATTTTGCTAATAAAATATAAATTATACTCCAGTACATGAAAACCATCATAAGATCTATCACTCCAAATTGAAAGGTGTTATAAACTGCCAAACTGTTCTAATGTGATGCAATGTAGTGCATAGCTGACTCCTACAGAGGGTAGTCAGTAGAGTGAGATGCACTAACCACCAAATGTCACTCTACTTTGGATTGTCAGTGGAGATAAGAGGCACCACACTGCATTTCCTGTGTGCATTTTAAGTATTTTTAAAAAAAGAAAAAAAAAGTTAATAACGGTTTTAGTAACGAGGTTCAGAGGTAGCCCTGTGATGGGCTGGCGATCTGTCCAGGGTGTACCATGTCAGCTGACTGTAATGATTTTACATAGTTTGACTGTAAAAGAAATCTTTTCTCTGGGGTACACACTGGACTGGACAGGTTGCAGTTTCTCTCCACCTCAAGCAAAAGTTGTAAATGCAGATATTGAATAATAATGCCTCTGCAACTTGATATATAATGAACTGTTTGTCAATCTGACAAGATGAAAAGGATCTGAAACCTTTATTTCTTCCAACCATACAAACAGATTCTGTCTGTCTGTCTCTCCTGGAAAAAAGGATGAAGCAGTACTCATTTTGTGAAATAAGGCATCAGGTGTACTACTTTATTTAGCTTCTGATATTTATTATTGTCATATCACTTGACTTGTACAGGAACTTTACAACAAAAAGTTGTACTAAAAGAGAGGCCAAGTCTGTCAAAGAGTTTGTCTTGCCTCAGCTGCTCTAGGTACTAATATTTTGCTTCTTGAATAGAGAAGCCACAACTAACTTGTACCTACATAGTGCTATGAAGTTTTTTTTAAATTTTTTTTTAGGGTTTTTAAGGGTATATCTCATGACATAAGCTTCAGATCAGATTAAGCTCCATGTTGGTGCTTTTTTGAGTGTAAAGATGAATTAAAGGAAATTTCTTGATAAAACACTTGTTGCACCTGTTGGTGATGTTTAGTGTTTATAATTTCAGGGCCTGTATTGTTATGGGGTGATGAAATTTTTACTGGCTTTTTGTAGATGAAGAGATGTCAAGTTTCAGTTTAAACAAATTGCAGCACACTTACCAACAAAAAAGGATGTGATGTTAATGTTCTGATGTAGGTAATACATAAATATTCATCAGAGCAATCACAAACTAGTGACTGTATGAGAGCAGTTTTGCAGTTTGTAGAGTGGTGTTTTAATGTGCTAAACACTGTGAAGAAACAATACAATAATAACTATGACATCCCTGAACACAGCACACAGCAGTGTCTTTATTGACTGACCAAACACTTCCAATGGGTCACCACAGAGATGAACTCCAATGGAACCAGCTGGTGCAGGCTTCAGTAGAGGAGAACAGAAGATTGATCGACTATCCATAGGAAGGAAAATGTAATGTCAATGTACCAGAAGACCAGCTCCTGTATGAACAAGAGCCTCAACACAGAGCTGGATTAATCTGATAAGTGGCATTGGGCAAAACTGAGCTGTGGGCCCCTGTTAAACCCAGTACATAAACACACACACACACTCCCCTAACCCATCTTGCCCAGAGCCCCAGAAATTACATTACAACATACTGGACTGCTGTGACAAGTGGATGAAACAAAATTTGTTTAAGAATATGCACCATGTAAACATAATGTCAAATGAAATATTAAAATTTGCAGGCACGTTTTTCAATTTATATTGTAATTTACTGCAGCCCTCTGCCAAAATAATTTGCATGTGGAGTGTGGTATAGTGTGGTGGTCCCACGGAAGTTAATGACTTTGCCACTTTCCTTGTCCAGCCTTGCCCAAATATTCAAGAATGCAATAGATGATGATCTTAAACAGCAGTTAGAATGTAAGAAATTTAATAACCATTTTTAATAATCATTTAATAACCATAGACAGGTTCCTTGCTTTTCAGCAGCCGGCTGATTGTGAGAGGCTTCAGTACATTCTGTCCGGTTGTCATTAGTCAACACAGTGCTCCTGAAGACAGGAAGAGGCAGAATTATTGAGTTTCTGGCAGTGGGGTAACTTCATCTTTCTGCAGCAACACACACTTCACAGATTCCAATGACATAATCACACTCACTAATTATTAGGTAACAATATACTGCTGTAATTGAAAATGTGATGCATTATGAATTAGAATTCAGTTAGAGGTTACATATAGGATATGCTGACTTATGAATATTATCAATTAAACAGTTGAGAAAAGAAATCCTGTTGCTAGATGAGCTGATTGTAGTTAAATATAGATAACAGCCAGCAGGTGGCAGTGTTAGCTCATAGCAGGGAACTGGTCACAGAGGAGAAAATCTTCAGGTACTCTCTGGCACAAGAATGAAAGGTTTATATTTTGTTGACCCATCCATCCACCTCAATCACCTTCTAACATTTGCTCTGGATTAGAGGTCTTCATTTTGTCAGACAAGAAAACTATTGCAGTGATATCAAGATATTAATATGTTGAAATAAAATATTACCCAAGGCAATCATACCTATAATCATACCTATGATCAAAGTTCTGCTTACACTGTAAGCTGTTTCTTTGTTCCAACTCTGATAGCAGGACACTGTTTTAGATCATGATGACACTAAACTGATGACATGTTTAAAGCCAAGTTGAAAGTTCAATTATATCAATTGAACCCAAATTTTCAACAAATCCTCCTAAACAACCACATGAGTTGTTTATCCTCTGATACAACCCACAGGAGCACTGGTTAGTTATAGGGAAAGATCATAGTTTAGTTTGAAATAAGTACTTTGTCAACGTTAGAGGACATTTGACAAAATCACCATTCATAAAAATTAAGGCTAAGCACGTTCACCCATTCTGTTTCCACTAATAAGTTAAAACTCATCCAAATTAAATGTATATTATCTGTTAATGCCAGAAAAAGAAGAACTTTGAGATTTCACTCTGTTATAGGAAATGAGGTATACCAAAAAGGGTGTCCTCCTGTAAAAAAAAACAACAAAAAAACAATCTGTGCAAGCAGCTTATTATGACAAAATGTTAGAAGGTGATTGAGGTGGATGGATGGGTCAACAAAATATAGACTTTCACACAGGAGTGTGTTTTTCCCCATGTGAATCTTGTTTCTTGCATCCACGACTGTTGTACAACCATAATTGTTTGTTTACTACTGTAACCATGATGCTAAAGGTCCTCTAAGTTAAGAGTACTGACCTATATGGTCATTTAAGTTAGACTCCCATACCCTACAGGTATCCAGAGCAAAGTTTAGATCCATGAACTGTGACCTGGCAGGGGTGGACAGACACATAGTATGGTTACCCAAATACTCAACACATACTCAAAACTGTTTAATCATTTTTTATTATTCAAACCTGCAACATCTTACTTTCTGGCAATTTGGGTGTAACAGAAATATGATGTACATATTTAAATATTATCACCTAATGATGCTGATAGTGACCAACAGCTGCAAACTGTTGCCTATTTACACATCTACGTCACTAATTATCTAACTAGGCTCTAAGAGGAAAAAAGGTGTGTTGCATATTCTGAATCACCACATTCCTAGAATGTTTTGTAACTAAACATACACTGTCAAAAGGCCAAAGTCAGAATAAATAATCAGTTTACTCATGAGGAAAGGTTGATTATATGGCAAGATAAACTGACAGCTTTTGGTTTAAATACATGTCCTGGATTCCAGAAAGGAAAAATAAAATATCACTACAAATCAAACAGGGACTTGATGTTGGTTTGTTGATAAGAAAACTGCTTATGAAATGAAAAGTAAGGTAAAGGTGGGCCAAAGGTTTAGTGTTATATGCGCAATAGGTGATAACGTAAACACGTCAATACACAGTGAGAGAGGTGAGAGACTTACTCCTGCCTTCTTGTACAGTACCCACCTATATTGAGTGCATGACACACACAGGACTAGCATTACTGCAGCACTGTGCTCTCACACATGTTCAGTCACCATCACAGGATAGTCAGACAGCAGCTGGGGTTTGACAGTTGATCAGCTAAACATGTCAGTGAAACTGGAAGGCAACATTTTGGTGACTGGCAGCAACAGAGGTCTTGGTTTGGAGCTGGTCAAACAACTGGCAGAGAAGACAAGACAGGAGGCTCACATCTATGCCTGCTGCAGAGACCCTGAGGGAACCAGGGCTGAGGTGAGACAGTTACACATGATTACTTAGAATGGTTTCCAGACGCACTGCTAACACACACACACACACACACACACACACACACACACACACACACACACACACACACACACACACACACGTTGCTGTTGATGACCTTAACCTATCTGTATGGGGTTGACTGAATTGTTGATCAATAAGAGTGCCCCAAATAACTATTGAGAAATCTTTTTTTAAATGTGTTTTAACTACTAATTTAACCACTTGAACACATATGTTTCACCTAAATATCAGTATAAATTTGATCACAAATACAGTGACTTCAACATTTTGTCAAAATTCTGTTAATGTACTTCTAAATGATTATGCCAAAAATGTTTTGGAGGAAATGTTATTGTTACCGGGGTTATGGTCAGTAGAAGTGTTGCCACACAGAAGTTTCAGGGAGGTGGTCTGAGTTAACCTACAAAATGTTTAAACATGGTTTGGTTAATAATTGAACAGGTAAACAGATCCTGTCTCATGACTTATCCTTTCATGGTTTTAATCAAGTGCTTAGAGTTGCCTAAACAACCATATAAATATTATTCATGCTTAGGTTCCTAGGAGCAGATATTGCAGGGAACAAGTCCTCCACATTAAAAGACAAAAACTGTCATTTGTCCATGTCCTTTAGAATGATACATAGCCCAACCTCCTCCCTATGTGGACTTTGCCACACTATAATATTGTTACCTGACTTCCTCCTTTGTCCCGTCAAAATTACTATGGCTGCTAGGGGGCTTTGCTTGAATGTAAACAGATGTCCTTTTGGGCCACTCGCTGAGACAGTTAATGCTGTCATTCTTCTTAGATTACAGCCTTGTACGGAAAACAAATTAAATTCACAGTCAATCAACATTTTTCTGATACATTCATTTGCATGCACATTGATAATTCAGCAATGTATATAGTGGAATCCATAGCTGATGAACTAGAAAGTGCTTCACACAGAGTTGAATTGGTACCAAATGTTACTACACAGCGTTTTGGTCAGTACATTGTTAAAGACGGAGCCATTTTTACATTTTTAAGGGTTAGTCCCTTAACTTACGCAACAAGTTCAACATATGCTCAACATGTGCTCTCAGCCATGTTTTTTGTCTGAAGCTTAACATAATTGCTTGAATTAGATCAGTATATTCTAAATCTCTGTTACGGGACCAACTCACTATAAATGTTGTGGACACAGCAGCATGGACCAATGGAATCAAACCATCAAGTTTACTACTATAAAATGAGAGAAGAAATAATGGATACTGCAGTAAAGAACAGTTTATTTTTTCAGTCTCTCTGTCTTTGTCCATCCACTTTATCATCTGTCATTTCCTTCACTGTCTATGTCTACCTCTTCTCTCTGTTCCCTCCAGGCCCTGAGAAAGCTCACAGCTCAATATCCTGGAAAGATCACGATGATCAAACTAGGTAAACTCCACTCACCCACATATATCTGTGTAGACATTCAAATGTATTCTTACAGAACGGGAATGTACATTTCCATTAAACTTCAGTGAGAGGCCATAGATGACAGGGGCAGCTAAGGTCAGATCTTATATGTGCCCACAACTTCATCAAAAATAGTAATGTCAATCTAATTCCATGTGGTAAATATTATCTTTCTAAAGTATTGGGACATGGGACAGTTGCTCTGTGTTTTCAGTAAAAAGAAAGTCAATGACTTAGCCTGAAATGTCTAATTTCTCAAGTAAATTATCACAGAGAGTCTTTTCTTCTTTACACACTAAATTCTCAACAGATGTCTGGCATCTTAAAACATTAAAAACATGATACACAATAGTTTATTGACTGAGATGGTCCTCACCCATACAAAGTAACAGATATCACAATTCATCTATTTTCCCCTACTCTTCATTTGGTACGTCTGTTACCTTGTTGTGATACAGATGAAAATCACTCATTAGGAAAAGTGTCTGGACTGCCTTACATGATCACATCTGTAATCAGGCCATAAATACTATCACTTTTGGTGCTAACTGAATCTTCTGTATGTGCAATTTTAATACTTGACCCAAACAAATACTTGCAATAACAATGCTAATACAAGAAATCCTGATACTTTACTGTACAATAAAACTAATATCCTATTTTCATCTGCAAATGACACCCCTAAAATGGGATGATTAAATAATCCAGGTACTTTCAAAAAGAAAAGTTAAGGTGTGTTACACTTAAACACACACCCATCAAGTTAAATGATTATTTTCTCTAGCAGATCCTGATGTTCTGGTTTTAGCTGAATCATTGTTAAAATCTGTGCTGGACTGAGTGATCTCTATCACTGTGACTGTTAACATTCAAATTCCAGACTTTGTGTGTGTATGTGTGTGTGTGTGTGTGTGTGTGTGTGTGTGTAGATGTTTTCAGGCTGGGAGTCTCATGAAATATGTCAAGTTTTGGGCAAACTGGGCATTGTATATTTGAGTTACAACAACTTCCTGTTCCATGGTGAAACATTGAAATTTGCTGCACCAGACACATCCCTTAATGAAAACCCACAATTTTCACAATCATGCATCATCAATGTCTTAATGCTTTTGACAAATGTAGCCAAATGACTAAATTTAAGGTGGATCTGGTTGCCTTACTGGAGGGAGTACACAGGAGTATGAACATGTGTCATTTCCTGCCTGTAGGTGATGCTATGGCTATGTATATGTCTTCAGACTGGGATCCTTATCAAACATTAGAAGTTTGAGGCAGATATGTGAATTACAACAACTTCCTGTTTTATGGTGACACATTGAAATTCATCATGCCACCACAGACAAACTCAAATACTTTAAAATTTAGCAGCGTAAAGGTCTTTAGATTGATTGATTGATTGATTGATTCATTCATTCATTCTCTATACCACTTATCTGTTAAGGATCGTGGGGGGCTGGAGCCTATCCCAGCTGACACTGCACCAGTCCGTCGCAGGGCATGTCTTTAGATTGCACTGACCAAATTTGAAGCTTATCTTATTTATTTTCTGACTGACTTCCTGTGGGGTTTAGGGTATGGCTCCAACAGGATGTTTTGTAAGTCTTGGGATGTTACATAAGTACATGTGGGTGAAACCTACTGTGGGTGCTGCTTTGTTGAAATTTTGTATATTTTCACAATATCTGACACATACACAAAACGTCATGAGTTTTGAGTAGCTTTAGCCCCTCAAAAATTTGATTGATTTCAGTTAAGAATAATAAACAGAGTAATTTAAATTGGCCTTTGCACCACTCGGTGCTAAGGTTTTTGTTTTTCTTGACTTCAATTTTGTTTTCAGTTTTTACAAAAATATTTGTGTATAATTTTTCTCCTTTCATATAAAATGTTCACTTGTTATTCCTTTATTCCCCATGTACTTGTTTTCTTCCATTGTGCTCAAAGAACCAGACCAACCAGTCAGCATTTTATTGGTATCTGATTCATATAACAAAAGGTTTTATCATTGGTTTTTAAGTAGATGCATAGTCCAAAACACAAAACTAAATATTACAGCACCTCTTAAATATGTGTCCAAGTTGCAGGGTTAAGGTGTATGCATATTTAATAAGGGTCTGAAAGACTGTCTTTGTAGAACTCATGTAGACCAGTCTACAGCCCTGTGCTTGGTGAGGTTCAGTACCAGCATGGCTGTCTTCTCCATTAGGTTCTGTGGTGCCAGGAATAGAAAGAGGTGACCTTCCTTTTTTCATTGTTATTCATTTTATTCTTTATGTTTGACATGAGTCAGTGATTTTACTGATAATGTCAGAGGTATTTACTGTGTTAGTTTTGTTGGTATAGTATGATGTCACCTGGTCACTTGACTCCTGCATCTTCACTATCTTTACAGTGCATCAAGGACCACAAGGAAATACATCTTGGATTCTAAAGTAAACCTATTGGCATGTTTGCACACTAAAGTACTGCAGAAGTTGATTATGTTTTTGCTATAACAGCTACTTCTAACTAGTAGTTTAATAAAGTGTGTTTCTACATTCCACTGCATTCATCAGTCATGGTCATCTGACACACCAAACCTGCAAAGTATTCCTTTAACTGAAACCTGAGCTTTTTCATTTTTGATATTAATGACAAACACACATATCCAAGAGCATAATCCTTGTATTTTACCTCCCTAGAATTTGATACCTCTGATATATCGATCAATAAGATTGGTGTATGTGTATGTCCACCTGCAGACATGTTGGATGAGGACAGTATCCTGACTGCTGTCCAGGCTGTGAGCAAGCAGGTTGGCGCGGTTGGGTTGAACCTCCTCATCAACAACGCAGCTATCAATACTCCGGCTTCACCGGCACCACTGTCTGCCACTAGGAAAAAGGATATGATGGAGGTGTATGAAACCAATGTGGTCGGACCATTTCTCCTCGCAAAGGTTGGTTTGTCATACTCTCTCTTGTGCATACACACACAGACATACACAGATGCAGGTACATACACACACACACACACACACACACACACACACACACACCACTGTCCATCAGTGTCAGCTGTGTAATTACACAACTATAAACTGTGTAATTTATCATCTCTCTCTCTTCAGATGTGTCTCCCTCTCCTCCAGAAAGCAGCAGAGAGGCACTCACCTGAAAAGGACATGGGTAAATATCTTTTGTTTTGTTTCATGTTGAACTAGAATTTGTACCTCAGAGTTTGACTGACACCACAACATAGCTATAGTAGAGCAGAAAAACAGCCAACAGTTAATAGAAAACTAGGCTACAGCAGGGACACATTGCTGCATGCATTCCTCCTTTCAGAGCAACACAGTGCCCTGAATAAACTCAGTGTGACCTGCTGTGGATCTGAGGTCTAAACCTGCTGGTAACACACTTCTGATATGGCTTGGCTTTAATATGGCAATAAATAAATACACAAATAAATAAAAGCAAACAAACAAAAAACTAAGAACTGTGAACTTTGTGAAACTGTGAAAATATCTCAGTACATTTATTCAAATGCTGTACCTAAATTCAATTTTGAATGCAGGACTGTAAGTATATTTACACTGTTGTTACTTTTACTAAATGATCTGAATACATGTTTCACCACTGACATTGAAATTATTGAAAGAAGCATAGCATTAGCTCAGCACAGCACTGCAGCTGTGCTTGTATTGGCTGATTGGCAACAGATGTTTTCTATATGGCTCATAATGATTCACAGCTATTGTAACAATCATAATCATATAATCATATTGTAACAGTCATAACATCCAATCATATTCCTGCAGGTGTACAATGTGGGAAGTATAACCTGACCCTTATCACGTTGTTTTAAAAAGATTCATGTTCATATATGTTTATTTAGGACCAGTTGGCCTTTTCTGCCAAACATGACTGATCACATATCACCACATGTCTAAGCCTTCTGATCGAAATGTTTTCATTCAGATTTCAAAGCTTTATTGACAAATGTAATACAGAGGCCCATAGTGGTAGTCTTATGGCTGGTGGTGGTGAGAAGGAATTGGGGGGTGAAACATGGGCAGGAGGCACCCGGATTCAGGGACAGATACTGATAACAGAGGTTTTGAAGATAACTTTCACTTGATTATAGTCCAGCTCAATAGAGGTTTGAACGTTGTACTGATCAACATCTCAGTGCAGTTCAGGTTGTACAGCTGCAGGCAGCACTAAGGGGAAAATGTGTACTTAAAGTAAACTATACTCTTTCAGAAAAAAGACAGAGGTATGACATACAGACTGCAGTCTGCACATTTCCCTGGTAAACCACAGAGTTACAACGACATATTGACTCCTTAGACTGGTGCACCTGCTCTGTCTTGATTCCATAGTGTAATGGTCAGCACTCTGGACTTTGAAACCAGCATTCTGATTCACATTTCAATGGAAATGTATGTTAAGCTTATGTTGAAATGATGTGATCAGTTCATGTGTTGAAATCTGACCAGTCGTGTGTCACCATGCAAAGTCTTGATTGGCACAATACCTAGCACATGGTTGGGCATAAGACTTTTCACAAGTTACAGCTCTGAAGCAACACATTTCATGTTAAGAGAGTGACCAAAGATGGAGGTTATCACACACAAAGGCCAGAGTTAGCCCTTCAGCTAACCTCTACAGACAATCCATGATCACATAAGACTGATGGCCATTTATTTTTTGAGAGATTGAACTGGTTGGGATGTAGTTATGTTTGCCTCTATGCCACCAGTACACACAGACCCAGATTAGTTAACAGAGAAGGAAAGTCTTGTCATCAAAATAGCCTCTCACATCCATCAACAGCAGATATGTTCAAGCAGTAAATACACAGGAGAACAACACACATCAACCTAAAAAACCTCCATTACTTCAATGGTCTCATCAATATTCTCTGTCCCCTCTTACTTCTGATTAGACAACAGAATAATAACAGATTTCATAAAACAGCTTGAATCGCTTTGATTTGTGCACAAACACTCATTAATGCAGCCATTTCTATCACACGTTGCAATGTACAAGTATTACATTATAATTTAGTTGTTATTCCTATGTCATGATACAAACCAGAATTTTCAGTGGCATCGTTGTCTCTTTGTTTCACTCTGTCTCAGGTGATAAAATGTCCTGCAGGAGATCAGCTATCATCAACGTCTCCACTCTCATCTCATCCATTGAGAAATGTCCAGAGACCTTCCCTGTGGCACAGATGTATCCTTACAGAACCAGCAAGGTACAGCTGATGCTCATAAAATCTGAATATCACAGGCCACCTATATTATATAGTGATAATTAATACAGTTGTACCTTCACTTTATCTCTGGAAGACTACTGGTACATTCCATTTTAACTGGGAAGTTGGAATTGGAACTAACCCTAACCCTAACTGGAACACGCTAAAGTTACTTTTTAACTCAGAAAGTTGGACAAATCTCACCAACCCGGACCTCAAAATCCAAGATGGCTGCTCTGCACATAGGTGACAGCTGTAATAATATGTAAAATTTCTGTCGTATCTGTGTCTCTAAATCAGATGTACACACACAGTACTGTCCAACTTCTATGTGTGGATATGTTGCCATTTGTATTCGGAAAATTCCACATAATGAATTGTTATCAACTGGTATTGCTAATAATAACAACAACAAGCATGCAACAACAATAAAAACACTTCTGACTTCTTGTACTGTCAGTTCTGGAGTGATGTCATTTCCAGCTCCAGTTCATTCATTCAGTCAGTCAGTCAGTCATTCAACCTTTATTTTAACTTGGAAATATACTGAGGTGGAGTTTAGTTTAAGTATAAATGTATTTTATTTAAGAAGGCGCAATGCATATTAATTAACACAAGCACTTCTGTCCATCGTGTAAATGTGCCATATTTAGACATACAGGCCAGTTTTCATCTGCAGTCCTGGAAGGTTGATGACACATAAAAACACTTAAATAAGTTATATGATATAGCTGTGTGGCAGCACAGGTAGACTTAGTTATATTAATGTTGGTTTCATTCCAAGTATTTTAGCAAACATGCATACAGGTACCAGCCAGGCATGTGCAACTGCCAAAATGCAAAGCAGCCATTTATCATATTATTAGATACATCTGTGTTTGGCAGACCAAAGTCCATAGATAACCAGCGACGTGTATATGATTGGAGTAATATCACTTTAATAATTGTTATTTAAAAAAAAACACGCTGTGCTCCCTCCAAGGGAAGTTAGAATAACTGAGCTTTTGATAACATGCCTTGACATGAGTGTCAAGTGATAATATGAATTTATTCATTTAATGACTATTAATTAATGTTTTCTTTGAATTTTATCTTCCTACATGATGGCTAAAAAGCAGTTTTATAGAGTTCTTTACACTGCCAGGAACAAGTTCAAAATCAAATACATTGCTCTCACAATGCACAATGCTCTACACTTTTCTGTGATGATTCAGGTACTCTTGTGAAGGCTTTATGCATGAAGCAATTCTGCTTAGACAAATAATCATTTTATTTTCATGCATAAATTTGAGTTAATTTCTTTACCTACAAAAGGCAAACATATTGAGTCGACTCAACTCTGGAATCAACCCTAAAACACCATGTCTAACTTTTATTTTGTTTCAGACAAGGTGTTGAACTTAAACTTTCAGATTCCTAGAAAGTGCACTAAAGATGAATAATATACTGAGTGTCATAGTTAAATTGCTGAATTCTTGAACAACAAAGCCTCTGTCCTGTCTGCTGTTGGTCACCAGGCAGCGTTGAACATGCTGACTCGCTGTCAAGCTGAGGACTTCAAGATCTACAACATACTGGTGACAGCCATCCACCCTGGCTGGGTGCGCACTGAGATGGGAGGAGAAGAGGTGAGGCAATGGAGAAAAGAGAGAGAAATACTATAGGCATTTTAATTCCATGACAGTAAAGATAACACTTGTAACTTCAGCAGCTTTTTATGAACTTTACCATGCTCTGTAAATGCATCCATCAGTAGTGGAAAGTAAATAAATACATTTACTTCAATACAAAGAACAGTTTTTAGGCACTCCACTCCACCACATTTCGGTAGGAAATATTTCACTCCACTACATTTATCTGATGTTTGCAGTTACTTTGAAGACTGATATACAAACATCAGGTCATAAAATATGACACATTTTTCTATATTAAATTACTCAGTGGTACATAAGATCAGCATAAAATGGTACATGATGCTGCTAAAATTCATCAGTAATAATAATCAAACAATATACTGCAACAACTGCATTGTTCTATACGAAGAGATGTGTCTGTTGTTTAGCCTACAGTCATTGATTACAATGGGGTGGACAAATTATTAGGAATACCTGTCAACAGAACACAATGCAGCTCAGCAGCACAGCAGACTACAGCCTCTAAAATGATCGATTAGACTGCATTACTTTTAGCAAGGTGATACTCTGAATAATCACTCACAGGGTTTACTTACACTTTTACATTTTACACTTTAAGTAATAGTATTTTGCTAATAATACTGATTTTTACTTTATGTGACATTTTCGATCCAGGGCTTTTTCTTGGAGTATTTTACAGTGTACTGTTGTTACTTTGTCTTTACTAAATGATGTGAATACTTCCTCCACTACTGGTATCCATTAGATTCAGTATATCACATAATGAGCTACATGTCCGTAGTCTGGTTGTTAAGTTGGGTTGGTTAAGGTTTTTAGCCATGCTAGCAGCAGTCTGTCACTCTACCACTTTGGTTCAGATGGAAACTACAAAATGGATTTGCATGACATTTTGTGCATTAATTTGTATTTATGTCAAATTTTTAATTCATCCTATGCTTTTGTTTATGTCCAAATACCTGCAACCTACTTTGTGTTTAGTGGTAATTAGCAAATATTAGCATGCTAACAACCTAAATTAAGATGTCGTGATGATTACCTGCTAAACATCAGCATGTTAACATAGCTGTGACATAAGCATGCTGACATAAGCATTTAGCTCAATAACTAGCCATTGATAGTTAGTTCCACTATTCCTCTCATCATGATGCTCCTGTGTAGGCCCTGGTTTAAGATGAATAATGAAATTATTTTCCCCTTTCATTTCTTCTGACACATCTTTGCTTGTTTTTTGTTGTCTCCCCCAGGCTCCTTTGACCACCCAGGACAGTGTAGATGGCATGCTCGGTGTGATGTCATCACTCTGCAATAAAGACAGCGGGATGCTGTTAGACTGGGAGGGCAACTCAATCCCCTGGTAGCAGTCATCATAACAGTCACTCCAGGCTGACCAGCTGATGATTTTTGCATATAAACATAACAAAGACAGTGTAGCAGGATGGTGCTGCCACAGTAACATTCACCTTTTTAACTGTAAAATGCCTCAAAATTCTCTTATTGGCCTCCATGACAGGGAAAATACATTAGAAAAAACATCATAAGTCACATTTTGAAATAAAAATTTGATAACATCTACTATCTCCTGGTATAATTATTTTATATAATGTGAAGTACATATTTAAATTATAAACGCAACTGCCAGTGTGAGTTTTTATAACTGCAAAATGAAAACTGTTTGCATTAAATTGCAGTAAATTTGTGGACTTTCATATCTGAGGACATGAAAGGATCGCTTCAGATTTTTCCGTGTCTGTATTAATATTTAATACTCACATGATCACATGCATGTTTTTGATTTGAAAGTTATCTGTTGCTATAATCACTCCTCCTGTTTACACTGGCTATGAAATGAATTCTTTGTGGAGTGACTCCACTCTAATTGACGGGAGATGAAATCCAGTTTGTGGCTACTTTTCCTTTACAAAAGTCCAACTGAGGCTAAATGCCTTATCAGTCTGTGTAGACAAATACAGTGGGTATCTTTAAAAGTCAAAGTAATTTTAGCATGAATTTCCCTCTGTTTAGTCAGAAAATGTCTTTGCTGGACTGTGTGGAAGGGTACACTGTGGTAGTTGTGCATAAGTTTGTTGTGTACAACAGACTCAGACTCCTGAGGTCTCATATAGTCACAGTTGAGCTTGAGAAATCATTGTTGCACATTTTGTCCTGTTTTTTACAGTGCGGCCACATTAGGAAGTAATCACTTCACAGTCAGAATGGACAGGATGAATGATTACAGGGCCAAATTATTCTTTCAACATTCACATATGCATGTGAGTAGTGCATGAAGATAGACTCAAAGCCTGCCTTTTAAGGTTGAATGAATACAAGTGCTTGCATGCATCTCAGTTAGGGATCAGGTTTTTGTAGTGTCCTGGTTTTGTGTGTGTGAAAGTAAACATCACACCATGGTTTCAGAAACCTGACTGACACAAAAAGTAACTCACTCAGCAAAGAAATAAATGGCTTAGATGTTGAGGAATCAAATCACATCTGTAATCAATCAGAAACCTTTTTTAACATTAGAATTATGTATACATACATATGTATAAACAGATCTGAATACTAATGCACATCTGTTTATCTAACAATCTGGCTGCTGGGTAATATAATGGAGTAAAAGTGTCTTGAATTGTTTTCTTTGATCTGTTTTATCTTTCTTTTCCATGTGCAACTACCTGTACAGCGAGGAACACTATACTGCTCAGCACAGACAACATTGCACACATTCTCAAAATGACAGACTTTAGTCATGTTCCATTCCAGAGAGAGGTCACGTCAGGTGTCAGGAAACACCACTGAGCACTGAGATCAAATTCAAACAACTCTGGAATTTCCTTCAGTGGAAACAGTGAATTCTTCTGTATATCTGAAATCTCAGACTTTCACTTCTTTACTTATACTGCTCAAAAAAATAAAGGGAACACTAAAATAACACATCCGAGATCTCAATGAATGAAATATGCCAGTTGAAAATCTTTCTTCATTACATAGTGGAATGTGTTGAGAACAAAATAACATAAAAATGATCAATGTACATCAAAATTATTATTCCATGGAGGTCTGGATTTGGAATCATACTCAAAATAAAAGTGGAAAATCACATTGCAGGCTGATCCAACTTTAGTGGAAATTCCTCAAGACAAGTCAAAATGAGGCTCAGTAGTGTGTGTGGCCTCCACGTGCCTGTATGACCTCCCTACAACGCCTGGGCATGCTCCTGATGAGGCGGCGGATGTTCTCCTGAGAGATCTCCTCCCAGACCTGGATTAAAGCATCAGTCAACTCCTGGACAGTCTGTGGTGCAACGTGGCGTTGGTGGATGGAACGAGACATGATGTCCCAGATGTGCTCGATTGGATTCAGGTCTGGGGAACGGGCAGGCCAGTCCATAGCATCAATGCCTTCATCATGCAGGAACTGCTGACACACTGCAGCCACATGAGGCCTAGCATTGTCATGCATCAGAAGGAACCCAGGGCCCACTGCACCAGCATATGGTCTCACAATGGGTCTGAGGATCTCATCCCAGTACCTAATTGCAGTCAGGGTACCTCTGGCTAGCACCTGGAGGGCTGTGCAGCCCTCCAAAGAAATGCCTCCCCACGCGATTACTGACTCACCGCCAAACCGGTCATACTGGAGGATGTTGCAGGCAGCAGAACGTTCTCCACGGCATCTCCAGACTCCGTCACGTCTGCTCTGTGTGAACCTGCTCTCATCCGTGAAGAGCACAGGGCGCCAATGGCGATGCCAATCTTGATGTTCTCTGGCAAATGCCCAACACCCTGCACGGTGTTGGGCTGTAAGCACAAGCCCCACCTGTGGACGTCGAGCCCTCATACCACCCTCATGGAGTCTGTTTCTGGCAGTTTGAGCAGAAACATGCATATTAGTGGCCTGCTGGAGGTCATTTTGCAGGGCTCTGGCAGTGCTCCTCCTGTTCCTCCTTGCACAAAGGAGGAGGTAGCGGTCCAGCTGCTGGGTTGTTGCCCTCCTATGGCCCCCTCCACGTCTCCTGGTGTACTGGCCTGTCTCCTGGTATCTCCTCCATGCTCTGGACACTGTGCTGACAGACACAGCAAACCTTCTTGCCACAGCTCGCATTGATGTGCCATCCTGGATGAGCTGCACTACCTGAGCAACTTCTGTGGGTTGTAGACACCCCCTCATGCTACCTCTAGGGTTGAGAGCACTGACAAAATGCAAAAGTGACCAAAACATCAGCCAGAAAGGATGAGAACAGAGAAATGGTCTGTGGTCACCACCTGCAGAACCACTCCTTTATAGGGGTTGTCTTGCTAATTGCCTCTCATTTCCACCTGTTGTCTGTTCCATTTGCACAACAGCAGGTGAAATTGATTCACAATCAGTGTTGCTTCCTAACTGGACAGGTTGATTTCACAGAAGTGCAATTGACTTGGAGTTACATTGTGTTGTTTAAGTGTTCCCTTTATTTTTTTGAGCAGTGTATTACTACCCACTAGAGGCCACGTGTGGAAATCACACAATATAACACTCATCAGTAAGCTTCACTATCACAGTGGTAACCACCTCTGTACACCACACTGACCTTTTACAACAATTTAACATTCCCTTCATTTAGTTTTAGTCCTCTGGATGACAATGGCCCCATCCATAGGACATGAGGGCTCACTGGATGGTTGATAGCATGAATCATGTCATGGCCTTTGCAGTCACCAGATCTCAACCCAGTTGAACACCTTTGGACCAACATGTTAGACAGCCTTCTCCACCACCATCATCAAAACACTGAATGAAAGAATATCTTATTTTACTTTCTCAGCATTTTAACAGCAGGTCAAGTGTGTCAACTTTTTTCTAGTATATTACCTTTGTCAACATTTCAGCACAGCACAAGCTAATAGTTGATGGTAAAATACCAGATTAGCACTGTTTAGCACTTCTCCTTGGTCAGATATTTTGTTGTTTACTAAAGCTGGCCTGTGTGCTGTATTGTAACAACACTAATAGAAGCTAGAGTTCCTCCTGTGATCTGTCACTTATGAAACCCCTTAAATGGTAAATGGACTGTACTTTAATGGCGATTTTCTAGTCGCATCGACCACTCAAAGCACTTCACTCTGTATGTCACATTCACCCATTCACACACACATTCATACAGCACTTATTCTATACATGGTAGGTGCTCTCTAACACACACATTCCTACACCGATGATACATCGGGGGCAATTTTTGGGGTTCAGTGTCTTGCCCAAGGATACTTTGGCATGTGGACTGGAGGAGCTGGGGATCGAACCCCCGATGATGGATATTGACAATGGACACTTTGGGTGTTTACTGCTCACAATTTTCTCTTAACTGACTAACCAGTTGGTTTGTTTCGAACCTGTCTGATCGTCTTAAATGAACCTCAATTTCTAAGTTGTAATTCTCCTGGAATCCTGTTTAAATCCACCAGGTTATGCCCATCTCTGTAGGTGACCAACCATATTTCACTGGTTTTCAGAGTGAAATATAGACACTGCCCCAAAAAGCATCTTCAGTTGATTGTTATATGATTCACATTTAACATCAAAAAACAAACAAACCAAACTTAAAAACCCCAATAACATCAACATCAACAACAAAAACCATATCAAAGTGTCAGAGAAAAGAAGAAAAAGCAGATTTAATTTCATTTGTTGTCCTTAACCTTTTACACTCTTTTTCTCTAATACATGCCTCTTACAAAACAACCTATGTATAGTTTTCCAAAAAAGCAACTGAGATGGCACTGAGATCATCTTTAATAACTGCAGTACTGGAACTGGACAGTTATGTGGACATCTTTTGGCAGCAGTGTTGCCTGCACCGGTGGACTGAAATCACTGTGGACTTATAACTGAGCCACATGCTACGGTAACGTACTGCTCAAACACAGAGGCAACATGGCAACATGTAGAGCTGTCAGTCTGTCATCAGGTGAAGTTTAAAGATGGGTGTGTGCTCCAGTGTTTTCTTGGAAAGTGTGCCTTTGTCAGGGATGGTGAAGAGCATAGACATACTACAACACAGCCATACATATGATCTGGGATTTACACATCCATAACAATAATGATACAAGGATCAAGAATCAGAGCCATAATCATACGGTATAGCAATAATAATAACAATTACTGATATTGTCTAAAAACTACACTTGCTGTTTTCATCTTTTCATCAAAAAAAGAGCCATATATTTATATTTATATACTGGAAGTTCTTTAGTCTTTTTTCTTTCTGGTTTCTGACTAAATAGGTAACTTAAATATTTACAATGATTATTTTACAACCATTGGCCCAGCCCACTGATGATTAAATGTTCCTTTTAGTTTGTCTAGAATAAAAAGCGCGCAGTAGAAGGAGGGATAAGAGAGGAATGGTCCCAGTGAAAGGCGAGGTAGGGATGGAGCAAACGATGGATGTGAGGTCAGCGTCCCCGGTCCCAGACAGGGTCCCAGATGGGGTCTCAGACCCCCAGGAACAGGCGCCACGCAGGGTTTCCCATGCTACATGTCAAAAGCGTAAGGAATGGAAAGCCTCACCCTGTCGAGGCACACGGGGTCTCAAACCTCACATTGAAACGGTGCACAGGGTTTCCTGCAGCACTTTGTGCTCCAGGGGGGCTCCAGGTCCTCTCACCCCATGTTGCAGGGGTGTATAGGGTCATCCACCCTGTGTTACAGGGAGGATTTGCTGCCCCATGTTCCTGGGACATCTCAGTTTGTGTCACTGTTTTTTTTCTCCCCCACTCAACCCCTACATCACCAGCAGCTGTCCCAGCACCATCCTGAACTGCTGCGTATACCCTGCCAGCTCCCTCACCCTGTCAGTCATCTCTCTGGCTGCTCCAGGGGAAGGATACTGAAGTGCCGCCGTCTTTGTACTAATCACGATGTCTTTGAGTTTTTCGCAGAGGGTGTTGCTGCTCTGGGCCACCCGCGCCCTCACCTCAGGAGACTTAGCCTGGCGCGACAGCGTGTCACCAATGAACACCAGCTTATGTGCGCTGAGGATGACGAACTTGCTGTGTGCCACAAAGATCTTGGGCGGCTGGTTGGAGTTGACGGCGGTGAAGAAGGCGTCGATGGCATTGGTCACTGTGGTGACGTTCTGCTCACACTGCTCTTGGTAGAAGAGGAGGAGCTGCCGGTCGCCATGGCACAGCTTGGAGGATGAGGGCCCTCCGGAGCCATTCTGGGCCAGCTGGTTGGCCATAGGGTGGTGGGGGGACGGGGCCCAGCCTGTCATGTCATTGTTGATTGGCCGGCTGACTTCCTGCTCTAGCCGCTCAAACTGTTTAATCTGGAGGGAGAAGAGAAGGAAGGAGACAGTTAATACTAAATGTTAATACTTGTAAAGCCACAACAATAAGTTAATTAGTCATCGTTTAATAAATAATAAGCAAAATCTTAATAATCCACTGTGCCTAAATGTTTTCAGTCATTTATGAAGCAAAACTATCAAACAATCTTTGGTTTCAGCTTCTCAAATGTCTCTGGGAACTTTTGATGTGCATCTTTCTCTAGGTTTGACATTTTTTAGACTAAATCATTAACTGATTATTCAAAAACATTACCTCTAGATTAACTGATAACAAAATTAGTTGCTAGTTGATAACAAAAGTTGCAGCCCTAGAAACTGGTGCTTGAGGTTTTATTTATGTGAGGTTGTGCAGGTCACAAATCAAACCATAACTCTAAAATACATTTGAGCGAAACCTTGTACAGCAACAATGCATCTGACAAGCTCAGTTTCTGTTTCAGTGTATAAGAACTCATTCAGCCTGCTCACGGTTCAGTTTGCTGGGGCAACCTGTAAATAAAAACATCTAGAAAACTGAGGAATTGCTTTACCAGGTTAACACAGATGAAAACACATACTAGTAAAACCATGCCCACACACAGCAGTGAAAGGCTCAAAAATATACAACTGAAACAATCATATACAATCACTGTCAAGCCCTGCAGGTCTATGCAGCTTCTCAGCCTCTTTCAGCTTTTAACTTTATAAGGTGTATGTGTCACAGCTGTATCAGCTTGCTGTGGAGTCTGTTTGTCCCCTGGTGGCCAAGTATTAATCAACACAGGTTAAGCTGTAATTCGGCCCTATACTGCCATCTGCATTCACTCTCTCACAAACACACACAGGTACCTGTTGCTGTTCCAGTTGTGTCTTGTTGTGTCGGATGATGTTGCCTTTCTCCAGCAACTGTCTTTGGTTCTTCTCAAACTCTTCTTTTCTTTACCTAACATCAACATACACACAGCAGTTACACCACCTGTACACACTTGCATGGTTCATTTGAAACACATCCTCTGTCTCCATCTAATGGCAACAGATGGAAACTGCAAAATCAGTTGCTGGGACCCAAAGTATCTCCTCATATATACATTTATTGCTCAGCCCTTTCCTTTATTTACTAGCTTGGTAAAAAAGTTGCTGACTCCTCAAAAGCATGTGCTCATTCATCATAGCTACTTGTTGGGTGTATATTGTGTGAAGCAGAGTCAGTGTATTTAACACGACTATAACTCAAACCTCAAACACACACACATCTTCCACACATATACATGCTCAACTACATATCGGAAAAAAATGGACGGCCAAATAGTGTGGAACTACCACTGTAGTAGGCGAGCACTGAGTTGCTTTAAATCACATATATCCTCAATATTAATTGACTATTTCCCCCACAATTAAAACAAAATAAAATTTTATATAAATGAAACATAAAAATATATTAAAAAGATATTACAATTTTCATCAAAATTAAATACAAAATAATGCTTGTTTATTCCGAAACTAACAATAATCAAATGACTAGGGCGTGACTGACTTTATTCAGAATCAAGTTCAAAATAAACACCAATATTCTGTATTCCATATACTGTATATCAACATTTATAATATAATCGTGACCACAACCTACCTCATACAGTATACAGTCCATACACAATCAAGCTGGCACTCACTGGTTCTGCTCTAGCACCACACTACTCCTCAGCAGTGATACCTAACCTCTTCCTTTAAAAGCACTGGGTGTAGTTGTTTGATGTATAAATATTCTGGGTTTTAGGAGCTCAAGGGACGATTTGTGACAGGCTTCCTCAGATTTGCAGTCAACATAGTAGAACCACACTGAGCTAGAGGCTTCCAATATTTCATGTTTGTGTGGACCTTGATGCTTAGGTGTCTGGCTGAAATCATATCTATGAGTGTAAGTGACGGGAACTTCTAGACATGTATCTAAAAAGAAGAAAAGTGTGTATGTGTGCTGTAGATGCTGCATGGTCATAGTCCTCCATCAAAGCGCCTCTGTGGTCTCATATGGCTGTCCACACCTTCCTCTTCCTCTGCAGCTGTAAACTTTGGTGGAGAGGGGAGGGCCGTGACTGAATGTCACCTTCTCCTCCTGATAACTCCACTTCTGATCCTGTCATGCATGACTAGTCTCACAGGTGGAGGAAGTGGCAGCTGCTGCTGCAGTTGGTCCGTTTAGTGAGCCCGTGGAGAAAGGAGGCGGCTGCTTCGTCGGGGATGCCTCGTGCACGTCATGATTGAGTCGATCTGAAGTCGTCTCCTCCTGTTGGTGGTGTTGAGCGCGTGTGACCAGAAATGGGCGTCCCTAAGCTCTGACTGTCAGCGAACCAAACTCTGGAAGACTTCCTCTTCCCCTGGCGGCCCAGTTTTAGTCTGCAGAGGGGCGGTCCGTGGCCTGGGCAGGCGTTTGCCTGGCCAGCAGGCTCAAATTCTAAAGTCTCAGGGCATTGGCAGGTCAGCACTTCGTGCCTGAATGGCAGGGAGGTTCCCTTCCAGGTGGTAGAGGCTTCTCCAGTTACCTATGATGAAGACATCATAGAAACGCGATTCGGCGGCTTGCTGGGCGGACAGGCGCTCCATGGCCTGCCGAGGTCAAGATGAGAGTTTCCTGGGGAGTGAAACCTAGTGCGGAGGTAGGGAGAGAGGAGGTGTCGGCGGACAGGACCATCAGGATGCGGCAAGTGGTTGCTCGCGCCCGTGCTTGGGGCAGACAGCCTTAGAAGGACATGGTCAGCTCCTCACTGGGTGGACTGGGCATCACGCACAACCTCGACGCCTAGCCACTAGAATAGTGGAGAGACAATCTGCGACAGACAGGATGTACAGAGGCAGCTTGGAATTCCCCCCCATTTCCTATTTTTGAGTTAAGCTAGCAGTATTTATTCATTTAAAAATCTAGGCTGTAAAGTCGTGCTGAGACAAGCCTGAATAAAAATGATTACAATTTACATCAACAAATAGAAACTAAATGATAGTGTGGGGATGATTAAGATAAATAGACGTACTGTAAAGTCTTATTAGGCAGCTAACTGGTAGGTGACATCACTTAGAAAAACTGATGGTGGTAACAAAGGTGCATGGCAAAACTAAGCTAAAATGACATTAAAACTAGACCTATCTCTATGGTGGATTACACAGAATTAAACTGAAGCTTCGTTTGTGGGACTGCCCTTCAAATCTACTACACCTGTGGTGGAACGTGAACATAGTGATCTCCTCTCTCCTCCTCTGTCCTCTGGTTCCCGGTGGTAGACATCCTGGGTGGGGTGACTGCCCAGGTCTTGGAGAAGCTGGCGGGATGCCGTAGATCTCTAGAGAGCCCTGGCTGACTCCCATCCTGTCTCCATGATAGTAGCATCCAGTGGGATGGGGGGTGGGACATCGTCCACCACGTCTCCCTCTGGAATAGGTGGCTCATCATAGTAAACCCGTTGAGGTTGTTGTGCAGGTACTGGCCAGGAGGGGCAGGAACTTGGGGGGCTTCAGTTGTAGAGGTAGGGTGGTACATCGTGGTCTCCTCTCTGATCGGCTGAGCATCAGGAACACTTACTGACAGATGGGGAAGTCATAAACCTAAAGAGGCAGAGATAAATATACTGTATAACATTAAGTGTTTCATTTTATTATATAATTACAGCCTCACTTATGTTTGCTTATATAGCAACTGTATTTATAACTGGACTGTCATGCTGCATATCTAACTTCAAGCGCCACTGTCTGCTTTTGTGTGTGTTTCTTGTCTGTGCTTGCTGGGGTGTCATATATATCTTGACACTGAAATTTCACTGCCACCATGGGAGGCGTGTCGCACCCCTAAAACAAGGGAAAGAGAGAAATTACAACATGTTGGAATACACACACCACCTGTGGGCACACCCACGTTCCACTATGGTGGTGACAGCAATGCTCAGAGAAAGTACATATTTTGTTCACTCCAGTGGTGGGTTATGAGGCACACCTGTCTGTCAAGGCAGCAGCCAGCTACTCCATAAATCCTGCAGTAGAGTGTTCCAACATTATACTGTATATTGACAGTGGGAGTATAAATGATTCAGTGTAGTTGCCAGATGTGGTGATGATTTCAAACATCTCAAACAGCTGCACTAATGGGATCTCTCTGGACTACAGCGACATAAAACAGACAGACCTTGATGTAGACTTGATGTTTATTTATAACAAAACTACCAGAAGAGAAAAAAAGACCAGTGCTGTGAGACAGGCTTTTGGGAGTGAATTCTTAGATACAGAGGTGCTTGTCATCAAACAGCATCAAGAAGACACCCATGTCTAGCTAGAGATGTATCTAGCAGAGTAAGCTGTTGGGAGTACAAGGCACAGCTTGGAAGAGTCTAACAGATGGACCTTCGGTACAGATTGATCAGTGTAGTTTTCTCAGCTCTCAGTTGGAGATTGCATATGAGGAGTGCTTTAAAGGTTTTTTTAGATCCAAGTGTCCACCAAGAGTACATTAGTTTATACTATTACAAACTAATCTGACAAATAAGAAAGTAAAGAGTACACAGGGATTATAGAGACTCTAAAATACACCCTCAGTTACACACACACACACACAGTCAAAAAGCAAGGTTTTAAATGGTTCCTGCCTCTGACACATGACCTCATGCACACACGACACACACACACACACACACACACACACACACACACACACACACACACACACGGATTATGTGTACAGGGCTGGATGCACTCATTCCAACTAAGACATTCGCCTCATGCCTGCTGCAGGAACAATACAGACAGGCGGAGGAGAGAGAGGTAAACCAACAGATCAACACATGCGTGCTAGTAGCACCGCCTCTGTACTCAGATTCATTACATCTCAACACTTTTTACTATAAACTATATGTAATATATAATATATAATATGTAATATATTTATATACTCATGCCAGTGAAGAAAACACGAGAAAAGTGACACATTTCCTCCTGGGCACACCTAACTCAGCAGCCCCCCTTGCTGGGGTTGGGATGCCAACATTTTTTCACATAAGATGGTTTCTGTAATCTCTGCATCAGTGCTGATGCAGGTTGTACCACTACATGAAAAGCATGTACATGGGTAAGTCACAGAATCATGGTTGGGTTCATGAAGCACTAACAACATCAGCTGCCTGCTCATGATTACAATTTCAGTTCATCTTTAACCAAAAATATACATTCCTATTTGGTTAACGTCTATAACCCAGTATTGGGCACTCATTGGAAATACTTGGAAATTCAAATTTCCTTCTAGTTTCATTCACAAACCAGGCTGACAGCCTTTGTGGGTGCTGCAGCTGGAAAACTTTACTGTAAACTGATCACAAAACTATTTTACTGTTCCACAGCAGTTCAGACAGAACTGATGTTCCAGTGAAAACATTTCACTGTCTGCTGTCATACTCTATAGACACACGGTAGTCTGCGATGCTGTATTCTTTAAATAGCTCCCTGTACCCACACAGCTGTGCACTGTGTGTGTGTGTGTGTGTGTATGTGATTGCTTGTTATAGTCCAGGCCATCTACCATGAGCCATCTCACAGACATTTTGGTGATGCCTTGTGTTTGCGGTCGTTCATTCTTTACGCCTTTCAGTTGCAGACTTCAAAAGCCCAACAGCTACATCTGTGTACAGCTACACATCTTCCTCCTGCTTTTCCTCATCTTCCCATCCTTCATTTTCTCATCATTCTAAACATCATCTGTTTTTTTTCTTCATCGATCTTTCCTTTCTGTACCTTCTCTTCACAGCTCATTTTTCTCTTAGATCACTGCAATTCTAGCTCTCGTTACAGCAGCTGTCAGCTGAGTGACCCACTCTACTTTTTTGGCTTGTCAGCATCAGATTCTCCTCTCATTACAGTTTGTCCTGTGTGTGTGTGTGTATATGTGAGTGTGCACTGTTACATAGGGAATAAACTGACCTACATACTATTATGTCTGTGGGATCAATGCCAAAAGGGCTAGAGACTGGAAACACACTTACACATACTTAAAACATGCATACACGCACACACACATGCACACACCTGCTGGTCATGGATGACCTTCACTAAAGAATCGATAATATTTAGAGAGAGGAGAGGTTGAATATTACATCATTAAACATTAATATTCTGCAGACAATACTTGTGTCATACAGGAACACTGATAGATGAAATACAAACCAGTTACTGAATTTGTAGCTGATCGGTGCAATCACACACACTTGCGTTTTACGGCTACGCCACAGGACTACTATCACAACAGTCCGCCCATCATCATCACATACAAAATATAGAAAAATGTTTAACTTCTAATAACAAATCCTACATTTAAATCCTACATTTATCCAAAAGTAACATAATTCACGGTATCAGTTTTATGTTTTTCGTCCGTCATTAACGCAGTTTTTTTGATACCATAGTTACTGTATTTTAATTATTTGTAAGTTCAATTTACCTGAATATACAATGAAAGCCAATACTGGGGAAAGGACAAAATAGTAAATCCTGATTTACACTGTAACAATATAACAGTCTGACAGTAAACAAAGCGAAGACAAGTGTTATTAGCAATTATATTTGTAATGATTCTATATATATATATATATATATATATATACATGTGTGTGTGTGTGTGTTAAAGTAAGTTGACTGGAGTTGACATTCCAGTCCCAAAAATCCACAGTCACAGTCTCTCTCTCTCTCTCTCTCTCACACCGCACACACACACCTGAAACAATCCTGGCCTGTGTGTTGTGCTGCTGGCGGGTAGGCACATCGTAAATGTCCTGCTGGGTGGGCTGATGTCTGAGTGGGACGTCGCCTGCGTCCTGGTCTGCGTTCACGGTGTCGTGCACATATACCTGTCCAACCCGGGTGGGAACTACCTGGACACAGGAACAAAGCCAAGAGTTATGACAAGAATAATAAAAAGATCTGTAATCACACGGTGTGTTATTGTGTACAAACATCAGTTGGAAGACAAGAGGATGATATCAACCTATCAGAAACATCCCAGTAATCATATCAACAGAGAAACTCTCTTTTTTATTCACTAGTCCTCCTCTTAAAAAGTTAACAGGCTGTGTTTATGTAACTATAGCAGCCTGCAAAAGAGTCACTGCTCATACCAAGTCTCTTTCATCAGACTCTGAGTAAAAAAAACTAAAGCTTTCTTCACCTTTGAATGAGAATTTATTGCCTCTTCACACTGAATGAGCGAGACTGAAGGTTATTCAGTCTATTAAAACACACACACACACACACACACACACACACACACACACACACACAGAGGCAATAAAAACAGAGCAGAGGTCCTGTCATGGTTATGCAGTAGGAACGGGCTGTCTATTGTCTTATTTAAACTCTAGCAGTATATGGTTTAGTGTAGAGTCAACCAGCCAGCCTGGGAAACCACAACAGCTGTGGTATACAACACATACACAACAAACGTAGCCATCACAACAGATCTCTTAGTATCCCTCCATCATTCTAACATTTCCATGTCTGGTTCGACAAATGTACAGCACCAACTGCGGACAAAGCTCATGTAACCAGGCCTCCAATTACAGGTGGAATATTGTATCTTATTAGCTAGCACGCTAATCACCAATGCTGCATTCTGAATCACTCATATTCATCATTGCAATATAAATACTCAGTAGTTTATGCTATAGCGAATGCTAAATTGAAATTTTGCATACCTATTCTATAATATTCTATGTATTTACAGATATGACGTTATAATAAATGTTTTTAGTCACCATCAGTATCAGACCGAACATCTCGTGTCGACGTCTGTCTGTATCATCAAGTCAAATTATTGTTTAATCACACTCAGCTCCAGGCCTGATTAGTGGAAGTTCTCTGATAATATTTGCTCAGTTTCCCAGCGCTGTCAGAAGTGCAGCTGTGTATGAGACAGACAGAACAAATGATAAAACCATCATCCGGCAACCTATCTGCTTACTAATCTGCCTCTGCCTCCTCACTCTCCCTCTGCCTTCAACTCTCCCACCTCATCACGCATTCTCTCTATTCTTTTCCACACAAGGGCAAATTAGAACATCTTTTACTTTCACCAGCAGCTGTAAAAAGAACAAATTCTTTCAAATCTGAGAAGCAGCGTGTATTTTACATTTCTGTCTTGAATCCTCTCTAATTCTCAGTCTGAGTCACACATACACACTCATGTAAACACCCCTTTCCTCATTGTCAGAAAGCTTTCAACAGTATTGACGACACTTGGCTAAGTGCCAGATGTGTCCCGTAGACTCTCTCTCTCTCTCTCTCTCTCACACACACACCATCCTCAGCTCTGTGTCTGATTGATAACCTATGTTAGTGATCACCTGTCTGTGTGCACCCTGGAGAATAGACACACTTACACACTAATGCTAAGTGGACCTGTGTGTGTGTGTGTGTGTGTGTGTAGTAATATTAATAGCCTGCTGAGCCTTTTAATCCCTTTAGGAGATCAGGGCTGGGTCAGTGGTAAAGTGGAGACATACCATATCACTGCAGTGAATGTGTGTGTGTGTGTGAGTCACAACTGGGATGGTCACCACTGTGTCTTGTCATTTCATACTAACACAAGTACTTCATATCTGTTTTGTGTGTGTGTGTGTGTGCATGTGTGTGTGTGTGTACAGGCTGGCACGACTTTGGTCCTATTGGGACCAAAGGTAATTGAATATCTTTCAACTTGGTTGATTTTATTGACTATGTTTAGCATCCGTGTACTAGCTAAATGTTATCAATGTAGATTCAGCAATGCCAAACCCTCATTTTTCTAACAACGGTAATCATGCAGTCAGAAAACGAGGTATATTCCACGGTGGTTATCGGCCACTGAAACAGACAGGTGGAAATTACAACATTTTATGCTGTGGTCAGTACGAGTATCTCAAGCTATGGAGCTATGTCAGAAGGTTGATGCAGACTGTCTGTCATCTACCATTCTCTCGTGGTTTTTCATCTATTGTGTCTATACATAAGTGTTATTCTCAATTTGAGCAATGTGGCAGTTTAGTTTTGTAATCTCTGTTTTGCCCTTACCTTCAACAATTTTCTTTTGGTGTCTTTGTAATGGATTCAGCACTTCATTGATTGGTGGGTGTTCAAAGGCCTCTTAAACTGCTTTTCTGTTCTTGAATTTACTTTCCATGGCTGTTTCTTCCTTGGTCAACGTGTATCCATTACGGATCCTTGTCATCCATTCACAGTTGGTCAATGTTACTTCCCACTCTTCCTGTTTTCTTTTTCGCGTTTATGGCGTAGGTAACACCAGCGTCCAACAACTATGTCAGACTGGCTCTAAAATACTCCCTCAGCATTCGCAGGAATGTAGTATGCTTTAATATAAATCTATACAGCCTTGTTTCTTATGTATCCTCCACAGAATTCTGGCGGAGGGCTGTATACTTTCAGATTTACTGACCTACATATCCACCAAAGAAAACTCTACATGTGTCTCTGGTCGTCGCTCTTGGCTTGCTCAATACAAACAATAAAATGCCTTCGACACATTTGTTTATGAGGATTCAATGAAGGAGAATTCCTTTACATAAATGTCTGCTTACACTGTGACAGGGTCATGTGTGGCACAAGCTGGGATATTCACTCTTTTGTTCTGTGCATATGATTCGTCAAGTAGAAGTCGTTGTTCAACAGATGACCTTAGCTCCGAGCAATGTCCTCCTCCTTCCAGCACCCCTCCACCCCTCTCCCTCTCTTCCGCTCCTTTTGCCTTCTTTCTCTCTCTACTTTATACGACGAAAAAAGGTGGTAACAAGAAGCAGGCTGGCTTTGGTCTGGAAACAAAAAGCAGGGCGAAATCTTCTGTATCCTCCTTGGTAAATACAGCACATTCTTAAATGCAATCTTAAACTGAAATAGCCCTATAGCCCACATGGCAAAAAATGCCCTTTCTATACATGCAGCTGCATAGAACACTTAACTGATGAAGAAAATAAATCTTTGCAGATGAAGTTCAAAAGAGAAAAGAAGTAAAATAGAGAGGCCTAATTACAAGTGAGAGTTCGTTATGGTTTGTCTGAACTGGTGGACATGGCTGCCTCAGATCCTGATCTATACTGTGTGCTCTCACACTGCTTTCTGTTCCTGCTTTAGTGGAGGGATCACAATTACGTCAGGAGGTGGAAACGACAATTAACTCTGGTACAAAGTCTGGTCTTCCTCAGCTAAACTGCTTGTTTCTCAAGAAAAAGATTCTATTTCTGTTCTTGATTATTTAGTAAGCATGTACTTGCAGTTTTCTGTATTTGCAAATCATTCATTTTGTGCAGTTTCTTGTATGTCTTACTGTGCCATGGACTCATAGTGAAGAATTACTGGAGTAATAGTTTATTACAACACCCAAACATTTCTTCTTTTATACACCACATATGAGGAAAAAGTACAAAATACCAATACAAAAAATGTACCTCCAAAGAAGAGAGCGGAAAAAAAATACATTCATACACATAAACATACCTTATGTGTAATTAAACGTAGTTTATACATACATCCATACTGTATACACCCATCTCATTTTAACCTTGCGCATGCAACTGAATACTATACTCTGTACTGCTCAAATGTATACAGTACATTACTATGTACAATCAGCAAACAGTATATTCCTCTTGTACTGTTTATGCCTATCATACACCAATTGCATTGTAATTATTCGCAACGTTTTTATTGGTATATAACTATTGGTACACAGTTTATTTTACCATGTCCAAGAGTATCTTGGTTAGTTTTCATTATTATCTATTTATTTTTGAATTCTAGGGATCACAATGAGTTTGACAATCTTCTTGTCAGACACTTTGAAATGAACCTTAACCTCTAAGAAGAGACCAAGTTTGATTGGCTGATTGACAGCTAAACATAGTCTCAGATTTGATCTCACACAACACAAACCAGCACTGACAAAATGGCGAAATGTTAGAGTTGGCTTGAAATAATAAAAAGAGAACATAGTTTCTTTCCTCTGTTGCTACCTAGTCATACGGATAGTTTATTTTATTTGTCAGGTCTTGAGATATTAGAGATTTCTGCTTCCACTAACCCCGTTACTCTGCAGACTCCACACACTTTTTCCTTTCACTTTGCCGGACGCTATGAATGTTTGGTTCAGTTAAAACAGTGAGGTTGACTATCCTTGGTAACCCGGACATACTTATGGATAAAGATGCTGCTGCCACATTTTAATGTAATTATTCAATTCTCTGACCAACATTAACTCAGCTTCATTCAACTTTATTGGGTAAGGAATCTCTGAGATGGACATGTCAGAGAAAACCAGAATTAGTTACATGGCTAGATAATACTATAGCCAGGTAAGGAAAACATGTTTATGGGTAAACAATACATTCAGTGTGACTTGTTAATTGTTTAGTGCAAACACTGATATACAGGTCTGGAAAGGTTACTGTGATAGGTATCTTAAGTCACTGTAGCTTAAACTTGTAATGTGTGATGTGTAACACTGTTGATCATGAGCTCAAAGCAGCAAGACAAAGAAGTAAAAACAAAAGCAGAGCAGCAACAGGGAGAAAGAATGAATGAGAGAGAGTTGGAACCACAGCCTGTGAATACCATGCCAGCTATGCGGGGCATGTGGCAACCACACGGAATCACCAAGAGGCAGTGTGGGGGTCTTAACAGATTAGTGCAGGGGAGGGCATGTCTCCATGAGAGCATCAACACACTCTACCCCCTACTAAACTGGATTCCAACACCACATGGCATGAGACTAGTGTGTATGTGTGTGCATGTGTGTTTGTTTGTGAGAGAGTGTGTGTGTGCTGTCTATGTGTATATACTTTACTGGCTGTCTGGCAAATCTGGCAAAGTGCAGATGGATTGACTCACCTCGGGGCTGTAGGACCATGGTGCTCTAAAAGAAAGTATCAATTTTCATCACAATTACAACACATATTAGGGACTGTTGAGTTGACATTATGCTGTACTGTGTGTCTGTCTACCTTGTCATATGTGTTAATCAGTGCTGCGTGACAAAAACTATACATCAAATCACCTCACTATATGTTTTGTGTTCTCAATACAACACAAAACATCAATAATTCACAAAGACATTCCAACTCTAACTAAAGAAATGTACTGTAAAATATACTGTACAGCATTGACTAAAGCTATGTATAGATATTCAATTCAGCTTTTTTTTTTTGGTTAATCTGATGACTGATAGGGTGTTGCTTTTTCCTTCACTCAGTCTGTCAAACTAAAAGAAAGACAAAGAAATGAGACTGGATGAGCAATAAATGGTTACTGTGATGCTGTCTGTGTCTGTATATAGACATGGTCATGTCTACAGACATGTGGGAGTGTGCCAGACAGCCGTGTTGACTTCATTAGTCTCCAGTTAATCTCTCTCTCTCTAGACTAGAGAGAAAACCCTGCACCCAACAGTGTTTTTCTGAGCATGCCAACTGTTTGTGCGGCTGCTCCGAGCAGCTTAATAAACAGTAATAAAAAGCAAAGGGATGACTGCCATCACTGATTTCCGTACTTACTGAAACAATGAGACATTATGTATCATATATACAAACACACACGTTCATATACCCTGGTTCAAAAACAGAAACATGCTTACATATTCAAAACCTTATTCAGGGCACTCATTGGCGTAAATAATGCAGCTGTGTGTGTGTGTGGATAACGGGAGGACTCTATAGGGAGACACATACACACAAACAGTCCACCCACATGCCCCTGACATTTCAGTTCCTTCATACAAACAGTTTCATCACACACAGACACAGACACACAGGAGAACACACACACACACACACACACACACACACACACACACACACACACACACACACACACACACACACACACACACACACACTTCTTACTCTTCCACAGCAGAAAATGAGTCTGTTGCAGGTAATCAAATGGACCCCAGGGCACACACACACACACACACACACACACACAGTGGGATCCATTTGATTACCTGCAGCGGGCTCATTTTCTGCTCTGACTTAGACCAATATACAGGGCTAATACTAGGAACACACACACACGAATTGTCTTCAGCTGTTCCTATGTGTGTCGCGAGTGTTAAGAACTGAGAGTCACTATGGCACGTGGCTGTTGATACACTCCTCCCAACACTTCAGTGCCTTTGATGACAGCTGTGTCAGCTGACACTACTGCTTGACCTCTTGACAGACACTCATGCACCTTTGATACTTGGCAGGTTTTGATACTTGGAACCAAAATTCCATATTTAGCCCTCTTGATAATATCTTGACAAAAACATCTGAAGTCAGGGTCCATTTATGAGCTTTTTCTGACCTTTATCATTGATCCAGGCTCAGTGGATGGCTGGAGAAAAATGGAGAGGGTCATTCATATAAGAGAATGTCTAATGCCAGGTGTTACCAGGTTCCCCAATATTAAGTACAACTACCTGTTATCATGTGACTAAAGTTCTTTGTACAGATAATGATGACTGAGCCATGTGCCTTACAACTGAGCAATGTCAGTATGCTGATGAAGACCGTGAGATTCATTTGAAAGCTCTGAAAAAAATTGTAAGTGGACCTTGAGCTAATTAAACTGCTTCTTCTGAGCTCAAGAATCATGTTTAAGGCCAAATGCCAATACTGTGTAACAGGAAAGTCTGGAAAGACAAAATAACTGATGTGTTAATTAATGCACACAATTGTTTAACTGGGTGGTATGAATTCATGAGCATGAAGTAAATACAGATTTTCTCCTGATGCCTGCTAGGCTCTGCACAGATCAATCACCTGTTTGTAAAAAAAAAAAAAAACACAAAACCATTTGAAAAATGGTCCAAAGCCCTCTCTGTGTTGAACCAATAAAGAAATCACTTTGGAATTCCCCCACATTATACTTGTTACCACCTCTGTTGGTCTGTGGAGGGTGTAGACAGTCAAGTGTGTCTGATGTTTACAGGAAAGTCCGGGAAGACAAACTAATTGCTGTGTGCTGCTGTCTGTCTGAATAGTCTTACAAAGGGGCATTTGGTGTGTAAAGCCGAGCTGGAGCCTTACTCAGTAGCTGAGACTCTGCAGCTGTAGTTTCCTCTGCCTCTCTGCTCAGTTCCTCCATCATACTCTCTCCATGTTGAAACAAACACTGCAGTTTTCACCACTCTTCAATTACTACTCATCCATGTGTGTATCTGTGGATGAGAGGGTGAAAGAACGAGAGAACGAGACAGTGTGTGTGGAGTCTTCTCTCAGCAGGAATGCCTTATCTCGTCTAACTGGGGGAAGTTAAGTGTGTGTGTGTGTCTTTTTAGTTGGTGCCTGTGTTTGTATAGAGAAGGAAGCAGGGGGAGGTAAGTGAGCATAAGAGCAACCCATTACAATGAAGGGCATTGGCAAGGTAAATACATAAAGCATGTGGCCGCATATACACACACACACACACACACACATTTTTCTCTTGCACTGGCAGGTCCGGTCCAGCTCCTTCCCAGTTCCTAACTACTTGTCGCCAGCCTTGATGGAAACATCATCAAGTCAAAAGGAACTAAGGACAATTCATAGATTATTCATATAATATTTGGCCACTCTCATAGTGACTGGCGCAGACACAAAAACTCATATGGTGACAATACTCTAGTCTCTACCTGTATGACTCTCAGCTGCAAGACCACTGATTTCTTCTAAATATGAACTATTTACTGCACAAACATATTGTTTCATAACTTAAAATACTCAGTAATTTACTAAAAACAGTGCATTTGTTGGGGACTATTTTCAGAGGTGGATTAATCTATGGTTGGTGCTCAGTGAGTGTTGAGGCGGAGGGACAAGTTGCTCACAATGTGCACTGTCAGCTGTGAGACCTTATATGGAGCCAGGTGTGCTTTTCAAAATCATGTCCAGTCCATTGAATTTAGGTGAATCAGAGATCCAGAGAAACAGGAGGGAACCTAGACTAAACTTTAAGTGTCACAGTAAAGGGTCTGAATACTTATGTCAATGTGTTGTTTTTCACTTTTTTATTAAAATTGCAAAAACATTCTAAAATCTGTTTTTTCTCATTATGGGGTATGGAGTGTAGATAAAAATAGATTTTAAAAACAAATTTAGCATAAGGCTGCCCTAATGAGGGTAGCTGTGTTATTGCTCTCACACCCAGCAGAGGCCCAGCCCTGATGGTCTCATCCTGAACACTATGTCTCACATGAAACAAAGTGTCACCATGCAGAGTGTGTTTAGATATGGATTAGGAGATGCACTGATATGATCTGTAAGCTGTCTCATGCACAATGGATTATGCATCAATATTAAGGGTCCAACAATCCATGATATGTATAGTTTCTTTGTAGAGGTATTGCTCAATGTACTGATTGAAGTCAAGGCCACAGTTTCAGTTTCAGTGCCACAGCAGCAATAATTTGATGGTATCATCTTCAGCTATTTGGCGAAAAGTGGACAGTAGATCCTTACTATAGATTATAGCCTGCACTAAGCTGTTTTAAATCATTACTGACCAAACATTTCCTGCTGTTTGCTGTTTTCTTATTAAAGGTTTACTGCTTAAAACTAACAGGCTTTTTTTTACTAATCAAAAGGTTAGTGGATTGATCTACACAACACCATTGATCTACACAACACCATATGGACAAACACTAACCAGTGCTACCAGTGAATTAGGTTTAAATACACAATATAAGAGGGAGTAGTACAAAAACAGTGAGCACACAGCAGACTCTACGCACATGTAACCTATCATCAAAGTAAACAACAATCATGCCACGCTGTCTTATAAAAAAAAAACAATCATTAATGTGCTCATTGCAAGGTCTAATTGCGGTTGCTCATTGCATGGCTCAGCATGCACGTCTCCAACATACAGAAAAATGCTACAGGAAAACCAGCAACCTTCTGTTCCAACCTTCATATGTAGCTGCTCTAAAGAAAACTACACTGTAGTTTTTTCAGCTTGATGGATAATGCATTCTCTGACCCTATACCCACCTTTAGTGTCCCATGATGCTATTGGAGAGGTTATTTCCCCACAAAAAAGACTGGAGAGAAACACTGTACTATTTTAGTGAAATAGGGCACTGAGGACACAATACACCATTTCTACTGAATGTATTATACAGCATCTCACTAGTTGTTACATTTTGGATCCTGCATATCAATTTATTATGAAGCAGTTAGAGACAGACAGAGGAACACAGATGAAATTATGTGTTAAGAAGCAGGGGAGCAGCTGTACCCAACATCACCATCATTACAAATACACACACGCGTGCACACACACACACACACACAGCATAACACTCTGACTCACAGTGGTGCTTACACATATGGCTGACTGCACCACAACAAGCCTGAAGGGGCTTCCCCAGGGTCCACACACTCAAAAACACATGCGCACGCACACACACACACACACACACACACACACACAAAGCCTGTCACCTGCTGGTGCAGTAAAGTGCTTACTCACCCAACCACAAGATCAGAGCTGAATTATTAACAATCTTATTATTTCACTGGTCCACAAACACACACACACGTACAGAGCCTACTATCTATTCTGTCAGCGTTTCTGTCTGTCCTTTCCCCGTCTATCTTTTCTGTCTCTCAGTATCTCTCTCTGGCTTTTCTGTCTCATGAAACTGCCCAGCAGGTTGTGTCAGACACTGTGATGTCAAGTATGAAGATTTAAACTCATAAAGGAAAAAGCTGCTCTAAGATTCTACAGAGAATTTTCTACACGCAACTTAACACATAAGCCCTTTGCAGACATGCACCTCTACCTAAATCTGATGTCAATTTCACATGACACTCTATTGTCCAAAAAAACACCCGAGTCACTTTTACTTAAAAGTTATGACAGCAGTTGAGACCCAGTAACATTTCTGCACCACCTTTACGACTGAACTGAATGCTGACAGACTGAGAAGTTCAACAAGATCTCACAAAATTAGTGGACTGCTGACTTTAATGAGAATATTTACCAAGACGTTCACAGGAGACTAGACGGGGGCGAGTGTCTCTTGCACTCACAATGATCATTAATCAAGACTTCAATGGCAAAACAAGTTTTCAGACTGTGAGAAAACAGAAAACCTTCTTTCTTTAAAACACTGAACCTCTCATCACTGTCACACCAATTCCTCTTGTGCACCAGGTGCCAAATATTGCGAGTTTCCTTCCATAATGGTCCTGTCATGTCTGAATAAAGCCACCAGAAACATTAATGTAAAAAAAAAACAACACCTACTGTATGGCTGAATGATACAAAGCCATTACTGTAACAGTACGACAAAGCCAGCAAAAGTACATATTTTATGTATGAAAAGGGCTATACTGCACCTCCTATCAGCAGATAAAACAAATTTTTACATCACTATGTAATGTCCAAAACGCCATACTTCACTAATCATCACACTTTGCAGCTGTCACATCAGCCAAAGTGTAAACACTGACTGGAAACTGTCTAATGAGGCCCAGAAATAAAAAATGAAGTCAATTCAGGGTGAGCTGCACTATGAGGATGACTGACCACATCTTTGGAATTCCACCACAGATAATAGTTAATAACTGGAAACCTTATTACACAGGACAAAGAGCAACCTTGAGTTTCTGACAAATACACCAGCCATGACAATAGCAGGAAGTGTGTATGTGTACGTGTGTGTGCATGATACAAAAACACCCATGGCTCAGGCCAAGAGATTTTTCACTTTTAAACTGACATCAACAACAGATTCTCTTTCCATTTCTTTCACCTTCATTCCCCTTCTTCTTTCCTCCCTTTTTAAATGTTATATCATTTAATGCTTTTCTTCTTGGTGCCTTGCTTTCATCCTTTCCTTTCTTTCAGTTTCTGAAAACTAAGAGCATATATTCATCCACTAGCATTTCTCTGCAGTACCAGTTCTTCTCTTCTGTTCCTACTTTGTTGCTCTTCCTTCCTTCTCTCACCTTACATCTACCTTACCTTGCCCAGTGGTTTGTTGCTGCTCTCCCAGTTCCTCTTATCCAGTGAGGGGGGCACTTGGTATACATCCTGCCCAGCACCTGTGCCGCTGGTTGGGCCTGCTCCCTGGCCTGGCCCTGGGCCTAAAGAGGGGGGCACCTGGTAGATGTCCTGTACAGGCAGCTGGTACTGTCTCTGGGCTAGAGCTGGTGCCTTGCTGGGGGGTCCTGGTTGGGCCTGTGGAGTGGGTCCACCTGGGCCAGAGGGGACCTGGTATAGGCTTTGGGGACTTGGTTTAGGGTTGTGGGAGGGGGGCATCATGTAGACAGAGTCAGGGTTGGGCTGTGCGGGGCTGGGGGTTGAGTAGGCCGGGTGCATGGACGTGTACTGAGCTGAGGGGAGAGGCTTGTTGGCAAACCCAGAGGAGGATGTAGCGATGGCAACAGATGACGGAGCTGGGGTTGGTTTGGCATAAGCGCTTTGAGAAGGGAGGGGTCGCTGCACCTGGGAGGGGGGGCAGGAAGCAGCTGGATCTGGTGTGGAAGGCGTGGCCTGCTGCTGCTGCTTGCTGTCGTACATACCAACCAGGATCTTGAGACGGTTGCCAGGGACGATGCCTTGGCGACCGTGGAGGGAGCAGAGCCACCAGCCATCCAGTCCCTGCGTGTCACGCTCCAACACCGTCATGATGTCGCCCTTGCGGAAGGACAGCTCATCCGGAGACTCGGCCACGTTGTCATACAACGCCTTGGCCAACACGTTCTGTAGGAGAAGCAAAGGCCAAATATAAATACACTGCACATACTCGACTTGGTTTATGTTCAAATCTACTGTTAAATGAAGCTTTAACAAGACATTAAAAACAACACTCTGTGGGTTGTTGTTGCGTAGTTGTTGCCTACAGGCCGAAAGTTTTTTTAAAAATCCTGGAATGCCACCTTGTGTGAAAACCTGTAAAAGCTGTCAAGTGCAGTGGATGAATGACTGCTTGAAAAAAAAATAAATCAAACTAAAAAACTAAATCCAGTTGAGAAACCTGTGGCTGATGACACAAAAAATTCATGATTTTTTTTTACAGTTTACAAATTATATGCACCATCACACCAGAGTGTGTGTGATGACTAACTTTGTCATGTTTCTTGTGTCATACTCCTAGAATGCAGAACACAGAATACATTTACTATAAAGTACTTGTCATATTGTACTGTTTTTTCAGCAAGAATTAGAGGGATAACTCAGTTAGGAAACTACTCCTCAGAACTTGGTCACAATTCTTTACAAACAAATTTTGGATGTTATATCATTATGAAATTTTTTAAACCCTTAAGGAGTCAGGCATGAAATCAAAGTACTGTACTATTTTGGGCAGGAAATTATGCATTAAGTCCTCCATACCACACCACTAAACAGGTTGGTTGTAATTTCTAAAATGACACACGACCATTTTCTGATCTGCCACCTTCATGGTTAAGGTTTAGTCAGGTTTAGTATGGACTAAACTACTTGGTCAGGATTAGTGAAATTTTATGGTTATTGTTAAGAGAAACCAACAATCACTCCTGGTACCAAATGGGATGTAAACCATGGTCTCTCCTGTCAGAGTCACCTGCTCTGTTGTCTCAATAACAAATCTTTTTTTCAAAAAAGAATTAATACTGCAGGTTCCACCACCATCATTTTTGTTTTAATACGTTACAGCTATGAGTAGCTCCACTTCCTTTTTCATGCAATACATTGAGTCAATGGTGTCCCTCAGCAGCACACACAAAAATAAAGCATTTTTAGAATGCATACTCAAGATATTTATTTTTGATACTTTTCCAGTGTGAACACGCCGAAAACCTGCTCAGTGTGAATATGCAGTATGGAACTGGAGCAGAGCAGCTATGATAAATGTCTTTGTGCTGTGGGCTATGGAGAGAGTGTTGTATGTGAGAAAAACAGAAAAATCTAAGCCACAACTGTGCACATAATTAGGATGGCAGCTACAGCACCTAGTCATATTACAATTCATTTTCATAAATGACATGCTGTGACATGACATGAGATTTACCACACCGCCAAAGAGAGGGCAAAGTACAAGGACACTGAACTGCTGTTTCTGTTTGATCGTGAATGAAGTCTGGGGTTGAATCTGGACACACCAACATGAAGTTAATGGTTTTAAAAGTGTGAATGTATTCATTTAAACAGCATCTGATTTGTAGTTTTCCAACATTTAGTGAACAGAGTGGAGATCATGTTGCTGAGGTTCACCATTCATTGCCCACACACCAACAGCAAACACACACACAGCACAATCAACAGCAGTACACTCATAGTAAGGTCAACAGGTTTCAAATGCTTCATGATGGGGATGGTAACACTCAATTACAGAATCAAAAAATATTGCTGTCAGTTTCAGTGCAAAAAAAATAGCCCTATTATGTCTTCCAAACGCCATTTTGGTTGAATCTTGCCCACACACACACACACACACACACACACAAACACACACACTCCATCTGTGTTGAAACCCAGCGTGCAAACAGAAACACCTCCCCTCAGTCTCTCTGGAACTCTTTCAAACTAAACCAATATTTGTCGTCCACGTCTGACCTCAGCTTGCTCTCCTCCCTCTGTGTCTGAGTCCCACCCCAGCTATCACTGACTGGTACAGCCTGTACTGGCCCCATGCCAGCTCCACACACATGCACACACATGCACACCAACCTAAGCACAAAGCACTGCCCATCTAAATGAGGCCACGTAATTGGCTTCCAGATTTATAGCTGGACTTTTCTTTCACTGCACTGAAAGCTTATTCATGGTTCAGGGCAGGCCGAGGATGAGCCAGAGAAAGACACTTGAACCTAATATTTTCACTTCCTCAAATTCATTTACTTGCTGTGTTAACATGCACAAAGTCAAAAAATACATGACACACTCCTCTGTGTTATTCAGCTACTTTGCGATCCAAAGTTTCTTTTCTAGGTACCCACTTTTCCTCAGCCTGACTTGCACTTTACATAAAGTTGCCCTCCAGTCAAGAAGTGTTTCTCTGATGCTCTAACACTTGGATGTTTGAGCTTCACTGTGCAGATTGATGTGTGCAGAGTTTGACACTAGAAGCCTGCTGCACATTCATCTGCTTAAGGAGGAAAGTTTGTCTGTGTTCACTTTAAATCTCAATCTAAATCTAAACACATGTGCCCCAGCAGGACTCTGTGACATCACAACTAGTTTGGAGCCAATCACGGATAAGTATGTAACCGACAGTGTGATGTGGAAATTTAAAACCCTCCAAAACACAAACATTGAGAAAGGACTTTTTAGGAAAGTAGGGTGTATCTATCCAAGTTTAGAAATGAGCAATATTTACATACTTGTAGATCCTGGATTCTTCAGTGAGGGAACAGAAGATGGAATTTACATTTTTAACAAGGTGACTGAACAAATTCTTCAAGGAAGAGTCTTACATCACTGGAGAGGATCTTTAATAATTTACTACATGTCCCAGAGTGCAGAGAGTTCCCAGTCAAAACACATGCATTGTAGCAGTGTGTTGTAACCGATGGATTTCTGCCAATGTGACTTTTGTGGGTTGGTTTGAAGTGTAGGCAAACCCCAAGCACCAGTCCCGTCTCCTGGTTTGGAGAGATACACTGGATGAAATGAAACACTATAGGTGTCTCACAGCCCAGCAACTACACCCAACAGAGGGCAACAGGCTGCTTGAAACCTTCAACCAAAGAGGTCAGTGAAACACTGCTTTTCAAGCTGCTGTCAGTTTACTCTTTGATATACATGAACATTTATTTTCAACTGATTTAAACTGTGATGTTGACCAAATTCCCAACAAACAACAAACCATGGTATTTCTTGTATGAGGAAAAAATCACAAATCTCCTTTTTAAAACTGCTACAGTTCCATTTGCAAACATTTCCATTTGAAACACTGTCTATAGGATGTGGATGCTAACAGTGTTATGAAGAAATGTAAATCCACTGTCAAACAATGGTTAAAAAGTGGATATTTGATGGAAAGCATAAAAGCCAAACTCCACCTAAAGACATTAAGTAGTCACCAGTAATACTACAATTACCAAGACTGATTAGGGACACAACTTTTCCATAATCTCAGTGGAGGGGAGGAGTTTGACTGTTGCAGTCTAAATATATCTGGAGCCACATACAACTGGGACTGTGATTGTGTGTAAGTGATGCTACAGTGACAAACAAACAGAGATTTTCCCTGACCCTCTCTTTTTTAAACTCTGGAAGAAAATGGACAGTCAATCATATGAGTGATTACATTTTGAATGAGGTCAGCTGGTGCCTGTGTCTATGATGCTGCTTTGAATAGAACCTTTACAGTTTAATGTAGTTTCAAAACATATTCATTGTGAAAATTTTATTTTCTGCTGTTTGCTATTCACAACCATTTCCCATTTCTCCATGCTGCTGTCCCAGTATGTTGCGTGGGGTCTTTTGGTTGTTTACAGAAATATTTTCTCACTCTGACTGACATAGTTCCAAAATACATTTTCTCTTGTCTTTTTTCTTACTATTCGGTACCAGTCCTGATTGACAACTACAAACCAGATTTGTCAGTTGTAAGGTAACTGTCAGGAGCATCAGGCAGGACAGATAACTAGTCGGATCATCATTTGTTTCCTCTATCAAATAACAACTACAGCAGCTCGGTTACTCTGACATGGATGTCAGTGATACACACTTCACTCATTCAAATATACTGTATGTGCCTGATCTCTCCGTGCTACTCTCCCTCTGGGTTTCTCTAGTATCAGTGAGTGTGTATAGTACGTGCACACACTTCAGAGCTGCTGGCCACCAGCTCCGTTTCTCGTGTGAGTGCTGAGTGGATGATGAATGCACTTCTCTGTCTGCTCTCTGTTCTTTCTCTCGCTAAGTCTCTGCAGAGAAATGAACACAGCTACTGAGGCCAGACTGGGGTCACTCTCTCTCACATATGTGCCCACCCACCCACACACACACACACACACACACACACACACACACACAGGCACACAAAAACGCATACACTCACGCACACACAACAATCTTAAATCCATTCCAGTGTCCAGAGAAACAGGAAGTGCAATGAGGATGATTCACACATCCTCCTGATTGGACGATGAGTCAGTGACTTGACCCTCAGGTCTGAAATCTCCTTGAATAGATTCTCATGCTCTTTTTGTTTCTGTCTCTGTGAATTCCTTTTGGGTTTGTGGGTTTGTCCAATCAAACATTCAAGTTTGATAAGTCCATAAAAATGGGTTAGTTTTATAATGGCTCAGAATCATTTCAGTTACATTTTAATACGTTTAAATAGAGTTTTATAGGACATGTTACAACTACAATTTAAACTACAATAATTTATCATTTATTTCATAATTAGGTAGTAAGTCACATCTGACACATTGACACACAGTGCTTCTGTGCTAACGTTAGCTTCACAGCTCTGAATTCTTTAATGGAGATAAGCTTTAAAAGACCTAATTATCTCCTAAAAAAATTTACTTGGACATTCCAACTACAGCTCATTATCTACCAGCTGCCAGTCATTCACTTCACCATTAATTTATTGATGGCAACAGCTGTCAAGATTGATAGTCACTGAGTATACCTTCAGTAACTTTTTAAAACTTATGTGTGGGTCTGGCAATTTGAAAATTGCATTCTTAAAATTGACTTTTTGATGTAAAATTATAAAATTACTGAACTTCTAAAGCATTTTGATAATATCTCTGTGGCACTGAGTATTGAAAACTGTCAGTAAATATAGGTTAACACTGAATGTCTGGTCAGATTTGTAATCTTCTTAACTTATTCTTTAAGTTATTATTTGTTTTTGGTTATATTTTATTTAAATCATGTTCTTGTATGGAAAGTTTTTAGCTACTTTTCTTAAATGACAAAAAAAAAAAAGAAATACAGGTTTATACATCTTGAAGTAAGGTACTGAAAACAGTATCATTTAGATATTGATGGCACTAATATGGAACATTTTAAACAATACTCAACCCAGTGATTTCTTCTTCTTCTCTACAGCAGCATGTGTGTCAGCATCAAACCCACAGTGTGTTGGATCTGAATATGTTGTCACAACAAACAGAGGAGGCTTAGAGAGATACTCTTGCTAAATATTTCTTTGACCACTGACTAAATCCCTCACCTGAATGACTGAACAACGATGCTGACAGGTTTCAGGTTCCAGATGCAGTTTCTTTCAAAAGTATTCTGAGCATGTTCTCATTTCTGACTGCTGCTGAACAGCTGCTGCAGATCAACAGCTACTCCAGTGAAACATCAGTACATTCAGTGTCAGGTCATGTCATCGTGACATGTTACTGAATACAGGATGTGCCTTTGTGAGTCTAAGGTTCTAATTTAGTCGACTCAAACAAGAAATCACCTGAACTCCTGTCCAACATCAACAACCAGTGTTTTTTTTTTTATTCTTAACAGCAGATTAATTATCCAGGAATCATTCAGTTTTAATTTTAAGGACAGCATACTGTTGTGGTCTAAACACTACACAGAGGCTGGAGAACAGGGTTTTATTAGGAATGCTTTGCTGAAAAGACATGAACATCAGCTGTAAATGTCATACTGGAACTGCGGCTACATTTAGGTCTCACATTACATGTACTTTACATGACTTTTAATTTAACACAGTAGGGTTCCAGTATCCAAGGCCCAAACTAAAACTTGAGTCAGGCCAGGTCCAAATGATATTCAGTCTAATCAGGTCAGGAGAGGAGATGCTGATTTGCTTCAGGAACCAATCAACATATTTCTCTGGTCTACTTAGATCCATGAAGACCTCTAGGACACAGCTCAATGCTCCATTCACAAGCAGCAACACAAGGCAAAGCTGCATACTAAGTGTCAATTAAGAGTCAATTACAGTTGACACTTTTGTTTGTGATCTGAAATGTGGGTCATTCAGGTCACACTGTGGACAACACAAGACAACACAATTTGTCCCAATGAAGATACAAGAAGAAAAGCTGGCAAGATGGCAAGAGAAATGGCAGGGAGTCACCAAAAAACAGTACTGGGTACTGATCATCTGAGGAAGAATGAACTCAACTGAGACATTTTTCTCTGGACCAGAAAGTGCTTGACAGACCAACAGACCAATATAAGTCAATAAAAAAGGTAGAAAAGTACCCATTGTCTAGGTTTTAAAATGTACTACCTAATATTCTGCCATGCACTTGGTCAAATTTAAAGGTACTGTATTCCAATAGTAAATATTTGTTAAATTCTTGGAGGGTTAAAACCATAGTTTCAACCTTTAAAACACCCAGTCAGCTGTGTGTAGACATGGCTACAAGCCCTCAAACATCCTTGTCCGTTAATCAGCGTGAGAAAATCATCAAGCAGACACTTGTACATCCACTCCACAGAGGTAGTCTGGGAGTGTGGAGAACACAGTGGGAGCTAATCACATTACCCAGACCTCTTGGTATAAATCCCAGCAGCAACAGGCCCCAACAATGTGACGTTACCACGGCAACCATTGCCAAGACAACCAACTGCAGTCCACCAATGCCAAAACTTCAGCGAGATTCGTTAGGGAGGCGACGGAGGATGAAAGAGAGCAGAGAACTGACAGAAGAGACGGTAAAGAGGGCTAAAGGTTAAGTGAAGCACTGAGCATATGATTCAAAATGCTCCCAAAGCAGTATATTCTATTACAAGTGGTGCATTCAGCTGTTGTGCAATTTCTGTGAGCAGAGCATAGTATGATCTCTCTGCCTGATGAAAAACAACCACATATTTCAGTCAACCTCTCATCTCAACTCATCTACAGGGACTTGGTGCAAAACATTTTAATACACAATGCATGCAATTAGCATAGATGAGACAGATGAATGAACTATGTCTGCAGGAAAAATACAGAATTATATATTATAAAACTGAATGTTATTAAGAACTGAATTTTGCTATTTTTTCTCTAATGAAAACACCAGATGAACGCTTGTAATTCTGGTCAATCATCACACCTTTTCATAGACATTGGCCACTTAGGTTTTCTGCTGTTACAAAATAAATAAATAACAATAATAAAAAAAATAAGAGTCTATTGTTAGCTCAGGTCACAATGATCTGAATTGTTTTTGTTTCCTTTAAAAGACCATATCACTGACTTTTTAGCCCATTTTAGCACATTACTGCTAACCAGCCACTGATCTCCAGTTATTACATTATGAACCATTAGCATAAGTGACAGCAGTTACAGCAGACATGCTCACTATGATGGATCACCTAATTTAAGCTGACCAGATGTAAACTTGATTTTTATCAGGAGACAGAAACCACTGGGCACCTCAAAGGTCAGTGAAACACTATTCACAGTCGACAATCTGCAACACGATGTGATGCTGAAATTATTTTTCATGTAAAATGCAAACCATTTTACACACACTGGTCGCCTAGTGCTGTTCATGGTGGGAACTGTTGGGTCTCTCTCTGTAATTATAATAATATAAAGAGTACAGTCTAGACCTGCTCTATATGAAAAGTGCCTTGAGAGAACTTCTGTTGTGATTCGGCGCTATATAAATAAAATTGAATTGAATTGAATTGAATTGAATTGTTTGTGACAACTGTTAGACAACCTGTCAGAGAAGTGACCTATTGTTTAATAACATCTTTAGACTGATAATAATCTATGGAAGTTTCAGCATTTACAATGTAAGGACTGCAACTATTGTGATAATTTATTTAATTATCAAGACTAAAATAAACCGGGTTTCATGATGTTTTTTTTCATGATGTTTTGTCAGAACATCCAGCAATTGCAACTGCTATAAAGAAAATAAAGAGAGAGAGGGAGAAACAGAGAGATGTCCACTGAGGAGAAAGTAATGTGAACAGCTGGTGGAGCGAGCTCACTATAGACAGGTTGCTCATCTGTGTGAGTAAGTGTGTGTGTGTAGCTTTATGTCCTTTGTCTCTTGCCTGCTATTTGACCCCTTGGGACAAATACAAACCTGCCACAAGAGGTTTTGTGTGTGTTTGAGTGTGTCTCTTTGACTGTGTGTGTGTGTGTGTGTGTGGTTGTGTATGCCTATTCACCACACTGTGGAAAGTAAAACAGAAAAAAGGCACTTAAAGGCACTCCCCCGTGTGTCTCTTTCTCCAATTATTCTATCCACTATCCACTCCATTTCTGCAGAGAAATGGCAGAATGGATTCATTTCTGCTCTCCCTCTTTCTTCTTCTCTTGTCATCTGTCTGCTCTGTCCATCTCTGAACTCCCTTGCAATAAGGCAATAAGGCACTCAGTTCTCCTTGCAGTCTGATGTGAAGTTTAGTGAGCCTGGTTTCATCTGGGTGAGTCTGGGCTATCTGGGATGAGCTGGAGCTAAGCAGTGCAAAGTGGGACTAGCTGAGGTGAAGAAGTGTGATTCAGGATTAAATGTGGTGTGGCTTATCCTGTGCTAATCATGGAAAATCAGGGTTAAAATCTTGGGAGAAATTACCTGTACAGTATGGTCTAACTGAGAGCCATATTTGTGCTTGTGAGATTTGTTTGCTTTGAAGAATTTATCAGGTACTGGTTGTCTATTAGAACAGCTTTAACTACAGTAGAATGATTATTTGAAGACACTGAGCCATCCTCCAGGCACTCACTCTGAGAAAGACTACATGACACATGCTTATCAAGATGGTCACTGTCAGATCACTGTGTTAGCATATACAGTGTGTTCAGTTCCTGCTGTGACATGCCAGACTACATGTTGAACCCTGCCCCTTTGTAACTTTCAGCCTTTCACGACATCAGTGACCTCTTTCACCGTGTTTTCATTTGTGCACTACATAACACTGTACTCTTATTTTCCAGCATCATCACATATATAGTCGAACAGGTGACAGGGGCCAAAGATGTCCAAAAATGTGGACGTGTAGTCTTTTAGGAGAAAAAAGAAAAAAGGAAAAGATTTGACCATCCTCAGGCCCTGCAGCAAGCAAGGCAAAACTGCAGGCAGATGAAATACTGTGTTCAAGTCAAAGCACAGTCCAAACCATTTGCAGTGATCTGGTGAGAGGTGTCACTCTGCCTCAAATCACACATATCAAGGTCAGTGAAATCCTGTCACTGACCTGTTTGCCCACAAAAGCCAGAACTGTAACCATTATATTCTAATATCAATCTACTTAATAAACTGGAAACATATGTATATACTGGTAAATGTTCAATACTGCACAAACACACATTACACACACACACACTGAGGAGCAAGGCAAGAACATGCAAGAGTTTCTGTCACCCCACACACATGATAGAAAACACTCATTAAGATATAAGTAGTATGGGGGAGATTGGCCCTGTGTGTGTGTGTGTGTGTGTGTGTGTGTGTGTGTGTGTGTTGTGTAAGGATGGTGGTAAAACATTCATAAACTCTCTCTGGACAAGACTCCACATGACAGGACAGCACAAGAGAGGAACTGTGTGTGTGTGTGTGCGCTTTACTTTGTGTTTTGGTTTTGTTTCACCCCTATGCAAATTCTGTCTTGTTTTTTGTCCATCTCAGGTACTGTCATTTGAATGACATGTCTGACCTGATGTGTATTTTAGAAACAAAAAAATGCATATCACAAAATAAATACATTGAATACTCAAGCCAGAATAACGGTATCATTCACTTTTTTACTCTTTAGCAGATCTACAAAGATCTTCAGTTTACAATGATAAAAAACAAAGCAGCAAATCCTTGCACCTCAGAGAAGCTACAATATTTGGCATCTTCACTTGGTTACGGGACTCAAACAATTAACTGAATATCCAAATTGGTCCAGATTAACCCCCTTAACATATAGCTTAAGGTACCCTTAAGGTTCTTAAAATAATCTTTTCCACTCCGTCTTACAAGAACATATTCATTCAGGCCCTGTTTTTATATCTGGGCCATTCCATCTAATCAAAATACTCTCAATTCATGCATTATTTAAGATATATTTACCCAAAATTCAGAAACATTTGGTATTTTTGGACATTTAGAGATTTCCATTGCAAAATAAGGAGGAGTTATAGGTACATAGTGTGGCTTTGTGTCAGTTGCTTTAAAGGTGTTAATTTTCTGTTGACTGATTCATCTTAAATTTGACTGGTCACTTCTACAAGTTCCTCTGAATTTTGTCTCCTGATATCTGATACTGATAATACAGATTAGATGTTGTGATGCTCTGTAACGGAATATCAGTATCTTGTAAAACATTTAGAACAATTTTAAAGAAGAACAACAGAAAAAAAACAAGAACAGCCCATTTGTGACGCTGACAGTGATTAGTGAACCCTGTTAATGAGAGCTGAGGTCTATAAAGCCTATGGAAAACACAAGGACAACAGACCAAAAAGTTTTGAGTTGGTTGAGCAAACATGAAATATGTGACTCATCTGATAACTGCAGTTGAGACAAACAGTTTTTTTGGGTGCAAATACACAGTTGTTTGAATTCTTTTAGAATTCCAGGACCTGCAGATTCAACCTGACACTGTGTCTTTGTGAACAAAATGTGAGTATTTTTGCATAGCAAAGGAGTGTGTGTGTTTCTGTGTATATCTATGCTATTGCTGAAGCGAGTCTGGGCCTGCCCCCCCCGCCCCCACAAATGCACACGTTCACCTACTCACGCACACAGTCCCACTTACTACAGCATTCCAGAGCCTCTAAACACAAACACCAAACTCTACTATTACCTCACATTCCAAAGGTGTCACAACACACAGACACACCAACACACACTTACACACACAGTTTAGCTGCATTTCATCCTAAAGATGAGCAACCAACAGATAAAGTCGAGCAATCCTCTTGTCCTTTTCTTTGTTTCCTTCACTCCTTCCCTCCGCCCTCCTCATTCCCTCTCTCTTTCCCACCCTCTGTTTTTTTCCTGCCTCTATTTCTCCTTCAGTCCAGTCCCACCACCACCCCCACCCCCTTCTTTTCCTGTCTTGGCATGTCAGACTGTTCTTGAGAAATAGTTGTGAGTGCGTGGCTGATTTGTACAACAGCAGAAAGAATCCTCCACCCAGCATAGCATCTATGACACTGCTGCAGGACACTGAGGTTAACAACAGGCCCAACACTGAGAAGGCTTTGAATATTAGTCACCCATCATTTCAAAGATAATAATACTTATTACTCTGCGAGAGCTGTAATGTTGAGGAACTATGTGTCACATTTTTGTTTTAATATACAGCTGGAGTGTTTAAGGACCAGTGTGTAACATTTATGGGGATCTATTGGCAGAAATAGAATATACCATACACAAGTATATTTTAATAGTGTATAATCACCTAAAACTAATGACTGTTTTTTCATTGGCTTAGAATGAGTCATTTATATCTACATGGGGAGCGGGAGTCTGCCATGTTTACACAGTGGACAGACTGAACACTTTTGCTGTTTTTACATTGATGCTGCAGCTTGTATATGAAAGCAGAAGATGAAGAGAAGAACAGGAGGGAGTACATGGCAGTTTCACAAACTAACAAATACATACAATATCTAAATAGAACTATATAAACAAACCTCATTACTTGGCAGACTAGTTGAGTAGTTGATGCCATTTGCACCCTTTGGTTCTCAAAAATACAACAAAGACTGGGTTTTCCAAACAGTCACAGCTTTATGTGCCCTGCTAAATGCTAGTTAAGACTGCTGCTTTAGCAAGTGATGATCCCAGCTGAAGAATTCCTGCCCTCAGGCCATGACTAAGAGCAGAAACAACAGCAGGGATTGTGTAGCCTCAAGCAAAGGATAGCCTCGTGTAGGCGTGGCCTGAGAGTTGCTTAACCTGTTGACAGACAACCCTGGTAGGACCTCATGAATAGCTGCCAGACACACACACGCACACAGATAGTTGGCGGGTTTAAAGCAGCTCCACCTTATACACAGCAGCGTAAAACAGAGGAGGAAAAATCAAAACATCCTCCATGAGTAGAACAGTTTCTTCTAATGCTGAAATTAGAGTGAAATAATTTTTACACCAGTGACAAACTTTGTATTTGTGTAAAAGTTTGTAAAAGTTCTTTTTATTCTGTGAATTCTTTTAAAACAACCTGTAAATCTATATCCATCTCATTTAGGAACCTGACATTTTTGTGGTCATATTTCTGTCACTATTTTTCAAAGACGTATAGAAAGGTGATGTCCCCATTCTTTTCTTAAGCCGTCACTGGGCACAACGCCAGATCTGTTTCAGACATGTGGCAGTTCATAGATCTGAAACCACACTGGCATTAACAAGCACTAAGTAGCTAAATCAGCAAGAGTAACTTTAGTTTGTCATGTCGTCAGCTTTCAGAGAAGGTTCTGAAATTAATGTCATAATTCAATCTGTCATAAAAAAAATAGGAACTCATAATTTCTATGCAATGTTGTCACTGTTGTTTTCTTAGCTGTTAGTTGTTAAGCTAGCTGGTAAATCTATCAGGTTCTATTTACAGGGTGAAGATTCAGAAATCAAGGACTGTGGATGTGATCCAACACCTTTAGAAATTATTATGTGCAGAACTGAATGTATGTCCACAGAGCAGCCCACACCTGTGTTTAACAGCTTTACAAACCTGCACTTACACAGGTAGCAAAGACTTGAGCTAAAATCTGTTGGCACACCCTCTGATCACTGTGTGTATGAGCGAGTGTGTGACAGAGATTACAGTCTTTATTTCTCTGCTCAAAACATATTCATAATGAAGAGTTGAAGCCTACATCTTTACATTGGAATACAACATTCAAAACACACAAGCTGAGAACAACAGTGGCATGAAGCCACATGAAAAGCTTTAATGCATCAATATTTAGTAATGCAACATCTCTACAGAAATGCTAGGAACAACAAACTAAAGGTGTCTGTTTTAAAATGGTTTCACAACCACAGGGACATAAATCTCCACACTGGTGAACTGTGACACTCACATAAATCCATTGAGAAAGCTGCAGCTGAAATTGCAGTGTTGACTCTATGATTCAGCACTGAGCATCGGGGAAAAACATCCAATGATTCATAGCTTGTTTGTCAGCTAACTGTACTCTACTGTACTGTGAAAACAAGGCAAATATACAGATATATATTGAAGGCGATGGCAAAAGCTGCATATTTAAGTTCTGAGACATGAGCAAAGCTTTAGTTTTATTTAACCACAATAATACAGAGTTACTTCATTTTGTACCTTAAAATGCTCTAAATGCATCATGTTAGGATTAAGTTGAAATGTGCAGGATGATTGTCAGTTTAAGAGGTACAATAACTGAGCTTGACCCTCGTCAGAATGTCTGCTTTTACCTGTTTAATGGGCTAAACCACATAATTTTAAATATGCATAAGCAGTCTGTTCACAAAGCTGTTTTATGGTATGCATAAGTGATGAACACGTGCATGTGCATCGCTGCGGAACCAGACTTTTTTATTTAAGGCCTACACAGTAGCATCATGAGCCTGCTGAATCTGCCATTTGTGTTTCCTTTTTTTTTTTATTTGCAAAAAATAGAAACCATAAAATAAAAGCTGATATTTCCTTTGTTTTTCTGTCTAATTGGGCCAGTATTTAAACATATACGATTTTTAAGGCTTTCAGTTGCATATCATACAGTTTTGCTTGAGTTTTCAACAGGACATGAGAAGGACATGAGAAGAAAGCTTCCAAGTAGGCCTTTGAGATTATTTTGTTTGCAAAAGTTCAGTTTTTAATAATGACTCTCATACTCTGTCTTTGGACTGTAGAAAGACATGCACATGAATTAAAGGGATAAACTCTTGAGTCAGGAAGCTTTCTTGCTGTGACCTGACAGTGCTTACAACTGAGCCACAGTGCTGCTTATCTCTGGATAAATCAATAGCTGGAATTTGTAGCATCCCTGCTAATTTTAAAGACAGCACAATCAAACATTCTTGGAAAACAACCTGACTTGTTAATGAGTGAAGAGATTAAATTTGATCCAGTCTATTCACGTTCTGGGAGATGACTACTGAAGAATGTTGATTTGCATGGGAACATTCCCTCAAATGGGCAGTTCATGTGTGGTGTGAGTCAGTCCACAACAGGACAAAGCCTGGTCTTTTCAGCACTGGTCCTGATCTCAATGTGTCCCATAGACGCTGCAGAATGTGTGTCTTAAATGACTGTGGTCACTTATCTGGCAGATTTCACAGACTCAGGAAATTTGACATGACAATACAATTATCAGTTTACAATTATCACACATTGATGTTTTGGAGGAGATATAACATCCCTGTTCAAGTCACTCGTCTTTCTCTCATCTGATTTCCCATCACCTCTGTCTACCATAAAGTCATCTCATAAAGGCAAAAAGGCTACAATATTTTACATAAAGTAAGAAATTTTACTTTAAACATGTATACATCATGAGCCATTTCGTGACCATTTTTGTTGTTGGGCTGAGTACCATGAGGTGCAGGACACTGTTTTGGCCATGTCCACACTATTCTCTCTATTTTAACATCTGAGATAACAGATTTTCAAAAACAGCATACTGGATAAAATAAGCTCCGGTTTAGGCAGGGTAGAGGTGTCCACTAGACCTTCAACAGGCAGAGCAGTAAATTCTGGGTCAGGTTGTGCTGTTAGCTGCTGAAGAACAGGGGTACAACAGGAGGGGCTCAGCCTGTTCTGCTGAGCATGTACATGCAAATTTCAGCACATTTACACAGGTGTCAACCTGCATTACAAACATGCTTTGTTCAAGTTCATTTCAAAAAAGTCATATACGTATGCATGTTTAGCTGTGTCATCTTTATTTTCCTTCTCTCAGCCTGCAACAAAACACATGATCGAACCCTGGTGTCCTCCCTCTGAACACAGGTATGAATCTAACATGATAAAGACCATCAGGCAGAGATATTGTGAAGTTGTTCTGTGTGATCACTGAGGTGACTGAAGTGAGCAGTTACACCCAAAACTGTCTCCGGTGTCTCCAAAGCCTTTTCAGGTGCTCAGTGCAGTGTCCCAGAACCACATGGTATCTGGGTCAAAGGTGACTCTGTCTACTGAGTCACATTTACTGGCTTGAATGAGTCACACAGTACTGCGTACGCTACTGGGACAAACTGGCGGGTTAAAATACACTTGAATACACTAAATTAAAATACACACTGGGAGAAAATACACTTTTCAGGTGTCTTGATGAGAGAATATAGTGCAGAACCTACTGACTATCTATTGACTGGCTGGCTTGTGTTCTGATTGGCTGAATTCACTGCTCCAGTGAGTGGCTGACTTTATGGGCGACACCTGTGTGTTCTTTAACTCAGAGGTCAGTGAAGACGACCATGTTCAATGGCTGTGTGTGTGTGTGGTTTGGTATATGGGGTGGGCAGCTTATCACCGGGGCCAAAACACCCTGGGTGGTGGAGGGGCTGGAGATGTTGAGCTGGTGTGTGTGTTCAAGTGTGTGTGTCCTGCTGGAGACAGAGGGAAATTCCTGCTGTAAGCTAGGCCTCCATGATTCAGTCAGTGAGTCAGGAGAAATACATGGGGAATGAAATGTGTACTGACACAATGAGAACCACAGAGAATTCTTACTCCAACACTGAGACTGTCATTCATATCTTTATATTTATACTGCAGGGCATGACACTGACCTGTATGCAAATAAGATCTAAGATCTCTACCTCATTCCCCTGTGCCTCAGAGCTCTATAGTCCAAAAACTAAAAAAAAAAAAAAAAAAAAAAAAAAAAAAACACTAAACCAGTGAGCCACACTGTTGCACTGGGTGACATGTTCATTTCTTACCATGAGCACACCCACTGTAATTTATTTTTTATTTTTCCAGCCCACATACACCATCCTATTGCAATATACTACTGTAGCATCTTTATACTTCCAAACTGCGGGGAGTGTTGCACTTCCATCTGATAACCCCTCTCTTAATATTTACTGGATCTGACAGGTTAAGAGGCAGTTTGTTTTAATTAGCCTCGACCACGTTAGAGTCAGGGAAACCTGATTGTTCTGATGAATGTGTGAACCTGGTATTCTCTCTCTGACACACACTCACACACACTCCTCCATGGTATGGGGGGAATCCTCTTCATCTATTTAAAGCCAGCTCTGTTTCCTGGCCCTGTTAACTGTTCCTCAGCCCCAAAAAATATATCAATGATCTTTTCTTTCATTTCTGTCTTGGGTGCAAGAGCTTTTGAGGCTACAAATATAACCATGAACACTTCCAGTCTTACTTAGTTCCACATTTAAGCTATTTATCTTCCACTATAAGTGAAAAATTTACATTATATCTGAACAGACACACAAGTAAGCCAGCTCAACATGGCAGGATAGTGCAGTCATTGGGAAGCTTTGACATGGCTATCTCTGAGTTCCACAACAGTGGAATGTTATTTTATATTAATTACACACTAATTACTGGCGTGTAATTACTCATTACACACACAGCGATCTGCTCCACAGTGCTTTACTGTCTGCCATGTTCCTGACTGTGTAGTAAACCCAAACACACACACACACACAGTGGTATGACATGAGCAGTGAGCCAACACTGACGCAGAAGCCTTTCAAACAATAGCAGGGTAGGACTGTTACTGCCAGTTTCTTTGTCTTTCTATCTTTCCTCCTCTTTTCCTTCCATTCTAACTACTTTTCTCTCCCTCCTCACAAACCATTTACCCCCCCACCCCCCATCTCTCTCTGTTTAACTTAATCAATGTCATATTCAATACTTGCACATATCATCTTCTCCGGCCACTCTTTCTGCTCTCCTTCTCCCTCTGCTCGTGTTTTACTGAAGCATTTTTCTCTTTCAGCTGACTGATCGCCTCCCTCTGTCCTCTGGCCATAAAACCTTCATTTCTCTCCACTTTCCTCTGAGTCAGCAGAAAAACAGACCATGGCTCTGCCTCGCTCCTTCTCTCTCTCTCTCTCTTTCTCTCTCCCTTTCTTTTTTCTTTCTTTTTACTTTCTTTCTTTCTTGCCTTCGTCCTTCCCGTAGCCATAAACCTTCCTAATTCTCCTTCTATAGTCCACTGAGGCTTATGTTTGAATGCTGGAGAGCAACAAGCAGAAAGCAGAGAAAAACCAAACAGCTAAATGTGGTTTAGGATGACGGCAATCTGCTGTGTGCTCTGATTCTGCAGTGCAGTGATGCATTCAAGGAAAAAAGTTTAAAAGAAAACACACACTGTGTATCCCTAGGACTCCATAAGGAAAGCTCTCAAGAGGATTACAGGCATCAAGTGACAAACTTTTATTAAATTCTTATCAGCGTATTCAGAAGTGCAGCCTGGGAAGGTTCCATTTCCGCTTTATTTTTCTCTGTTCACAAGTTGTTTTGTACGTTTTACCTATTTCCTACAGCACATATTTTCCATTTTTGTTATATTCAATGGCCTAACAAAAAAGTCTTTCAGTGTCTTTAACTTACAAACTCTTTCCACCCAAAACAAAACAATACTGTAGATAACCAGTGTTTTATGACCACTCTACGAGGAGCGGGAGGAATTTTCAGTGACTTTGTCCTTTTTGTCGCTGCACATTCCATTACAGAGCAATGAAGCCTCCTCAACCAGTGTGTACTGACTTTAAACCCTTTACCCCAAACACACACACACAGACACACACACAAACACACACAATCCCCACTGAGATCCAACAAAAGGTAGGAATCCACAGAGAAAATGTTAACTTCAGTTCCCCTCTCCTCCCCCTTCACATTTTCCTTTTCCTCATACTCAAGTCTCCCTCACTACTTCTCCCCCCTCCCTACTCAGTCTGTGCACAGCTGGGGTATAGCAGGTCCTGCTAAAGCACTCATACACACACGTACTTAACCACAGGGGATGAAGGAATAGATGAACACCAAAAGAGGCAAAGAATTGTTAAAAAAGCCAAAGTGCCACTGAGGCAGTGATGTCTCATGCACGCACTGAAATCTGACACACACACACACACACACACACACACACTCACCAGATAGTTCATTTTGTCCCTGCTGCAGAGAGGTGAATGTGGTAACTCCGGGGCAGGGCTGTAGCTCAGCCCCTGCGAGACACTTGTGAAGACTAGATCCTGTGCGGAGAGTAGATCCCAAAAGGTCCCAAAACTCCTCCAAGTCTCCCCTTCCACCCTCCTTCCTTCCTTCTTTTCTTCCTTCCTGTGTCCCTCTGTCCTCCCACCTTTTCCTCTCTGCGTCTCTCCTTCTGTCTTGTTCGGTCTTGTTTTCAGTAGTCAAGCAGATCCCGACACATTCTGCCGCTCTGTGATCTCACACAGCAAGAATGAGACTGCTGCTTGGCCCATTTACTTCTACCCCCCTCGCCCCTTCTTTCTCACTTGGTCTCCCTCTCCCTCTCTCCCTCTCTCTCTCTTGCCCGAGGAAAAGAGGGAGGAGGTAACGGATTACTGCCGCCCTGTTGGATCCTGATATTCCCTCTATCCAGTCTGGCCATTGGCCCGAGGAGCTCTTCTCATGCAAATAAGCTTTGCCCTACTCTACTGTCACCCCCCAACCTCCCCACCCCTACATCTCTCTCTGTGTCCCCCTGGCTGTGAGAGACTGTCATTACTTTGAAATGCTGCTGAGACTCACTCATACAGTAAACTGCACATGAGCATGAGGCAACATTACCTCATCACATGTTCTTTAAACTCAGATTGATGTTCCTTTGTCACCCTGCCTTAGAGAGCTGGTAACTAACCTGAAGCTACAGTCAACAGACAATGTTTAGTTTGGTGTTTAGAGCGTGTTAGCTCTTTCTTCATGTTACAGTTAAAACTATTACACTTATTATGTGGAATCTGCCACCTTTTCTCTCTCCGTCCTTCACGATGAATGTTAAAATCAAAGAATTCTGCAGAGAATACCAAAAAAAGGACTGACAGTGTTTGAATACCATTGTACTAGGAATTGTATAACCTTACCTAGTTGTTAGTTGCTATTCCTTTTTTTTTTCCATAAATAACTGACTGGTCTCTAATGTGTACTAATTAACCGTATACTTTTAAAAATCTTACTTTTGCTTCTGGCTTCCATTTCTCCACTTTATTATTAGGAGGATCCTGTCGGCCATTTGACTGTTAGTGTCTCTGGGTCTGTCAGACTTGTCTTTAGTGATGCGTTGCCACCAACAGCTATTAAGTTATTGCAATGTTATTACCACAGACAAAACCACAAAATAAGACCTGGCATGCAATGAACCATGAAGCATAATTTGTGAATTCACTTGTATTAAGTATTTGTTTTGTAATAAAGTTTTGGGAAATGCTTACAAAATGGTGAACAAGACATAGAAAATATGACACCTTAAGGCTCACACTGAGAGCGTTTTTTTTTTTTACAATTAATTTGCATGTATATTTTTTTTACATAGTATTGTTTTTTTCACATAGAACGTACTATACTACCTAAAAAGCAATTAAATTTTTTTAAAGGAGGCGATTTTTCTGAGCTTATGCACTATGCATCAAAGGCATTGCAATCACCCAGGCTGTTGGAGGTCAGTTTCAGCTTGGAAGATCCTACAATGGCCCCTGCCTCAAAGTCGCACTTCCAACAGGACCTCAAACTGTCCCACAAAACATCCTTTAAAAAATATAAGTCGTATACCGCCACAGTGAGTCAGTTTTATTATAGTCTAGTATCTGTTTTCTGTTCTTTATTTAAGGCTACGCTGTATGTGAAAAGGCCTTTAGACTTGAACACAGTATCGTCATTGTAGGAATCTCAATGGAATGTTGGGAAAAAGCTGATGGAATATGTGTGTATATGTATACATCTTTTACTTATGGATAAATTAAGCATTTGCTATGTTAAATTACGGCTGCACTTCACATGCCTTTGAACCATGTCCAACCTGGACAAAGAATGCAGCTCAGTCAGTCATCATCTCTAATATGAACAGACACTTACAAAAGGAGAATCAGTGCAAATGTAAATTAAAAGTCTACAAGCAAAAAGTTGCATATAAATATTCTAAATACAGCTCTTCCAACATGCACCACTTCATGTTAATTGAATTAATCGTGTTGGAATACACCTGGTCACAACAAAGTCACAAAACAATTTCAAGTCTTAATTTGTAACGTTTGCACATTCAATCAGAGATCAATAGTCTGTTCATTTAGAAAATATCTCAATCAAAAGAACTATCATATTTATAGATTTCTGGATCAGATAAGTCCATAAAACTATTTCCCTCATAGCAACTGGAATAAAATAACTTAAAATAATCACAACAACCACCACAATAATAATCTGACCAACAGTTCACACCCATATATTTGTAAATTACTTGGGCGCATGGATGCATTTCAGCAACAGGTGCTAAATATTGTAATGGCGTGAGAACTGTGGCTCTTTCCATACCAAACTTTCCACATCCAAAACTATGAGGAGTATTACTATAAAGGTCTCCCTGTCTGAATGACAACAAGCCACTTCAACAAACAGATAAACTAGCAATGTTACACAGGACTTAAATGACTGATGTTACGCAAAATCTGATTCATGTGAAGAAGCTGTTGGGCTGTTGTATCAGGAGATGGGAGTTCATGACTTAATGACACCCAGACAAGAGACACAGAACAAAACAAACATCATCAAACACACATTGGCACTTATTCTGACCCACACACACACACACACAGCAGGTCATAACCTCACTTTCTATGGGTCGTCCAAGTGACAGGAAGAGTTTGGCAACAGGAAGCTGAGATCTGCCTCTGTATGTAATGTTTATTTTCTTGTTTATTCTGTTGGGGAAATTTCTGACTTAAGGAAACACTTCAACCATTCTCAAAGCCTAGCCACCCTGCCATAATATAGACTAATTTGGCAAGTTTTCCCGGCTTTTGGCCTTCATCTAATTGAGTCAGCATTTTCCAGGGCCACTGAGGCAAGGGTATGCCGTGTGTTGGTGCTGTGGGATAATGTGTACAGACGATTTCCAGAAATACTGGATGACTGCAAAATTATGATAGTCAGAAAACTATATTAGTTGATTTGCAACATGAAGAATAACACACTGCTTCACTGATTAGGATTGTGTCACTACAGGCAATATCCAAAACCATGGTGAGAAATACAATGAACCATCAATAACCAATTAGTCTACTGTAATAATATTTAAACTGAAAATGTGAGCCAACAGAAGAAAAGGCAAAAACTGAACAAAACAGTGAATGGATGTTAAAATTCTTTTGAATAATAAGTCTGGTGTTATTTTGTATTTTCTTATGGTCAAAAATCCCATGTCCAAGTCCATCTCAGTACTTTCTATCTTCTCCATTTTCTCTGAGGCTCTCAGCTCCATGTACAGTCTTTACAATCATTTCACGGATGTTTAGTTTCAGGACAGTATATGTATGGGACTAAGTCAAAATACACTACAGTGCGTGTGTTCATGGTAATGAAAGAACTTGTCACTCGGTGTGACAGTGTGGCTCTTTGATGCATTTTTTATAGTTTTTGGACAACAATGTACAAATGTCATAAAAAAGAGCTGATTCGGTCCAACTTAACCTGAGTACTGGTGGCACCCAAATCACAAACAGACCAATGTAGGTACTATGTGTCTATTGCTTCAGTGTAGATGGAGACCTGTGTGACATTAAAAACTGGACCAGTAGATAAGAGGAAAGGAAGTTTGTCCTCCTGATTTTCTGAGCTTATTGTATTTCTGGACACCTCTATTTGCAATTTCCTGCTCAGTTTGGATTAACGCTATTATACAACTATTTGTTAACTTACGAGTAAGAATAAAGATAAATTCATTAAATAAAGCCTGCTTTATCTAATAGTATTGGGGTTCTGAATTAAATTTAGGATGTCCAAATATGGCCATAGACCCCTTGTAGTCTCCATGCCTCTTCTAATATTTGAAGAACACACGTCTGATGCCAACCATCCAACAGAGCATTCCAGTACACTCACACACTTCGCCCCATGACCTGGGCACTGCCCTCACTACCACTCCAGTTAACAACAGCCTCTCACACTGATCATGTTGGCAAGAATGCCACATACACACACACACACACACACAAAAAAGAAAAGCAGTCATTGAGGATTAAGAGTTGTGAACAATGTGAATCTGAATATGGTAATGATCTCGCCAAAGGGTCATGAACACTTCTACCTCAGTTTGTTAAAGACACCATATCAGTTTCCTGCCCAGTACTGCCACTATTTCAAAAGTTTCTGTGTTTTTAAAGGGCAAGATCATCTAAAACTACAGTGTCTCTGCTGTCTACCAATCAAACTGAATGCTCATAAGGTGCATTAATCCTGGACCTAAATAAAGATGGAAAATGGACAACCAAGGAGCTATGATTTCTGGCTGCCAGCTCTGTACAGGTTAAACAATGAAGAAGCACCTTGAGAAACCCATTCAATTCTGACTGACACTGCACACTAAAAGGATAACAGAGTCATGCGGATTATGGATAACTTAACTAACAGTGTCATCAACAATAACATAACAATGATCATGAAGATTCTCAGTTTTGAGCTGGGCCTTCGAATGATAAGTACATTTAATTAGCTTGACACTGCCAGTTATGATAGTGCTGCATGCAACTTAAGTAGCCACTTGACTGTTGCTTTCTAGAGTAATCTGATTTTAATCATCATACAAATTGTTCTGGTTTCCTTGGGTTTGTCCAACTAGATTTTCCTGGAGAAAGACAATTTCTTGTTCAGGTATATAGTTACATTATCAAATTATCTTTGCAGACATGCATGTAAAATCACATTACCCATGTTTTTTTTTCTTTCATACAGTATTGATCACATGTTCGACTAAGGCCATGTTGAGATCAACATCAGCACTACATAAAAAATACAGCACTCTAATTATCTTGATGAGTACTACCGTATTGATGCAGTGGGACTGTTCAGAAAACAAAAGGCAGTCATCTAGCCAAAAGCATCCTGACTCAGCTCCTGCTATAGTTAAATGGATGTCACAGAGAAGACCCACAATCAAATTCACTCCAAAAACATTCGGTAGATTACTGTGTAAAAGGAAATTCCATGTTTTACCTGTTGATCAGTGAGGAGGGAGGATACAATGAATGCTGTGATTACAACAGACCAGAGCTGTAAATACTGTCTCACACAAACCACCAGCAGTGTCTTGTGTCTGCTCTTCTGGTTCCATCATCTCACCAGCACCTGAAACACCATGCCCTGCTAAACCACCCACCAAAAGTGCACCACACACCTTGCTTTTTAGTTTTTACACCACAGTTTTCAGCCTGAATACTCAGTAACGTCACCAGAAGAACACTGTGATTGTACTGGTTTTGACTGAAAATAGTTCATGAATGTAAAATAGGATGCCCAAGTGGAAATGAAAATGTTATTCTTTTTAGAATGCCAAAGAAAATCTGCTATATATTACCATCATCTGTTGTTATTATGTGCTATTTTGTCAAACATGAAATCTGTCTTTTGGATTTAACATGGTAAATCAGAAAACATATGATAGAACAAGCATGACTCATATTTCACAATGATATTGTTCAAAATCTTGCAAATAAGATTTTGGTAACTGTTCTTAATTTGACAAGGCGAAAAGCAGAACAATTTTAGTCGTAATCAAAATATTGGTTATGATGTGATGTATTATGACATACACAGTCATTACTAATACCATTATTTTGAATCAGGTGTTATATAGTAAATCTCATAGCTATGATTTATTGCATTAAATGATAACACACAATAATAGTGCATTAATACATACAGTTGTATTTCTTTCTATGAGTGTATATCATTTTTTTTTCCACTGCTTCTTACCTGTTTATTTAATTACAGCCAATGTGCTGAATGGGCTACTGTGTCCTTCTATGTTGACCCGCTGTGGTGTCATACTAAACTGAAACCGCCGATCTGCACATAGTGGCAGTAAGTCACTTGCCTGACTAAATGAATTCTCTTTTCTTCTGCATCTCAGCTCTTTCATTAAAGTGTAGATTAAAATTTCTTCTTAAATAAAAGTGGAATCAGATGACTGGCAGTGTGTGTGTGATGAGCATCTCCTCTCCTCTGCTCTCTCTCCATCTTCAGTCATTTTACCTTCCTCCATTCTCCCTCCATATGCACATGGGGTTAATAACTTCATTAACTTCTGTCAGCTTGCTCTGGTCCAGTGGCTGACACATACTAAATTGATGAGCTTGAGAGTGGAAGCGCATACTGTGTGTTCATCATTTAGGCTGTATATTATAACAGTAAAGATCCTCTCAGCCCTGAGCGCAAAATACAAAATGGCTGCTCTGGGTGAAATCCTTCTATGTCGGACGTAGGTTGTCTATGTCAGATAATAACTACTAAACCTCCCTTTAGACTAATGACTCATTCTAACCCCATAGGCTCTCACAACCCGTCGCTAACACCTCAAATATATAAAAGACAGAGGAAATGAAACAGTTGTTCTGCTTGTAAAGCTGAGATTTTGCAACACAAGGTTTTACTTGACAACTGTGAAGTGATTCCATTCAGTATAAAGGCAGAGCTGTGCACTTGTTTCCACAGAAATTCTAATGACTGTGATATTTGGTGCTAATACATTAGGCCAAACATTGGGCAGTGATTTTTTAATTTCCAGCAAGCAGCAGGACGGGACAAAAGCGATCATTGTATTGATATAAATGGCATTAAATACACACACACACACAGGCTGAGAAACATAATAGGATTGGTATGTATTCAGATATGAAATTCATTTCCTGTGATTGTGCGCTGTTGAGTCAGTGATTTTAATACTGGGACTGTATTGTTGGGTCCTGTTTAACGAAGCTAATGCCCTCAGGAGGTCAGGAACACACAGGTAAGGTGGAGTGAGTGTGTGTGTGTGTGTTATCGGTTGGGAGGGCAGTTCTGCCACAGTTTGTGATCAGTAGCTCATTTGAATTTTCTCCATTTTTCTTTTCACCGTCTAAAACCAGATGGCTTGACAGTGCTGATGCAACACGCTGATTACTGTACAGTGATCTGCTCTTTTAGAAAATCTGGTACACCTAGTGAAAACAGTAAAACTAAAATACGACCATTAAATATATGTATTACTCCCATATTTTGCCACATCAATGTGGGACGCTGGCAGCAGTTCCACACATAGAACAAATCTGAAGCATCTTTTTATGCATCTGTTCTATTTCTCAAGGGTTGGGGGAAAAAATGATTCACATAAAAGTTATGTTCTTATAGAATTCCCAACCAATTCACAGAGTCCAAAAAAATCAGTTTTTGAAATTGCATTAGTTACTAACATTATGTTGACAGAGGAGAAATGACAGAGCACAGTAAAGACGTGTACACATACTACGGCTATCTACAGTTCATCTTCAGAGAAGGCTGCAAGTTTCTGGGATCCAGAATTTGATCTGCATTTTAATACTGCCCAGAGTGCAGACGCACACACTGATGTGTTGCTATGTCACGCCTGATTCCATACGCCATGCGGCTATCGCATATCTCTAGCGCAGACACTGGTGTGTGCCGTTATACTAATTGTCTATAAACCCAGCAGCATAATGATGGGTCTTCAAGGACAGTATAGCAGGATCTCCGTATGAGGCTAAAGAGAGAGAAGGGATCTGATGTCCTCTGTAAGCGTGATGTCACAACTTAATTGAGGTCAGAGAGGTCAGGCCAGGTACAAAAAATACATGACTGGTGGATTAAATGCCACTACAGAGAGAATGCCTTACATACACGCACCACCATGTAGCCCCCAAAGCAGAAGTTGAACAACAAGAAGGCCTAGAGCAGGACTGACAGTTACACAAAATCAAACAATAGAAACTGAAATAAATAAATATTGCTATGATGATTGGAAATACGTTGGGGTAAAATCATTATGAGGCTTTTTATACAAAAGGTTTTGCAGTTGAGTTTTGCATGCTCCATCCCAGGTCAACAGGCCTCTTTATCGGCTGTAATTCAGCTGCAATATGGGACCGTACACTGTGAATGCATCCTATTCACTGCACAGTAACAGCTATCTGTTCAATATTATCATAAATTGTGGCATGAATGCCATCCTGTCAGCACACAAATATAAGAAGACACACTGTCACCTAGTATAGAGAGATACACACTAAATTCACACTGTCTTGATGTTACAGGCAGTTATTATCCAACCAAGTGATGGAGAGTCCAATGACATAGCATCATTTCTAGATGTAACTGGAGTGTCAATATTTGAAGGTAGTGATTACTATGGTATCAAACCTCAATATTTCTCTTTTGGGGTACCAAAAGTTACAAAAAATATATTGTAAATTTTAACCAATGGCAGCCCTAGTACTAATTATACTGAACTGTGTCTAGAAGCTTCCAAAAAAGCTATCTGCGATTCTCACAGACTGACACAATGAGAATCAGTCATGCCAGAGGCAACACTTCTTGCTCTCTACTGTGTCAGACAATCAGCTCTTTGACAGTGTAAAATGACAAACATACTGTAGGGAACATCACGCACACAGCCTGGATATGTCAAGCATTAGACCTATTCACCTTCCTGTCCTTCACATTACACTATTGCCACTCCATCTATGTCGCAGCCGTCTCTTGTGCAGCCAGTACAGTTGAATCAGCACTACTGAAGTGCCCTGCTACTTCCTACAAAGCAAATATTGCCATTGTTCACTTCATATATTTCACGGCTGTCTTATTTCCCCTAGAACCATCCATACTGCTGTTTTAAAGTGCTAGAACATGTCTAAGTGAATGTGCCAGGCTGTGGTTTAGACGCTCGCTTGGTGGTTTGGCCTTATACCCCCTTTATATACTGTGTAAATAAACCAGTGTTTTGTTTTGAACCCACCTTCCCATCAGGTCTAGACCAGCTTACCGCATTATCATGATTTGTACCAATCTGTGACTTATTGTTACCTATAACCCCATACATCATGTTGTTTACGAACCACTGCTGGTGTTATATATTTTGGGGCTTGTGTGATATGTTTTTACCGTCCATATGGTATATCTATACTTTGGCCCCACAAATGGTGGTGCTGATAATGGAAGTTGGTTTATAGAGCAAGATAGCTTAGTTCTGACGTAATTCTTTCTCCAGCGGGTCATAGTATTTCAATTCGCTTAGCCTCTGCTAAATCAGGTAAGAAATTCCACCTATAGCATCACTAGCACTAAAACATTGAAGCACTTATCCTCACAGAACATGAAACTGTGCCAGCTGGGAGTATTTGAAAAATATGCTTTGTTGGATTTAAAATCCACCTGGTTTTCTGTTGTTATGTTTCCCACATTTGAGTTTTACTATTGTACTAAACTTTAACTACCAGCCTAAAATTATAAAATAATATCATATTTAAAATAACTAAAAAGAAAATTACAGCTACTGCACATCTTTGGCAGCATACAACAGGAAGACTGCTTAAGGTATTTTACTTGCGTATTAGTTCATATGTATAGAGTTTTAACAGATAGTTACACAGCAATAATTTACACATAGTATGCACATGAACTATGTTCAGTGTCTTTCATTGGTGATGTTACTCTTCACCATTGCAGGCGGCTGCAGTTAAGTCAGTTAGTGTGTGAAACTAAATTTAATGAGAGGTTGGGGCTGATTGCTTCATTATAATGACTGTTTGCTAAAAACACTAGTATGCCTGCTGTGGATGGAAATGTTTGACAGTTTATTTATACTTATTTATACTTTTGATCAACTTGTGTTCTTAAATAAAAACATATCGGATCACCAATCCAAAGGAAAATCAAATAAAAAACATGCCATATTTTTCTGTGTTAGGGTCACAGGCCGACTAAACTGTTGCCCAGTTCTAATTTCCTTATTTTTTATGGTAAAATCACCAGATTGATCATATTAATTAACATCATGACACAGAGTCAAAATGCAGCACACTGTGCCATTAAATGATGAAAATCATGACACTTGTGCAAAACATAAATCCTGTTAGTCACTGAACTCTGTATAGTGTAACTAAACATCACCCTCCAGTCAGTCTGTTACAGCTCCATACATCAAATTACTTATTAGAGCAGATGTTTGGTGTAGAGTACAGATGTTACTACTCCACTCCATGCTGTAAGACCTACCTCTACCTGTGGTGCCCCCTGCAGGCAGTCAAACATTCTACAGAACACCTAGAGGACAGAGAAGGACCACAGGATACACAACACATAGATGAGCAGAGAAAGCACACAGGGAAAACAAGTCTTTTCTTCACGTTTACATGTTCTACAATATATTGTTTCATGGTGACAAGGACGGTGTTTGACAGAATGAGTCTTACATCATATGTCATTTGAAATCTTGCCTTATCTCCCTCACACACACACACACACACACACACACACACACACACACACACACAGAGGAGTTGATTATGGCACCAAGCCTGAAGGGCCAGTGAATCAGGCCTGACTGATCTAGACGTTGATAACACAAAAGACACACACACACACACACACACAGTCATTACCTCAGTGTCTCCACAGCACACACATCTCATACAAAAATAGGTTAAGCAGAAATGCACATTTAGACCTGCATGTGTCCAGACACAAACTCACACATACATGCAACCAGGAGGAGCTAAAGCAGACACACACGGTGCTATGGTTCCAACACACTGAAACGTTGTCCAGTTGAAACATATTCACTTGATGGGGAGACACGTGTATGGACAGATTTACTGTAACATATTCACTGCATCTATTAATACTACACTGACTGTCTGTAAGCAGAGTATGACTTATATTAGAATGAATTAGATTTAATACAAGAATGCATAATAAGCTTCTTTTAAAAAAAAACCAAAAAACCAGCACAATAACACTTTTCAGCAACCCTCCAACCTTACAAGACTCCGCAGGTTCAGGAGAAATGATGAACAAGTCAACATAAAGGCATGAGAACAGTCCAATATACAAAAGGACAGATACACTCACTGAGCTCTTAGCTTATTCATAATCACCCAATCAGGCAATTCATATGTAGCAGTGTACATCCTGCAGATGTAGGTATGAGCTCTACCCAATGTTCACATCAAGCATCAGAAACGTAGAAGTATGTGACCAGTGACTTTGACCATTGCATGTTTGGCTGATGTCAGTTTTGGATCTCCTGACATTTTCACTACATCAGCCTCAGAGTTTACTCAAGAGTACTGCCAAAAAAAAAAAAAAAAACATCCAGTGAGCAGCAGTCTTCCAGAGGTCATTGTAGGGGAGAGTGGTCACACCGGTCTGCCAACAAGTTACGGTAACTCAGATAATCATTCTTTACAACACATCCAACTTTAAGGTAGATGGACTACAAACAGCAGAAGACCATGTCAGGTTCCACCTGTCAGCCGAGAACAGAAATCTGAGTTTTCGCAGTGACACAGGCTCACCAGAACTGACAGCTGACGGTTGGTGAGGTAGTCGGTCTGATGAATCTGGATTTCTGCTGAGGCAGGGCCAGAATCTGGAATCAAACAGCATGAATCATGGACCCAACCTGCCTTGTGTCAACAGAGCAGGCTGCTGGTGGTTTACCGGTGGGAGGTTTTGGCACACTTTAGGCTCCATATCATCTGATCATTGTTTGAATGCTACAGCCCATCTAACAGCTCATCCCTTTTTGTGTAACTCTAGTTTGCATTGGAAGTCTAACCTGTGTGTAAATACACAGATCTGTTTACATCATCACATTGCAGAGGCAAAGCAGGAGGACAGATCAGTCCTCAAAGTTCTCCAGAGGGTTTAATGTCTTTAGGCCATCAGAAGTAGAGTAGGCCAATTAGCATGCAGCCTTAATATAGACCAGCACAACACTCACCCATGTTCTGCACTCTTTGCTGCATGCTGACGGAATACCAGAAATTTCAGACAACACCACAGAACAGACCATCTCAGCCTCAGTTTAGGGTTTTCACCTCTGGTGCCTGTTAGCTTCAGAGCTGATATTAAGAATTGACTGATGAGTTTTAAAGAATCAAGCTGCATCATTGACATCTGTCTCCAAAAAAGCCTCATCAGCTGTTCCTATTAACTGCACTTTAATCCACATAATATGTAGATTAGAAGAGTCTTACATGGATTACAGATGCATTTTCACCATCAGGCCTCCTACACAACCTGTCTGAGCTGCAACTAATCATAATAATCTTTTGATGCTTCACTGGGATATTTTGACTAGGGGACAGGTTGTAATGAACAATGGTACTCTATGGTTCCCAAAGGACTTCTAATCTTGGGTGGCAGTCTGACCTTTCTCTGTTGTCAACATGATGTCACAGCAACACACACACACACACACACACACACACACACACACACACACACACACACACACACACACACATAAATTTAGACCAGTGATGCTATTGACATACCGGACTGTTTATTTTTTAAAGTTAGTATTTCAGCACACCACAAACATCTGTGATGCACAGATGTGAAGGTCAGGTCCAGGTATGAACACTCTTTGAAAACTTTCACACACTAATATTTCATTTTCAAGGATTTTAGTCACTTCAACGTTTTTTCATCATTTGTAAGGATATTAGATTTCTAGCTATTTCTGCTGAACCATCAGTACTGCTACTTCTGAAGGTTGGAACACTTGCAGAATGCCTGTGTCTAGAGCAGGACTATCCCATCGTGCTCGATGATGTAAACAGGATGATGGTGCGGTTTAGTCAGTGAGCACAGATAGCTTAGCTGATATTTTTCATTCTATATTTCTTTACATTTAAGTTAATCTACACTATAATCACTATGGTATTATCCCCCACCTACTCTTGTTTCATGCTGTAACCACGGAAAAAGACAACCACCACTGAAATACAATTTTGAGTATTCATTATGGTTCACAGCCATATGCAGTCCAACAAGCACTTTATACTATCAAAAATAATTTTGTTTATCCTGTAATCTAACCCATTTATATTTACTGTGTGTACAATTCTTCACACTCACTGACTAACAGAAACAAATAGCTAAAACTCTAGAATGTCATTTGAAGGAAGGAAGGAGGAGGATAAACAATATGTCAGTCTGGATAGCTAACACAGTAACATGACTGACCTATATTATTCAGTGGACCGGAGGGAAAGAAGAGCAAACAAAGAGCGGTAATGCTTTTATCATCTTAGATACTGTTCATTCACTTACATCTACATATTCATTCATCCACGCTATAAACAAGAAGCTGTTAGGATTCTTTAGCTATTACAGTCAATTTGCTTACACAAATGCTTCTCTTTTACAGTTACTGATGACATTTAATACTACTTATTTCTGCTTACTACATTTTTTCTCAGTAATATCTTAATGCCTATAATATCACCAACATTCAACACTGGATGGTTTTGGCTGGTTCCTGTCTCATGCTGTCTCAGTAGATCAAAGAAAACTGAACTTGAATCTAAGAATGAAAAGAGGGTTCAGAAGAGAAGATTGGAGGTTCTTTTTATCTTCAAAACAAGCACTGACACCCAACCGTTGCAGGGTCTCACCATTGAAACAGATTTACAGCATAAACTACTGTCATCCGTTGCACTCATCAATTTAGATTATATTCCTAAATTCCAAAACGCTCACCATATGAACTTATAAGATAATATGTAAATGTTGTATTCCAGGTTTTTCTGTTATGCCCAGTGAAAACTAAGTAATGTAGCTTTAATGCTGCACTTTCTTCAACTCCAGCCCAACTGTATGGCAATGTCAGAATCACTGCATGCCCAACATAAAGGTTCGGGAACAGTCATTCCCTGAAAACATTAATGAGATAAGTAAAGAATTTTATACCAACCAGTCAATTAGATTAAAATATTTTGTATTTATTTTGTATCTGAGATGCTGTAGTAAAGTAAGTATAAGGATCATCATAGTCAACAGTCTTCATCCTTCAAATGCCAAACATCCATTGCATTTTATAATAGCAACCAGCTTGTGTGCAAGTTGACATTTTGACCTGAGAAAGGTCAGGGCCATGAAACCATCAGGATCCAGCCTCTGGGGAACATGGAGTATCTGTACTCAGAAATGTCATGACATCTGGCCAGTAGTTGATGAGATATAGTTCATAAGCAATTGATCAGGATCAGACAGAGCTGACTGACATCACTGATGATTAACCTTCATCTTGCTTCCAGTCCTCCACCACCGTGTGAGTACGCATGATCTAAACCACAGTATAAATGGGGCAAAGCATCTATTTGAAGTTACAACAGCTTAAGGAAGCCGGCCTCTTCTCACATAAGGCCTGGTGATACCACTGCACGTGAGCTGGAATACCCCTGACCCACTCACTGTTACACCCCACAGCGAGGTAAAGAGTGTAATTTAAGTGATGGACAAATGCAGAAACTAAACGCACACAGTGAAGTGGTGCATAGTCTGCCCTGTCTATTTTTCTCCTCACCTCTGCACAGGCACACACAGACACAATATTACAGCCAATGCAGTCTGGCTTGTGTCCCACTTCCCTCTGTCTGGCCAAAGGAATGCTCCGTTTCCTGTGTGTTGTGACTAGTGCATTGATCGCTTCCCAGCGGGCCTTCTAATAGATCCAAACAGTTTATTAAGGAAATAGTCTTCCTGTACTAGATACAACAGCTACTGAAACCACTACAGTGTTTCCTATTCAAATTCAGCATTCTAATTTTAAACTCTTTTTCGTCAACTGTCTTGCTGTTAACATTTTCAAGTATGCTTTTCCTTAGAACTCCAGTAAATGAGAGTTTTAGTGACACAGTATAAATGCATGAGAAGACAGATTGATGTGAAGAAAATTGGAAGTGACTTTTGCGCTGATTAAAGCTAAAGATTCAACTTAATTTTCTTTTATGAGAAGTCATGCACACTGTTATTTCCTTACAGTTAGAAAGATTATCTTCATTCCAGTACCCAAAAGCCTTCACACTCACCAGCTTACTAAAGTATGCTCATGGGAGCTGCAGTTTTGTTAAAAAATAGATAGCTGTGAAGGTATGAAACAGGCATGGATATCAGCATGTAAGTAGCAAGTATGATAGATAAAAGAGAAATTACCCTAAAGATGGCTGAAGAGTGGGCAGAATTTAAACACTCTGTTTACTATGCTAGCTTAAGAGTTTAGAAGAGGCTAACTTTGTGGTTGACTATAAGAAATCACTTGAGTTTGCCTAGGCTGTGTAGGCTATCAAGACATAGCACATTTTAAGCCAGGAATTTCAGAAGCAGCTTAACACCATGTTTTGGGTGGACAACTCCTCCTTTACATATGGCTGGAGCAAACCCAAGTTGCCATTGGGAGAGAGGCAGGGCTACTATGCACCATGTATGGCCAGAAGTCTCCACCTGCACATGTACAGAACCTACTGTACAGAGGTAAAATTAATGATCATGATCAAAATACATCAGGGAAGTAAAAATGTGGGATTACAGATTCACTGATCCACACAGTTTAGCCTTTTGAAAAATTAAGATTTTAGCTTCGATATAGAACATGAAGCGTCAGAGGCATTTGTGATGAAATCTTAATGTAATCCATCAATTTGTATATTTCAAGATGTGTTACCAGATACAGTGAGTTGTTTTTTTTGTCATCAATGAAAAAGAAATCAAAAAGAAGATGATGGTCAAACACTGGAAATCCACCTACACTTCTACACTAAAAAAAAAAGAGATTATTGTCAACATGGAAAAGACGTGCACAAAAAAAACAACAAGAAGTGTATAAAAACTGTGACTTTTATACTTAAACTTGATTTGAGGTTTTGTTTTTATTTTCAGTTTTTGCTTGGTTAACTTGTGTTTTTTTTTTTGTTTGCTTTTTTTTCTAGAATGAAGGACAGGTGGATGAAAATGCCTCCTAGAATATAACACCTGAGCGGTCAGAATCTAAAGGATGGTATTGTAATTGAAGTTTGTGTTAGTGAAGGACAAAAGATGTGGAGTATTTATTGAGAGGAAAAGTATAATTTATTATATATGACATATGTATGTTTATCTACATTTAACATATTTAATCTACACTGATTAGATATGATGATAGTTTCATTTTATTTGGTGGGTCTTATTTTGTTTTGCTGATAAGGGAAGTGTATACTGTATATATTGAAATCTTAATAAAATTTTGGTCACCGCAAGAGTTGGTCTCCAAGATCAGAGTTAATATGACACTTTTGTACTTGATACAATTGATATTTTGTACTGCACAAAGTCAAACACATTTTCAGTGGATGTTGACTCACCAGATTGGTATGCAAAGCTCTTGACGCACCAGTCGTCAATCTATGTCCAACCTCACCTATGGGTCATGAGTTTTGATAGTGACCACAAGAATCAGATCACTGCCAAGCAGCTGAATGAGTTTCTCCATAGGGTGCCTGGGCTCTTTGAGATAGAGTGAGGTGCCTAGACATCTGAGGGGAGCTCAGAGTCGAAGGAGCTGAGGCTTCGGCATCTGATTAGGATGCTTCCTGGGTGCCTTTCTCTGAGGTTATCTGGCACGCCCAAGCAGGAGGGAGAGACCCCAGAGTAGACCCAGAACTCACTGGAGGATTATATATCCATCTGGCCTGGGAAATTGCCCTCTGGGATCCCAGGAGGACAGGAAAGCGTTGCTGGGGAGAAAGATGTCTGAAATATCTTGCTTAGCCTATGACCACTGATCCCGGATAAGAGGACAAAAACAAATGGATGGAATACAGTATCAAAATCCCTTAGATAGTCCAATTCAATTTAGTTCCAGCTGTATATTACAGCATGCAGATCTGTGCTTTAAGAACTGTTTGGAAACATTACTTAAAGCATCACATAATTTAGCAAGAAGCTATCAAAATATCAACTGGGAATGATTCTGACTCTGTGTGTGTGTGTGTGTGTGTGTGTGTGTGTGTGTGTGTGTGTGTGTGTGTGAGGAAAATTATGCAGAAAAAATGGTTGCCGGCACGCTGACTCAGTGTATTCTCTTGAAGTCATCATTCTATCAGCACAGACACATACGCCCTCTTTTTATGTCTTCCTCTCGCTCACTGTCCATTGTTACGCACATATAGCACACCCACACACACACACACACACACACACACACACACGTTCTAATGAATGTACCATCTGAAGCTGATGTGCAGTGCTCTTCAGCAGTCAGCAGAAAATCTGTGTTAAAAGCTTCACTCAGCAGAAACACTACTGATGTTGTCTCCACTGCCCTCCTGCTCAGTGTGGCTCAAAACGAAGCTTCTGGCCACACAGGTCCCAAAAACAGGGCTTACTGAGGAATCTCAACTGGTCCATACACAGCAGGCAATATGGATAAAATCATCACAGTATGCCAATATGGTCAATTTTATGTAAAATCACCTGACAAACTATTGATATATTATAACCAAACAGGAGTGTCAGATCTGACAACAAAACTCAACTGGCAAAAAAAAAAAAAAAAAAAAACATTTAAAAAACACAGACACAGTCATGCCTATTGATCATAATTCACTCACAATGACCTAATACAGTGATATTTCAGATGCGGCCTTTATGCTAAAACAAAAAAACAAATAAAAACCCTTCTCAATCAACCCATAACGATAACCAAAATAGAATTTCAGAAATTTTGCAAATTTATATGAAGAATGGAGTCTGAGTTGAGTAAGCTGTAGTAAATTCAATTGATCGAATTTGGAAAGGCACACCTGTCTATATACGGTCTATACATAATGGCTATCAGAGCCAAAACCAAGCCAAGAGGCTCCTCAGAGCTCAGAGACAGGGTTGTGTTGGATGTGTGTTTACTTAACATTCTGTTAGATCAAATAAATGTTATGAATTTCAAGTTAATGTTGTATCTTATTTGTACCGCATTGACACAAAGTGTAATTTGTGTGTAATTATTTGAGCCCAGACTTTAAATATATGTGCATGAAAATTGTAGTCTACAACAGAAATATCTGTTGCTCTCTTCTGCGCTTCATGCATGGATTGTACTCAAAACATATTTCATGTACTTGCAGATGGCATGAATTAATTACACATGGACATGTTTACAAATGTCTGTTGCTTGCCAACATGAGCTGCACAGATGAGCCTCTATTACGCAGAAAAAATTCACGTTTTATGTCCTTCTCCCCACACTGTTAATGTGATACATCACATCTAGAGCTTCTGGGCAATCTGACCCAGGCAAGGTCCAGTTTTGACTTAATTGACTGGACCATAAAACCAGACTAGTTTAATTTACTTAGATCAGGGTGATAGTGTCTATATATGTGTGGTTCTTGTGCAGAGGCCAAACTAGGAAAAATTATGCTGCCTCCGTGCGTTTACTGTAGGACAAGTTTTGCAGAGCTGTGCATTCAGAGAGGCACCGAAACACACAGCATAAAAGCTTCTCTTTAAAGGTATTAACTGATAAAAGTTTATGGCCAGGATATTAAATAATATCCATAAATGTCAGTAGTAAAACAATATTCTGCAAAATGACCATACAGTTGAGTCAACACCTGTCTTAAAAGTTACAACAAGAACTGATCATTGTAGTGAAGGACAAAAGATGGGAGTATTTGATGAGAAAAGTATAATTTATTATATATGACATATGTATGTTTATCTACACATTTAACATATTTAATCTTTTAAGTACTGATTAGATATGAGCGATAGTTTCATTTGTTTGGTGGGTCTTATTTGTTTTGCTGATATGGAAGTGTATACTGTATATATTGAGAAATCTAATAAAATTCACACTGCAAGAGTTGGGTCCCCAAGATCAGAGTTAACATGACACTTTTGTACTTGATACAATTGATACTTTGTACCTGCACAAAGTCAACACACTTTTCAGTGGATGTTGGACTCCACCAAGATTGAAGGCAAAGCTCTATGATTTACCAGCCGACCTATGTCCAACCTCACCTATGGTCATGAGTTTTGATAGTGACCACAAGAATCAGATCAGCCACAAGCAGCTGGAATGAGTTTCCTCCATAGGGTGCCTGGGCTCAGCCTTGAGATAGAGTGAGGTGCCTAGACATCTGGAGGGAGCTCAGAGCCTGATGAGGTGCTCTCGCATCTGATTAGGATGCTTCCTGCGCCTTTCTCTCTCTGAGGTTATCTGCGCCCCCAAGCAGGAGGAGACCCAGAGAGACTCCAGAACTCACTGAGTGGGATTATATCCCATCTGGCCTGGGTGCCTTTGGGACTCCAGAGGAGTGTTAGTGAAAGCGTTGTTGGGGAGAAAGATGTCTGAAATACCGCTTAGCCTAAGACCACTGATCCGGATAAGAGGACAAAACAAAATGGATGGAATACAGTATCAAACTTTAGATAGTCCAATTCAATTTAGTTCCAGCTGTATATTATAGCATGTAGATCTGTGCTTTTAAGAACTGTTTGGAAACATTACTTAAAGTATCACATAATTTACAAGAAGTTAACAAATATCAACTGGGAATGATTCTGACTCTAGGTGTGTGTGTGTGTGTGTGTGTGTGTGTGTGTGTGTGTGTGTGTGTGTGTGTGTGTTTGTGTATGAGGAAAATTATGCAGAAAAAATGGTTGCCGGCACGCTGACTCAGTGTATTCTCTTGAAGTCATCATTCTATCAGCACAGACACATACGCCCTCTTTTTATGTCTTCCTCTCGCTCACTGTCCATTGTTACGCACATATAGCACACCCACACACACACACACACACACACACACACACACACGTTCTAATGAATGTACCATCTGAAGCTGATGTGCTGTGCTCTTCAGCAGTCAGCAGAAAATCTGTGTTAAAAGCTTCACTCAGCAGAAACACTACTGATGTTGTCTCCACTGCCCTCCTGCTCAGTGTGGCTCTAAACGAAGCTTCTGGCCACACAGGTCCCAAAAACAGGGCTTACTACAGGAATCTCAATCAGTCCATACAGCAGGTGTCATGGATAAAATCATCAGTATGCTACAATATGGTCAATTTATGTAAAACCACCTGACAAACTATTGATATAATATAACAAACAGGAGGTCAGATCTGACAACTGGAAAACCAATCAGCAAAAAAAAAAAAAGTACTAAAAACACAGATATTAGTCATGCTCATTGATCATAACTACTCACAATGACCTAATACACAGGATATTTGGGATGCGCCCTGCAAGCAAAACAAAAACAATAAAACTTCTTCTCAATCAACCCTATAATTATAATTAAAAGAATTTCAGAAATTTTGCAAATTATGAAATATGGAGTCTGGAGTTGAGGTAAGCTGTAAAATTCAATTGACTGAATGGAAAAGAAGAATTATCATATACGGTCTGCAGCTGACAATGCATATCAGAGCCAAAACCAAGCCATGAGGTCAAAGAACTGCCTTCAGAGCTCAGAGACAGGGTTGTGTTGATGTGTGTTTACTTAACATTCTGTTAGATCAAATAAAATGTTATGAATTTCAAGTTAATGTTGCATTCTATCGTAACCGTATTGACACAAAGTGTATACTGCAATTATTTGAACAGACTTTTAAATATGCGTATGAAAATTAAACAAACAGAAATATCTGCTTTGCCTTCAAAGCCATGCATGGATTGTACCTCAAAACATATTTCTTATGTACTTGCAGATGGCATGAATTACTACACATGGACATGTTTGCTAAATGTTCAGCCAAGGTTTGCCAACATGAGCTGCACAGATGAGTTTCTATTTACGAAAAATTCACAAGCCAGTGTCTTCCTCATTAATTGTTAATGTGATACACCATCTAGGAGCTTGGGCAATCTGAGGCAAGGTCCAGTTTTGACTTAATTGGACTGGACCATAAAACCAGACTAGTTTAATTTTACTTAGATCAGGGTGAGAAATGAGAAGTGACATGTGTGGTTCTTGTGCAGAGGGCTAATGAAACCAGAAAATCATGCTGCCTCCGAGCGACTGTAGGATTAGCTGCAGAGCTGTGCACCAGAGAGCACCAGTCACACAGTATAAAAGCTTTAAAGGTATTAACTGATAAAAGTTTATGGCTGATATTAAATAATATCCGACAAATGTCAGTAGTAAAACAATATTTCTCCTGCAAAATGACCATACAGTTGAGTCAACACCTGTCTTAAAAAGCAACTAAAGAATCATCATTGTAATGCTCAAGAACGGAGAATTTACTGCAGGGACTGTATCATGGTCCCATCTTGATGATGGATATTAAATGAAGTGGGTTTCTATCCTTGATGTTGTGATCAAACAGTGTATAAAAAGTAGAGTGAACCTGACTGCCAATATGTTTGCCAAAAGTACCTGTGACTAACACCACTCATGTCATTTTCATATTGCAGGTGTAATGATTTTGAAACAGAGACCAAAACTGTGATACAAATTCCATGTTCTTGTAATACACCCAGGGAGGCTAGCAAACTTCCCAAAATTTCTTTGTTATGTATACTTTAGTTTGAATTATAATTTATAATCATTTATCAATAAATAATTATTATTTGTATTTCACTGATTAGAGGTAATAAAACTTTAATGTTATTCCTTAAAAGAGAACTTTCTTCTTGTTGAGAGTTGTTGCATGAACTCAAAGATAATCAGAAGTCCTGCCTGAGAGGCAGAGCTTCTATCCAGTGTGACCCTAGCAGAGGTTCTGACACATTCTCTCTCTCTCTCTCTCTCTACACACACACACACAAAGTGTGATCATGATGAACAGATAATGGAAAGAAAGTCTGAGTAAATGGCTGTAATTTAGACACTTCACACTCACACTCAGAGTTGTTTTGGAACCATTTCAAATTGGCCTCCTCCTAAACAAGAGATGCTTTGCAGTGGTGATGCATGATGCAGTGATAAAGAGGACTCATGTTATGCTGCAAAAGCACAGGCAGTATAAATCATTTCTTTTCAATTGAGAGTACTTTAAGTGATGCATGCATCTGCTACACCTACTCCGCACACTGCCACTGACTATATTATCATCACAGTTTCAGGATCTGTGTTTGATGAAGCATAAATCGAGAAATGTTTACCAACACCAATGGTTGTAAGAACCAATAAATCACTTCTATCCACCAAAATCTCATTCCAGTCTTGTAATGTCTGACACCACATCTTGACTGACCCTTAAAGTTCCAAAAGTTAAAGCATGTACGCATAAAAAAAAAAAAGGTCAACTTAATGCTAGGCAGTATTGTATTATTCTAAACCATATTGTAATATTAAAGGATCAGGGTTCAGTATGTTTCAACTTTCAAATATCACTACATCAAACTCAGGCAGATTGTTAACAAGCCAAGGGTTTATCCAGATAATGAAACCACTTTATTTGGGAGGTAAAGCCCTAAACCAGAGATTTTGGCCAACATGAGAATAAAAAGACTAAATCCAACATTGTGTTAGTCCATTTCCCAATACTCTTTGCTATATTATTCTACCCTGTGTGTGTGTGTGTGTGTGTGTGTGTGTGTCTCAGCTCCAATCCCATTGATTCTGACTAAGACAATAGTTTCAGAAATTTTAAAGCCTCAGAAATATACTAAAACAGCTGGTCACTGTAGTTTTTTTTAATCAAACATTACCAAACAGGGATGAAACGATGTGGTCAAGGGACTATTTTCAGCAATGATTAACAGAAGCACAGATGTTTCCTTAGGTGAGGCGCCTTCCAGCAGCAGGACAACATACAGGGGGTTGAGTCAAAATAAACGAGATAGGGGGTGAAATTAGTTTCTGCAGTGCATTGTTTTAATATTGAGGGACTTCATTTCCATCTCCTCTCCATGTTGCTACCACTTTCTATTAATGGAAGCATCTTCTGGAGCGGAACAACTGTACACACAGAGAGAGGAGAGAGAGAGAGAGAGATGCACACACAAACAGAGGCTAAGGTGACTGCAGCTTGTGGTCAGTTTATACACACACACACATTATATTGTCATTATATACACACACACACACCTGCGGGAGCTGAGTTTAATCTGCCCAGCTGCCACCTGTGAATTGGTTGTGAACCGAGAGGCTGCTAATTGTATCTTTCTGATAGAGGCCATTCCACCACTGAGTAGTGTGGAATGTGTGTGTGTGTGTTTCAGTGTATGTTTTAGTACTAGTATTTGTGTGTGTGTGTATAAGATGAAATGAGATGGGGCGGAGGGGGAGAAATAGATGGAATATGTGTGGGCAGAGGGTGGTAGAAAAGATGTGGAGGAATGGAGTAGTGATGGGGATACAGATGGAGAGAGGGCAGAGGGATGAGAGCAGATGAGAGAGGATGCTGGGAAACTGAGGAGGAAATGAGAAGGAAGGAAGGAATGGCTGAGCAGGGAGGTGAAGAGAGATGGACACTGTTTTTGGACAGAGAGATAGTGGAGGGGATGGGGAAAGTGTTCTGCTCATTGATGTTACACTGCCTCGAGAGAACACACACTGGTAGATAGATAAGGTTTCGTGGACTGACCAGACCGCTGCTTAAAAACTGCAATAATCAATTGACCTTAAACTTGTCCAGCATGTCTTCTAAATGTAATATCTGATATAATAATACCAGACAACATCCACACATTCAGGCCAGACATTTAGCTTTTTCACCTTAGTCCAGTAATCTTTACAGGCAGCTCAGATATCAAATGATGATTTAAGTCTGTGATATTTTGTTTTGTAACTCAAATTTTGTACTCTATGACCCTTACTCACAAGATGTGGGCTCTTAGTGTTGGATTTTCATCCTTATATTGTTTTATTGAGTTCGTTAAATTTCTAGTTGATGATGTTCTTTACAACCACTGCATCTGAGTTAATTTAATTCTGGTTTGTGTGAAATGTGACCCGACTGTATTATTCATGAGTGATAACTGATAAACTCTGCCTTCACCATCAAATAAAGCCTCATTTCTTTTGAATCATTTTGCAAAAGGGTGAAAAAAAGGTAAATTTGAGATAAAATGTAATATATATATATATATATATATATATATATATATATATATATATTTTTAATACTTTTCCCGATGTGGTTTAACACAATCATCTTTACCTAAGAAAAAGCTAACTATATCCAAATTCATTCATTCAACCCATTCATTCCTTCAAAAATTATATATTAATGGACCCTTAATAGAAAATTGCGGATTAGTGTGTTATCATTAGAATTGCTAAATTCTCATTTTACTAAATGTTACCCCTTTTACTTTAATTTTGAACCCTTACTTTACTTTTAGCTCTGTTTTTCTTGAAATGCAGTGATATAAGGAAGATACCGGCAAGGACACAGGACAGGACTGACAGATAGAGTAAGGAAGATATTGGTAGTAGGATAGCTGGCTGCATGCCTGTGTGCCTGCAGTAAAAAATACAAAAATACCCAGTGATCTGTTCCTCTGTCTGTGTAGTACAGACAGCAGGGCTCAGGAGTCCACTGTCTGTCACACACAGTCAGCTGGGCCCAGGGCTGTGCATGGCAGTCCGCACCATTTTGTCCCATGGGAGCAGCCACTGCTTGAAGCCAGCTGCCTCACTGACTGTAGCACAGAGCTGGCTGAGGCCTTTAGATGCAGTAAGAGGTACAAGAGATGTTTTCGCTTGGAGATGTGCTAATAGCCAGTATCAGCGCACTGAGGATCTAGGGACTTCTGTCATCTGCTGTTTCATGGTCAAAATTAATCAGTAATTCTGCTGCAAAGCAGTTCAGACCTCCTCCTCAAAGTGACTGAGGTAACATTCACCTTTCCTGTAACAAGACAAGCATGGCCTCTCGTGAGTCAACCAGCCACAAACTTAATGTTTCACTTGCACTCCTGGGTGTTCACCTCCCACACCAGCTTGGGAGAAGGAGCTTGCATCAGTCTTCCAATCTAAATGCCCAGAGCTGCATTCTCAGTTTGTTTCAACCAGCATGTCAGCCATGTCTTACACAGTCACCTCAGATGGAGCTGCGCTCTCAGCTGAAGCCGAAGCCACCAGTGCAGTCTTTGAACTACAGGAGCTTGAGTGCTCATAAGACCGCGTCAACAACACTGGGATACCTCTGTAAATACCCTGCTCTTCAGAACTTTATGGAAGTTGGAGATGTATCACAGTACAGGAAACTGATTTCAACCATTCTACATCCAACAATAAATATATTTGAGAGTAATTGGACACAGTTGGATACCCAGGTACAAATGAAAAGACTGTTCACAGATCCAGATTTCATTGTTGAGTCACTGAACTTTATTACGTTCCAACGCTTGTTTGTGACAAGAAGTTATCAACAGCAGCCAAATTGTACCTGTAGGTCTATACATGCAGGCTCATGTCTGTTGCTAAGTCCTCATTAAATGACACTGTCTCTACTTAAATTCTAAAATGTGTAATCTCGCTGACTTTAAACAGCCCTCTTATAACCATTCAGTCTGCCCTATAGCAGACAGAGCAAAGAGAAATGTGTTAATATTATTAACAGCACAGCCAAATGGATTAGAAAGTGCTTTTTGTTAGTTAAAATAATGCTTTTATAGCAATTTCAAATGCAGGTACTTCCTTTTAGTTGGTTTTAATAGCTGTGTGTTTATTTTGCACTTTTTAGAGAGCCAGTCTCCACCTGAAGGAAATTTACCATGGTAGTTGCCTAAATACCTAAAAGAAGAAAATAAAATATCCTACAGAAATAAAATTGTTATTAAACTGTTAATATTATTTAATGTTTTCACACACTAAATAGACAAAGAAAGGTACAAAATTTCTATGACAAAATTCCAGAAAAGGTAAATAAAAAAGATGGGGCGGGGTTAATACCACATCTGAGCAACCAGGCTGATCACAGATACAGCATTCATCAGGTAAGAAAAAATCTTTTTTAAGTCCCACTGCACAGCATCTGGTAGCAATAATATGTGATGTTTTCGCTTACGTGTTCATGCAGTTACATAATATCACATCAATGTTATCAATGACTGAAATATCTGATCATAATGTTCACTTGCACATCAGCACCTATAAAATGCAGTTGTTGAACCA